>CM060963.1:158020800-158383300 GCA_030765045.1 Tenodera sinensis
CTGTATGTTTGAAACAGAAGTGCTATTACATTCACACTGTTTTCCCCTCTCACTATTAGGTGATACATTCACATCTCTTTCTCTATTCACTGTTCTACAAATAAGTCATGCAATTTTCTGTATGTTTGAAATAGAGATGTTGCATATTACATTCACAGTGTTTTCTCTACTCACTTTTTGGTAACACATTTACATCTCGTTCTCTACTCAGTCTGCTATAAACAATTGTCCATAAAACAACATGATATTGTACTAAAAAACATTTTATCCCCACATTTAAAATAAGTCATACCATGTTCTGTATGTTTGAAACAGAAGTGCTATTACATTCACACTGTTTTCTCCTCTCACTTTTAGGTAACACATTCACATCTCTTTCACTACTCACTCTTCTGTAAACAATTTTCCATAAAAAGCATGATTTTGCACCGAAAAACACTTTTATCCCCACTTTTAAAATAAGTCAAACCATGTTCTGTATGGTTGAAACAGAAGTGCTATTACATTCATACTGTTTTCTCCTCTCACTATTAGGTAACACATTCACATCTCTTTCTCTACTCATTCTTCTACAAATAAGTCATGCAATTTTCTGTATGTTTAAAATAGAGATGCTGCATATTACATTCACAGTGTTTTCTCTACTCGCTTTTAGGTAACACATTCACATCTCTTTCTCTACTCAGTCTTCTATAAACAATTTTCCATTAAAAAAAACATGATTTTGTTCCAAAAAACATTTTATCCTCACTTTTAAAATACCATGTTCTGTATGTTTGAAACAGAAGTGCTATTATATTCACACTGTTTTCTCCTCTCACTTTTAGGCAACGCATTCATATCTCTTTCACTACTCACTCTTCTGTACACAATTTTCCATAAAAAGCATGATTTTGCAACGAAAAACACTTTTATCTCCACTTTTAAAATAAGTCAAACCATGTTCTGTATGGTTGAAACAGAAGTGCTATTACATTCACACTGTTTTCTCCTCTCACTATTAGGTGATACATTCGCACCTCTTTCTCTACTCACTCTTCTAAAAATAAGTCATGCAATTTTCTGTATGTTTGAAATAGAGTTGCTACATATAACATTCACAGTGGTTTCTCTTCTTACTTTTAGCTATCACATTTACATGTTCTCTACTCACCTTTCTATAAATAATTTTCCATAGAAAACGTGATTTTGCACCAAAAAGCACTTTTATCCCCACTTTGAAAATTAGTCATACCATGTTCTGTATGTTTTAAATAGAAATGCTATTACATTCACACTGTTTTCTCCCCTCACTATTAGGTAACACATTCACATCTCTCTCTACTCACTCTTCTACAAATAAGTCATACAATTTCGCGCATATTTGAAATAGAAATGCTACTGTTTTCTCTGCTTGCTTTTGGGTAACACACTCATAACTGTTTCTCTACTTACTCTTCTAGAAATAAGTCATACAATTTTGTGCATGTTTGATATAGAAATGCTCCATGTTGCATTCACAGTGTTTACTTTACCCACTTTTAGGTAATAGCTTCACATGAATTTCTCCACTCACTCTTCTACAAACAATTCATATCATCTATACAACTTGAATGTTTGTATATATCTAACTCTAAAAAACGGTTACTATTACTGGTATTACTCTCTTCAATATCATTGTGAAAAAATATTGGAGAGCAAGAGGATTAATGACTTCATTGTCAGAAATCCAGCATTAGCTAACAACATATATCTAACTGTTAATCTCGAAAACCGCTTAACCGATCACCGCGAAATTCGGTACGTATATGTATTTTTTTCATGGAGAGTTTTTATGGTAACAATTTTACTACACATATTACTTTCAAATGGTTGTCTACTGGCTTTTCTTTTACATAGCGCATTCATGTATCCTCTGTTTGCCCTTCAACATACAATTCATATAATATTCTAGGATTGAAATATAAATGCAGCGTATTACATTCACACGATTTCCTCTACTATTTCTTCCTTTACGAGACACAATCAGTCTTCTTTCGCTATTCACCCTTCAACATATAATTCATACAATTTTCTATATGCCTGAAACAAATACAACGTATTACATTCATACTACTTTCTCTACTTACTTTTATTTTACGTAACAATTCACATGTTATTCCCTATGGTTTATCAACTTCATACATACCAACGCCTATACATATCTTATGTTGAAGAGTGATTAAATTCCAAAACAGGTTGACCGATCACCATGAAAAGTGACATATCTAATTTTTTTTTCATGGCGAAGGTTTTTATGCAATCCATTTTACCACGCAATGTATTACATACACATGGTTTTCTCTATTCCCTTTTCCTTTACCTAACATACTACTCCCTCTTCTGCAAACAATCCATACATTTTTCCATACACTTGAAATATAAGTGCAACGTATAACATTCACACGGTTTTTCTACTAATTTTTCTTTAGTAAAACACAATCACATTTCTTTCACTACTCTCACTTCGACGAACAATTACGAACTATTCATACAATTTCCTTTATGTGTGAAACATAAATGCGTAGTACATTCACATGGATTTATCAACCAGCTTTACTTCCTGTAGTATTTGTTATTCTTCAACATTGCTTTTGCTTAGTGTCGCTCCAGTGTTTTAATTAAAAATAAAGAAATAGTTAAAAAAAAAAAGTAACGTAATCACAATTGGTGTCAGGAGTGCGACGAACAGGAACGGTTGATGAAACAAATGTTAGCCAAGATGGACATAATGGGAAATGAAATAAATTCCGGAATGCGGCAGAGGATACAAATATGAAAACCGAATTGGAAAAATGTAAACTACGGAATAGAAAATATGGGGACAAAAATGGGAGCCAAATTGAAAATGTAAACTCCGAAACGGAAAAGATGAAGACGGGAATTCCAATATGAAGACAGGTCTATCGGAGAATACTAACGAGCGACTGGCCGGGGTTAAGGAAGCCATGGAAGAACTCGACGGAAGTATGAAGGACCTTGGCCAACGTGTTAACGTCCTGAAGAAAAGAACTGAACTCCATAATGGAACAAATGCTCGACGAAAACCTCAAACTGGGTGGATATCTACGGGTAGGCCTGCTTTCAGCAGTACACGTTTTACATCTGAAATGATGGTGTTTATGAAATATTTTATGTATTTCTATATCTCTCGTATCTCGGACATTACTCTTAACAATTGCGACAAGTAGTTTTATTTAGTTAACGTTTTTCCTTTCAGGTTTATCTAAATAAGTATCTTCACCCACAAAAAAACAAGATTTCACAAAAACAGAGGCCAAAAACGCCAAGCGAAGCTCGATCGCCCAGGTACTATTTATACTAAATGACTAATTTGTAAATTTAGCATCCTTTAATATTTCAAATGAGCTGCTTTTTGGAGTACTATACTTTTAGAGATTAATCTTACATTTCCTAATATGTTTAATAATTTTGTGGAACACTAATTTTGGATTATAATTCAATAAATTTGTCATTTTAATATGTCCCAGTATGCCCAAATTATAAATAGAACTCAGAAACTCATGGATTTCATTCTTATATAAGTTGCAACCTAATAATGTATGCTCTAAGTTTCCATATTCATCACAACTGCAGTAGGGAGAGTCTTTCTTCTTCATCTTAGACAAAAATGCAGGTGTTAATGCAATATTAAGCCTCATTTTGATTATGTTGCACAAGTCTTGTATAGGATAGTATATATGTTTGATCCAAGGATTATATTTTTTTGTTACTTATCCAATGGTCTTCAGGATGTTCCTTTAACCGTTGTGAAGTTGTTTTACTTTTAATATGATGAAGGATGTTTTTAGGTGGTAATTGTACATTTATTTTTTCTTCTATCTTTCTTGCTTGTTTGGTCAATATGTCTGCTTTCATACTACCTTCTATGTTTTTGTGACCGGGAACCCATACAAACTTAATTTGACAATTTTCTTGATAGGCCTAATTAACTTTTACTTTTATCTCCATCTCAATTAAACTCTGATTACATGCAAGTCCAAAATTATTTAATTTATTCAAAACACTTAGGGAGTCAGATAAAATTATGCTCATTTTTATCTTATTTGTAGTGATATAATTTATTGCAGTTCTAATAGCAATAAGTTCAGCAGAATATATTGAAAATTCATCACTCATTTTAAGTGTAATATGATCTTTGGATTTGCTTAAATAAACTGCTGCACCATCACCTTCTCTATTTCTGGATGCATCAGTGAAAAAATATTCCCATGTGTTAACCGGATAAGTATCTGTAAATTCTCTGTATAATTGTACTGGATTGTGTACATTTTTATGAAAGTATTTGTATCAACATCTAAGTGAAAATGAAGTATATTCCAGTGAACACAGTATATAGGATGTCCAGGAGTACCGTTTTTCTTTACCATTTTACTGTATAGAATCCATATGTACATGATGCTGAAGTTTTCCTTGAAGTAATTTAAAATGTTACTATTATTGAATGAATACAATTGATCCAGAGACTCCACAAGCTTATTTTCCAAGCAGTAGCCCAACTTAACCACAAATTTACAAGTTAGATGTAATTGTTTTAATCTAATTGGAATGATCCCAAATTCTTTAAATGTAAGAGTTCTTGAGGGTGTTCCAGAAATGCCCAGGCATTGTTTAATTATTTTATACAATGATGAACTCAAAAAATATTCGCTTTTACGTGATATTCTGCCGAATAGTATAGCTCCATACTCCAATGTAGAATTTATGAAATTGTTATATAATATTCGTAGAGTATAAGGATGAGCTCCCCATTTCTTTCCAGAAATATATTTGAAAATATAGGAGATATTGTTTAATTTTCTTACTATCTGATTTATATGAAGATTCCAGCATAATTTATTATCTAAAACCATTCCCAGGAACATTATATTGGAGCTAGAAGCAATTTCTTGATTACCCACTCGAAGTGTTTTATTAAATTTTTTCCTTCCTTTTCTAAAAATTATCCATTGACTTTTTTTCAGAATTTATGAGAATTCCTTTATTCTCCAAATTTCTGATAATATTGTTGATGTTCTCAACAAACTTCGCAATAGTATTATCCATCATTTCTATCTTACAAGAAGTATATAATAAAAATCATCTGCAAATGCAAGTCCCTGTATTTCCGCATTAAAGAATTTTTCTAACATTAGTGTATATAAAATATATAAGATAGGACTCAACGATGATCCTTGGGATAAACTCAAGCTCGTTGCTCTTGTTTCTGAACAGTGAAATCTAGGATGTAATGCGATTTCTCTGTCAATCATCAAATTTATAATATATCTTATCATTTTAATAGGAAGTTTAATTTCTATTAATGTTGTTGTTGTTTTCTAGTGCCTTGCATCTGGCAATGAAGCCATTAGCATTCGTGCTTTCCAATACTTTTGAACTGTAGTTTCTTCTGATCTTAATGCTTCACAGGTCTTCAAGTGGTCTTCGTTCATTTCTGCTGGATCGTTACACAGGACACATATTGGTGAGGCTGAGATACCTATTCTGTAGAGATGACTTGCTAAGCAGTCGTGATTTGTCAATAGTCGGAAGGCTGCAACCGCTGTTTTCCTTGGTCTCTGGGGGATTATATCTGGGTTGGAAAGTAGTGTAATCCATTTTTTATCTTTGGCATTTGTTTCTATTTCTTGTAGGTATGAATGACAAAAATTTTTTAATGATCAAGCGTTTTATTGAGGAATATGAGAAATTGAATTTAGACTTTTGTTTTATTGTTGTGCCTTTCTTTGCAAGTGAGTCTGCAGCTTCGTTCCCCATGACTCCACAGTGTGCTGGAATCCATTGGAGATGAACAGTCTTATTAACTTTTTGGAGTTGTGTTAACATTTTGTAGCATTCTCTAATTTTTGTTGATTTCTTTGTAGTATTTGAACATATTCCCTGAATTGCAGCTTTAGAATCTGAAAGAATTACTGCCTTGTTAAATTTATTTAAGGGAAGATTTAATAATTGTTGGAGAGCAATGTGTATAGCCTCTATTTCTCCATCATAATTTGTTGTGTCTCTGCCAACAGAATGATAAAAGGAAAAATGTGAACATGTAACTCCAGCTCCAGTAAGGTTTTCCTTGGAGGATCCATCAGTATATATGTGCAGCCATTCCTCTGTGGGATACCTAGTACTGATTGTTTCTAGAGCTAGAAGTTTTTGTATTTCTTTTGGTGTGTCTGATTTACTTATTTCCTCTATTAATTCCAAATTGAAGGTAGGTTGCAATAATTCCAATGGATTTTCTCTTATAAGTAGATTTTCTCTGGTGTTAGGAATGTTCAATTTGGATTTAATTTGTGTTACCTTTTCTAGGAAAGTACTATGAGTTTTAAGGATTGAAGGGGGGAGATTCTCTTCTGTCCATTTAGAGTTTGGCAGTCGTAACATTTTCTCGTGTTGGAGCAATGCTTGTTCTTCTATTTTTGTTGTTATTGATGGGGTCCGTGTTAAGGCAAGCATGGCATCAATAGGTGTGGATTTAACTGCTCCAGTGATTAGGCGAAGAGCCTGATTTTGTATTTGTTCAAGTTTATTGATGTTAGCATTTGCTGCTGTTATTAAAGCTTCAGAACAGTACAAGAGGTTTGGTTTAATATACATTTTGTATGTTGTGTTAAGGACTCTCCTTGAGCAGCCCCATTTAGCACCAGCTAACCTTTTCAGGATTTGCAATTTCTTTTCAACCTTTTCTGAGATGTTTGTTATATGTTTTTTCCAACTTAGCTTTCTGTCGAAAGTGATGCCTAAGTATTTGGCATCATCAACTGCTTTGAGTGGTTTACCATTATAATTTATGCTAATATTAACTGGTTTGTATTTTAGTGTAAATAATTCATAATTTGTTTTTTCCACATTGATAGTCATGAGGTTTTTGGAGCTCCATTCATGTACTTTGTTTAGGGCTGTTTCTATTCTGTCTTTAATTAATTCAGGTTTTTTTGGAGAGCCTGAAGTCCAAATGACTACATCGTCAGCAAATAAACCAATTTTGGTTTCTAAAGTTTTTATTATTGATGGAAGGTCATTTATATATATATATGTTAAAGAGTGTTGTGCTCAGAACAGCACCTTGTGGAAGTCCTCGGTGTGTTTGTTTATATTTGGAAATGTATGTATTATATTTTGTGGCACAAAATCTTTGTGAAATAAAATGAGTTATCCATTTAAGCATGTTACTTTTCACACCTATTGATTGCAACTTCTCAACTAATTTATTTCTCCAGACTGAGTCATATGCTGATTTAAAATCAATGAATACTGCCAAGGTATCCTCCTTTCTATTGAAAGCTTCCTTGATGTCTTGGCTTAGTAGGAGTACATTTTCACTTGTACTATGATTCTGTCTGAAGCCAGTCTGTGAACTATTAATTAAGTTGTAATATTCTAGGAACCAGTTAAGTCTAGATGCCACCATTCTTTCCATCACTTTTGCAATAACACTGGTCAAAGATATTGGTCTGAAACTATTAATATTGTTTGAAGGTTTGTTTTTCTTTAAAATCGGGATGATAATGGCTTTTTTCCAGTCGGAAGGTACAGTCATTCTCCAACACGTGTTATACAGTTTAAGTAGGATTTCTTTTCCTTTCCTGCCAAGGTGTTTAATAAACTGTGGGTGGATCTTGTCAGGTCCAGGAGATTTTTTGTTCTGTAATTGTTCTATTGCTAAATCCAGTTCTGTTTCATTAAAATCCTGAATAAAAATATCATTTCGTATACCTTTTGGCTTACTAGTTTCTCTGATAGTTTTTTGGATAGCCTTATCTTGTTTTTTATATGCTTGGGGTATTCTTTGTGACTGAGCATAAAACTTGTTAAGGGATTCTGCTATTTCCCTATCTGTAGTGAAGCTTTTGTTATTATATTTTAATGGTTCAGTTGTATTTTTTGATAATTTTGTTTTATTAAGGAATTTGTATATTTTATTTCCATCTTTCCTATAGTCCATATGTTCTACAAAATTTGTGAAACTGGCCCTTTTTGCTGTAATTAATTCTTTCTTAAAAATGGCTGCTTTTCTTCTCCAGTTTTGTACATCTTCTGGACACTTGGTTCTTTCGGCTTTGACTCTTGCTATATTTCTTTCGTGCTTTAACTTAGATAAAGATGGAGACCAAAAGTAGCTATATTTCTTTAACTTTCCTTTGGGGATATGTGTTTTGGCTGCTGTCAATAATATTTCACAAATTTTTTTATTCATTTCATCTGTTGACTTGAACTCTGATTCTAACAGTATATTACACTTCCCTTCTATCTCATTTTGGAAACTGGACCAATCTGCTATTTTAAAATTCCCAGAAGTTATAATTTTTGGTTTGTTACTTTTACTTATTGGACCTCTTATGGAGTTTATGGTGATTCTGTGGCCTGAACCTGGGTCTTCTATTATTTCTCTTTTTGTATTGTCAATTATGTCAGATGACACCATCAGAAGGTCAGGATTTGTACCCGAACCATTATAATGAAGGTAAGTGGGTGGATCATTTGGATTAAATATTAATTCCATTGTTGACGAGTTTAATAGGTCTTCTATGACTCTTCCTGCTGAATTTATATCTCTGTAGCCCCACCTACGGGAGTGTGCATTAAAATCACCTATTAAAATACTTTTGGGTTCTATGGGAATAGAATTTAGATCTAGTGTATTGTCTGGAGGATTGTAGATACTGTAAATTCTATAGTGGTAGTTACTTTTCCATACTTCAATTTTAACTATTTCTGATTTATCTTGTTCTTCCATTGTTTTTTTTGGATTTGGATAGTAGCTTTCATATTTCTTTTAATTCCTGTAAGAATACCACTTGCTATTTGACGAGCCTTTGGAAGTATATGTGTAGTGTACTGATCCATTTCAAAGTATATTTCCTGTTCTTGTGATATATTGGCTTCTTGTACTGTGAAGACATCTATATCTTGGTCTTTTAATATTTTCATTAGCTCTTGTTTTTTAGGCTGGGACATGCCTCCTGCATTCCATTGTAGAATTCTTAAAGTATTGGAATTGTTGTGATGAAATTTGCCTAAAGATGTCCCCACCCGGAGATCCGATTGGGGGACAGTTTTAACTCCGGAATGTTTATCTTTAGGACTCATATTCATGTATGTGGCTTTCATGTAACTGTTTTCTTAACGGGCACCAGTTTTACAATGTGGCAGTTACATCACCCGACTTAAACCCCCATTTTGCAAGGGGGACCACACCTATCGTTGGTCAACGGGTCCATCGGACCTAGCCGGGAGGACTAAATAGATGATATTTAGATCCACCAACCTTCCCCTCATGTGCCTCTGAGAGACGCTGTTGTGCTGTGATAGGCCAGCACATATGTAAATGACATTTCCTCCATTTTAGATGAAACAGTTATACCGCTGTGATTCGGTCCCCAGAGATATCTCCTATCCTGTGTTTGGTGTCCGGACTAGTTCTAGCAAGAGGTCCTAATCTGCAGGGTATGCGTGAGTTGTGGTAGGAATGGAACCAAACGAAGAATTAACCAACATTTAACTTTATTTGCAAAGTTCCAGATTTTTAGAGAACTGCCGACGATATTTTAAATAAAATGTAACTTTGTAACTTCAACTGCAACGTTATAATATTTGAACTTTGTCGCCCTCTAGCAACCGCCGAATTGTGTATACGCGCTAGCTTACGTACAAATCCCAAATTGCACGTGCGTTCTCTCGGCTCGATTCAAGACGAGTGTGTGTTGCGTTGCATTTGTTTTGCGTGAGCAACACGAAGGAAGAGATTTCCATTAGCTAACTTTAGAGCACGTCATGGTAAGATACGAATCAGCCCGCGCAATCACTCTGGCTTCGTGCCCACAAACAACAACTGTAACCTTATCACTCATTTAAATCTGCCTAGGCTTCCATTCTTGAGACTTCATAAAGCTGAATATGAAAATTGTAAATTACGGAATGGAAAAGATGAAAACGAGAATGGCACATGAAGACAGAGCTATCGGATAATACTAACGAACGACTGGCCAGGTTTAAGGAAGACATGGAAGAACTCTCCGGAAAGATGAAGGACCTTGACCATCATATTTAACGCCCTGGAAGATAGAGTCGACCGCAGCACCCAAGAGCTGAACTCATAATGGAACAAATGTTCGATGAAAACCTCAAATTAGGTCGATGTCTATGTGGGCGGCCTGCGTTCAGCAGTAGACGTTTTACGACCGAAATGATGATGCTTATGAAATATTTGTGTGTCTCTATATCTCTTGTATTTTGGAAACGACTCTTTCAACAATTGCGATAAAAATTTATATTTCCTTAACGTTTTGCTTTTCAGGTTTATCTGAATAAGTGACTTCTTCCAGAAAAAAAAAAAATAAATAAATAAAATAAAATAAAAAAAGGGGGGAGGGAAGCCGAGCAAAGCTCGGATTGATCACAGCTAAAAGATATTTTAGTCTTAGCGAAAGAACCCTGAGGTTTGCATGGCTAAATTTCATCATTCAGCTTACCTTGGAATAATCCTCGGTCGGTGCTAAAGGATGTATTTTACTGATTATTTTCAAGTTGAGAAGAACTACCTGTTACTGGTGTTAGTGGTGGTGATGGTGAATCGGTATCCATTGTTAACAGTCCGCGTTAAGCAGTGGCGGCTCGCAGTCAAAATTTTAGGGTAGGCAAAGTGTAACAGTAACAACAACAAACAACAACAATAATAGTAATAATAATAGTAATAGTAGTAGTAATAATAATAATAATAATAATAATAATAATAATAATAATAATAATAATAATAATAATAATAATAATAATAATAATAATAATAATAATAATAATAATAATAATAATAATAATAATAATAATAATAAACCCCGTTTATCCGAAATATAGGCGAAGTCATTGCGGATAACGCAAACATATTGTTTGGTTGTTTAATAAGAGCAGACTGAATGAGTGTGACTTACGGACGAATTACCGCCAAAACTAAAATCACGAGTGTCGGCAGACTTTTTTCCAGGGGGGGGGGGCGCACATGTTGGAAATTTGCAATCATATAATATTAAATCATTATTTTACTGTCAAAATTTATAGTATTTGTTGCAGATAACTGTATTAATTTGTGCTAAACAAAAATTGTTATTTACACCAAAATTAAAATAATAGTTTAAAAGTCAGTAACTTACTGCACATTAAGTTCACCAACTTCCAAGGGGGGACCGTGGCCCCCCTTGCCCCCGTTTCGCGACGCCCATGACTAAAATGGATTAAGAAATTGAAAAATTGTCTGACTGCAGATTTGTGTTAAATAGCTAAAACACTCCTCTTTTCATTGTCAGTGCGCCGCGAAAGCGAAATTTGTAATAGCTCACTAATTAAGTCGGTCATACTGGTATTACACAGAGATAACGACAGATTCAGATCTCTGAGATCTTGGTTCGCGGAGTATGGCTGTTAGGAAAATGTCGCATAAATTCGGGTTTGGGCAGGCAAGTGTTCGGACTGCTGGCAGACGCGTCTACGCATGCTCGGAGTGCATATACAGACCGAATGTTTCTTTATCCCTGTTCAAGGGCCTCGTACTGAGGAAATAGGGCCGGGCAGGCAGAGGTTAAGAGGGGGGCCTCTTCCCGCTTCCCGCGCAATCGCCCTTCCTAGAGCTGTCTGCTGATGACGTCACACGGGAGTCTCGCAGTACCGATATTCACACGTGCAGCTTACATTTTACGATATAATTCAAATCCCATCGTACTATCTAAGTATCTCTACTCTACTTTCCTTGTTTTCTGACATGAAATGTCAACGCAGGCGTTTTAATTGAACAAAACAAAGCTCTCATTGGGTTATATTTTGTAAAACAGAAATGAAAATTATCTGTAGGTGGAAGGAACAACCGTGTGCCACATAATCGTGCAATTATTACTTTGTTAAGAGCTTTCAACACGCTTTTTTCACTTTCTTTAGGATTAAGGTTATATTTGCAACGCAGCCCTTACTAAAAGGCCTTTTAATAATGTAATAAACGAAAACAGAATGTGACACTGACATTCTTTCCCTATTAAGACAGTATTTTATTGACTGAGCTGTTCTTCTAAGAATAGCTGTGTGGCCACTCTTTTTCAGCAATATGAAAATGCAGTGCAGAGGAAAATGAAATAAATAACACAATTACGAGAGCTATCATTTTTGAAAATACCAATATACATGAAACGGAGAGAGAGGGGGGGGGGGGGGGGAGAAGTTTTGTCTATCGCTTTCACCTATGAATCATTTATAATGTATAATGAAATTTTATCTATGTTAACATGAATATATAGAAGGATAAGCCTTGGTAAGAATACTTTGCGCAAGAGTGAGCAAAGAAAATAATTTGTATATAGCACATCAGATTTTATCATGGAAATATATGCTGTGCATATTTTAATACATTAAACAACTATAAATAATTTTAGTTATACATACTGCGCGTTTTCATAGATGACCTCAGTGATCAAAACTAGAGAAAATCTGATTTGAGGCTGTAAAATAATGTAATTAATTGCAAATTACGTTTATTTGTGAAATATTATCAACGTATTGTATAATTGCAAGGTAATTCCAACATCTTGCTCCTTTTCTTTAAAATGGGAAAGAAAATATTGTCCGTATTTCCCGAATGTGAAAGAAGCACTTCATAGCTATACAGGAAGGGTCATTAGCCTTTCGTTCATGTTATACCTGAATTTCAGTACGGTGCACACCCTTTGACAAAACAAAGGTCATTGTATTTCGCTTCCTTTTATCTTTCTGTTTATCTTAAAAGGGTAGTCTTTGTTGATGCTACATGTTTGGAAATACAAGTGTGTGAATTCGTGTTAAAAATGAATGTTTCTAAAAGCAAGCTTAACTGTGCTGTTGCTCAGTGTGGCAATAGAGGGACAAAAACTTCGGGAGTAATGTATCACAGATTTCCAAAAAATGACAAAGTGAGACGTACGTGGATATCTCGTTGTAAGCGAAGCGATAAGTTCAACGCCAACAATGCTCGAGTGTGCTCCGTGCATTTTCGTCCTGAGGATTATCAACGGGACTTACGGAATGAATTATTAGGATTACCTACAAGGAAAATTTTACGTGCCGATGCGGTGCCGAGTTTGCTGATTCCCAACTGGCATGGTGACACGCTCCCGGGTTCGAGCTCAGAAAACAGCACAAGCACCAGCCAAACTAATGAAAATGTATGTAATGTCAAAACGTAATTGTTTATTTGGGTATGTTTACTGAAAGTAATATATGAATGTGTCTCATTAAGAGCATATACATATCCTTCTCTTGTTTCTCGTTTGGTTTTGCAATAAAAACTTATATTTCCGGTAATAACTTTAAATGTATTAAGGGTATCATTTCTTACTCGTTTCACTATTTTCACTAATCCAAAAGATAAAGCCAGGAAGGTGTGGGTTTTCTTTGATGTTCCTCACCTTTTAAAGTTACTGCGAAACCATTTTCTGGATGATGGTTTGCGGTTAGCGGATGGAACTCAAATGAACAAGAATCTTATAGAAGATCTTTTAGAACTTAAAACAGGGGATCTATCTATAAGCTATCATATCACTCCAGCACATTTAAGTTTAACTGGCAGATCCAGACAGAATGTCAGAATGGCGGCCCAGTTATTTTCTAAAAGAACAGCTCAGGCAATAAAATACTGCCTTAATAAGGAAAAAGAAGGCACTTTCTTTCAGCTGGTAAATTATGCCTTCGATGTTCTCAATTCTAGGATTCCGAAGGACGAGAAAACAATGCTCAGAAGTGGATATGGGCTGAATTTAAGAAGCCAGGAGAATAGTCTGCTCCGGTTTATGGATATCGTGAGCGGAATTAGAATTGGGCGTCATAAAGGATTAGTCCAATTTCAGAAGGGCTTCATTACATCCATAAAGTCTCTTTTGGGATTACATGGAGAAATGAAAAAGTTAAACATGTCATATATATTGACCTCTAGGCTTAACCAAGACTGTCTGGAAAACTTTTTCTCCCTTATTCGAGGACTGGGTATATTTTATAACAATCCCTCACCCTTTGAAGTAAGAAACAGAATACGCCTACTGCTTCTTACAGGCAACAACAAAATTCCAATTTCCGATGGAGCATCAGTGGAGGCGATTAATCAGACTAACCAGTCTAAACAAGACTTCGATTGTGACACTCAGTTCTTAGATTTCATTTCTACCGATCTGTGCATGGACGTTGCTAAAGAAATTTCGGCACCCACTGAATATGAGGAGGCAATACTACTAGAAGATACGAGTGTAAGCGATACTTCTGAAATGGAAGATTTTAACACAGACGCTATGAAGTATCTTGCGGGTTGCATTGCATACAAATGCCGGCCTTTTGACAGTACTTTGGGAAGCAAAGACAGTGACTATAATTTGCCAAAACAAGTGCCACAGGACTGGATTACAGTTATTTCAAAGGGCGAACGAACTTGTTCGGCCGACTGAACAGTGGTACCAAAAAGTGAAGGAATTTGAAGTTATATTTGCGGGACTCCATGGCTTTAATGTTTCAAAATGTGCTGGAGTGATGAAAGCGCTTACTGGCATGATTTGCTCTAAATTTCCTGAATTGGATGAAAGAATTGTTTCCCTATACGTCAGGACCCGCATTTTCATTAGGATACGGCATTTAAATAACAAACTAAAAGCTGTAAGTATGACAAAGACGAACACGAGGAAGTGTCAGCAGTGGGCGTCAGCTACTTCTTCTGCAACAACATGAGCAAATGTGAGTCTACTTTTAAGATCAAACAATAATTTGTTACTTATTATTTTGATTGTAGTTTCGGTGGTGGTGGTAAAATTGGTTTGTAATTAGTAGAATGTGTTGGTGAACGTTTCTAATGTGTTTTCAGTTAAGGCATCTTTTCTATCACATATAACTGTATTTTTCTACACTTTATTAATTATTGCTTAAGTGTTTACGCACTGGAACTGTCAGTCAATGCTTTAAATGGTATATGTCGAAACGGGTTTGAAGCGCTCACTTTCTATTGCTGTCTGAACTGCGCGCGCTCTGAGACCTCCGTGTGACGTATCTTGCCGGCAACCAATGGCAGGAATTGTGCCGGAGTGGCCTACCTTCTTTCTCTAGTTACCTTGAGGTTAAGCTAGCCTGCTCTCCACTACCCAGATTCCATGCGTATCATTTCTGCCGCGCGTTTCAAACGCGCAGCGCAGTTTTGATGAATCGGAATTGAGATTAAAGGATTTGACCATGCGCTGGTCATTATAACCGAGAAAACTTTTCTTGAACTGCAATTTAGGGGAAAATGACGGTTCAAATGATAAAATGCAGAATCATAGTTAAACATTATTTGTTGATGTATTACGATAGGGTAGGCAATGCCTACCCTGCCTACCCTGAAGAGCCGCGCCTGGCGTTTAGACAATAGATCTCCAAAATTTCCTCCTGATTCATTTTTGTAACTGACTCCTTGTCCACTGTGAACTTGTAAATCGCTAAATTCTTCTCCCGTTTCTTTTTTTAGAAATGGTAGTGCATGTCCATGTTCTGCTTCTGTATCACACAGGTTGTTTCCCCATTTCATTTTCGCAATCCGTATTATTGTACACCTGTTCTGGACGGGTAGCTTGCCGCTGGAACATCGTATACCTATCTTTATTACCTTTCTAAATGCTTCATCTCGGCAGGCTTTTAATTTTCTCTTTTGAAAACCACTTAAATATGACCTATTTGTCGACATTGTAGCTCTAATTTAATGCAGATATTTAAAAGTAGTCTGAATGAAGGCTATAACCGGCAAATGGTAAAAAAATTAGTGAATAAATAAAATAAATAAATAAAAGAAAATAAATAGATAAAAAAAAAGCATACTAAAGCAAGCATAGCTTAATTAAGCAGTAAACAAATGCGATTGCATAAATACAAAATGGCAATGTTCGAGTCCAGAGTCACTCATCTATTTGCAGTTTACCCGCACTATCACACAACATTGCCTGTATCACACCCAGAAACTAAATGCGCTGCTGACTTAGAGAAATTGTTGATGCCTATAGTGTTGTAAACAGCAATGAAATTCGTGGAAGGCAATAATACTCGCAGACGATACAAGCAAGAAACAAGCATTCTTGCTATTCTGCGCTCTCTATTGCATGAGGCGGTGCGCATCTAGCGAACTGTTAAAAAAGCACTCTAATTACCAACACTAATGGTTATTTTTCCTAAATAAACGTAGGAAATGCTTTCATGGTACATTTCTGTTGTCAGTACGTCATCAGTGAACTGCATCTCTTCCAGCGCTTCTTTCTGGCTATTTTCCATTGTTGAATTGAATGTGGCGGCGCCATGGCCAAGCGGTTAGAGCGCTCGCCTACCAACTAGGCGGCCCGGGTTCGATCCCAGAGACCCATGTGTTGTATTCGTAGTGGACGAAGCGGCGTCAGGGCGGGTTTTCTCCGGGTGCTCCGGTTTTCCCCGCCACTCATTATCACCATTACAATCATCGATTTCACCCGCATTTCATGTCATCCTCTTCGTCACTGTCATATCTGGTGCTTGGCTGACCACCCGCTTCCAGGTCTTCACGCTGTTCGGTCCAGAGGTTCCTGTGCTCCCCGACAGACGTCTGGCCCTAGGCACTGGCTTGTTAAGTCCTAGGGGTTGTAAGTCCTATATAAGGGGAGGGTAATCAGGAAAAGAAAGAAGAATTGAATGTAACATGTCCTTTTTAAGAAAACTTAAAGGCAGTCTGACCATCCCCCCCCCCCCCCCTCACGCTGCGGGGTCTGCGGGGCTGTTATTTATGCACTGGTATATGCACTCAATTAGAAGTACGAGGTCAATAGCCAAGATTGCTATGACTTAACACTTGGTACTCTATGATTACTTCAACATTGCTGGAGTCCGAAGGGCTGTGCACTTATCTCTATGGACCACATCCATTCCTGGGGCAAAGAAAGGCGAAATGTTGAGTCATGCGGCTTGCTGAAAAACATGGCTGTCAGTTTGTTATTTTAGGAAATATTATATATATATAATAATATAATTGATGGAGAACATGGCTCTCGGTTTCTTTACTGCACTTTTGATGAAATAAGGTAAGCAGATTTGCTCCATGTATGGTAATTTGTTATTTAGGATTGTGTACATTGTATGTTGTGTAAAATGTAATCAGTTATTTAGCCTAATTATATATTGAGAAAAATATATATATGTGTGTAATATTGGTAGGTATAGTCTACTTGAGAGGAATTCATAGCAATGAGGTAGATGTAAAGTGCTTTAAAGGTTGTTAATGTTGTCATATTGTATTATAATAATTGTATCAATTTTTAGCCATCTAGACAGATATGCACACACAATTTTCAGTTTAAGTCTGAAATCTTAAGGTATGTTATTCATTTTGACTAACATAAACAGTGCTGGAAACAAGCCTAAGTTTTTAAGGGCTTCTGACTAACAATATTTTATTTTGTCCCAACTGTATTGTATCATATTTATTTCACCCATACAAATATGATATATATGGTTAATGGTACTGAAGTTCAGTATGGCAGAAGGTTATTAAAGGTTGAGAAACACCTTCATTAGCGAATTCAGCATAGGTGCATTTTAATCCTCACTTAATTAGAAGCAGCTGGTAATAATTTGGTTTTAGCTACACTGATATTTCAGCAATGCTTTCCCATCTCTTCACAGTTGCAGCCTACTGCTACACTTTGATTACAAAAAACATCCTTCGGCTATGCATTGTGGGTTAGGGCCTTCAGTACATTTTGCTATACTTGTTAATTATGTATCTGCCTTATGGTTGTGTGCATTTTAAAGTTCATTTTAACAGAGGCATAAGACGGTTTATACTGCAGAATATTTTAAAGTTGTCCATTGTTCGGTATTATATTAAGTGTAAAATGAGTACCGAAGCTTTTGCGCATGCTGTGTTTAAAATTATGTTTTTCAATAGTTTTCAATGAGTCTACTGAGAACTTTGCATATGCAGTGTTCGAAATTAAATTAGCTGTTTTATAATGCCATGCCAATACAACATGAGTATATTGAGAATGTGTTTTCAGTACCATACAAGTCGTAGAGATACTGAAGTTACTACTTTCAAATTCATATTAAAATTACAGTTAATTTAACTTTTTGAATTCAAAGTTACTGTGTTTTAAATATTAAATGTATGGCTGATTATACAAGATGGTAATTTATAGCATGTTGTGTAGTTTTCTCTTGCAATGGTGGTGCCTTAAAATTTAAATACAAAAAAATCTCTTCTTTCTTTCCTAGAAAGATGGAGGAAAATAATAGTATTTTTGGTGGTGGGTGTTCTACTAGCCTTGATACATGTTCCAATTGTATGATTTGTTCAACATCCCTGAGCCTTTCTCACAGTGGACAAAACAAACAAACAAACACTATGCATGCCCATTGATTTGTACAAATTCCTATTTAAAAAGTCTGACCAATTCCTAAATTGAGCACATAAAATCACCTACAATTCTAATATTTTGATACATAGAACTTAAGTTTAACTTTTTGGAACCTTAAAATATGGGGCATTGTTATAAGTAGATTTTTGCCAGGGCTTATAGATCTGTAGTTTGTGTCTTGCTTTCTTAAGAATTAGTTCACATTACATTGGAATTTTACTAAATCAGGCATGAGATATAAGCACCATGCTGGGCACAAGACAAATTAAAATCATGAACCCATTTTTTACTCTTCTGCTTCGCAATTTCAGCCACATATTTACCAAAACATTGTCTTCACTAGAGAAGGCCTGTGAACAGCTGATAATACACAGCATACGATGCAGACACAAGTCTGCATCACAAGAGCAATAAACAAGTGCCTCTTATTCCGTGTTGTGTTGCAGCCTCCCTTAGAGATGAGGGTTTTTTTTGAGAAACATCAAAGAAATGTGCACCCATTCATACATTTTTATAATAACCCATATTCAGAAAATTTATATTCCCAGCTACTTGTATCTTAATCCCTATTAATGTTGTGAGAAATTATTACAATGTACTCCCATGGACAAAAAGTGAGTCAAGTTTGGAATGCCAGGCTATGTTGATGGCAGAGAACAAGTCCACGAGTACCAAATAACTTGCAGTTTTCAACAAGTAGATATGTCTGTGTATAGAATACCAAATATTTACTTTATTTCCTTCTTGCTTAACACTTTATTCACTAAACAGGAGCACAGAATTCTAGTTTGTTCATTTAACTCCTGTGATTCTTTACACTTCAAATATTGTTACATAATACATTTTTAAACCTTTCTTATTCATGTTGAGACAGAATGTATAGTTAGACCCCAAAAGGAAATCATTTATGTAAATATTTATTGCAAATGTAATTTATTTTTCATGTTGGTAAGGATTAGTTGAGTAATGAAAACGTATTGCTATTTTCTCATTTGTTACGAAAAATAGAATTGTTTAAAAACGTCATAAATGTGAAGTTTCAGGTTTAAATTTAATATGTATAAATATAAGAACCATATATATTTAATGTTAAAAGTGAAGGGAGAATAGATAAATACCGCTTCCCTAACATTACAGGACCTATTTAGCGCAGGAGAATCTCAAAGTGTAATTTTAGGCAAAAACGAGTGCAAACGTGCATGAATACACAAAAGCATTATGTAAAGAAGTGCCAATTTTTGTCAGTAGCGTCTCTTGAGTTTGAAAAGTGAAGACACGTTTTGTAACGCACATAGACATGGGTCTAAAGGACTTAATAAAGTGAATAGACTGTCAAGAAAATATAAATAGGTGCAACGAAAGTCAATTCAATTATAACAAGTGTAATGTGGGACAAAAAAAAAGTGTAAATAAAGTGATATAATGAAATTACATTGAGTGTTCATTCATTCCACCTGGTACCATGATCCAAGATCACAAAGATTTCAAAGGCTCAAAGACCCAACGAAGCTTCCCATTATAAAACAATCAGTACCAATTTTTAAAATTAGTGTTCTATAGATTTATTAGTAGACAGTACCTTTATGACAATCCTAAAACAGGATGCTGTCCAGCTACTGTATTTTTTCTGTGTTTCAGTCAGTTGGTCACGCAGGTTAACTCACTTATATTGGTATTTGTATTATATTCTTCAATTCTGTTAGCTATCACCACTTCACACATTTGCAATTACATTATCCTAAGTATGGCTTTCTTCAGAAGGGAAGTAAAGCCGGTGATCCTATGTTGCAGATTTATGGCAGGTAAAGGAACCTCAAGCCTGATAAAGTTTCTGAGCAAAATTAAGCCTTTTTTTGTGCCCAACATAGAATGGGATGCTGAGAACCATAGCAGTTAGAGCATCCATAAAAAATCTACTCAAACTCTATAGTTAACCAGTTTAGTTGTTCTTCACACATGCCATGCACAGACCAAAGCTGATCATGAGAGTAATAAGATTGTAAACCTGCTACTTTTAGCAGAACATTAATTGCTGCGTGAATACTTTTTACAACCACTGAAATTGATTATAATCAATTTAAAATTGTCTATATTAGTAAAAATAGGTAATGACCTAGCCCCTCTTTACCCAAGGTACTCTCATTACTTAGGCAACATAAATGCTGCTTATTATTTTATTTATGCCAACAAACTTACTGTTGGTGTTTTTAAACACACAAACCGTGTGCGTATGTGTTTACTGGGAAAAATATGAACTGTGTGAGAATTTAATGACATTCTGGCAGGTTGTCACAGTAGCTCAATGGTTAGAACACCCTTCGGCAAGCCTTTTATCTTCTCGCTGCACTATTTGTCTCTTTGTGCATGTCGGCCGCCAGTCGCAACAATGGGTTCACGACAGTATTCTGACATGTAATACAGTGTCTGACTTTCGTTTCCTATTATTGAGGACTGTTGAGGTTGTTGAGGACCGTTAATTTTAAAATAGCTCTGATTTGAAAGGAATGTTTAAAACTTCATTGTTGAAATGTATTTTAATGGAATTAATTACTGTTTTATATTAAATATGGAAAATAATTAAAATATGTACTAAATTGTAAAATATGGAGAAATATGGAAAATAAAAATAGCATTTTTCAACTCTACACATTGTGAAACATAATGGCAATGCAAAATATAAATGATATTAGCTTTATAAGTAAATATGTATTTACAAGTAAATATGTATTTACAAATAAATCTTTTCCCTGCTGATGATGTTGAATGAGCCTATATTTTTTGTGATGTAAACTTTAAAAATAGGGCATTCAGGAGTCATAGATGAGCAAATTTCTCAACTACATATTTGTAAGTCTTCCTGGTCCACACAGCACTTATCCTGCTCCTTCTGTTTATGTCCCCTTTTAAACACTATTATCATTGACTTTTTAAAATGTACTCTCAAACACTATTTCTGCAAAACATAAGTTTTGAAGAACTTTCGATTGACTTCTAATGGAGGTAGAGTCTATCATCCTGTTCTTCACTGTAGGCAGATATAAAGACATTAACGAAGTAGTATTTACTCATTTACAATTAACCATGAAAAAAAAAAAAACATTTAATTACAAAGTCAATAATGAGAGTAAATTACTCCATCTGAAATCTGTACTTCTTTAACTACATTTAAGGATCTACCACTAGAGTAATATGATGCCTATAATGTGACTAGGATTAAATTTTTTGGCCTAATGCTGTATTTAAATAATATTAATGTTCACATGTTCATTATTTTGTGATGTAAACTTATACAAGTGTTGATATTCAGGAGCTATGTATGTTCAATATAAATTATTTTGTGATGTAAACTTATAAGTGTGTATTCAGAAGTTTATGATTTGTAAATTACCTATGTAAACCTAGGTAAATAAAGTGTTGTTTATTAAAAGGGAAAAAAGGTATTCATGCTTCCTTCATAAAGTAAAAAGATACAATGCAACCATTTTGCAAAGAATAAATTATTTAAGAGCAGCTGTACTAACTTTCAGTAGCTAGTGTATGATAACGGGAGTAATTCCAGGATTACATGAACTTAATGTAACATTGCTTAACGTGATGGAACGTAATAGAATTTCTAGTTTAGTGACATTTCTTACTTCACCATCTCGGCAGTTAGCAAACTGATGGCATCGACATCTAGCGTATTACAATGTGCTAGATACTCTACTCTCTCTGGTGAACTTGACAGATTGCAGTGGTGGCATGTTATGTTAAATATTTCAGGTGTTGGCTATCGAGAAATCTTTAATGTGACTATGCAGTAAAATGTCCTGATTGCTTATCTATAAATCAAAGTGTGACAATTAATGATCATGTTAGCTACACAAACCTGTGTGTCTGTTTTAACACTAGAAGGACTGGCAGGTCATTTTGATCCAAAATATATTTTTATTTCTTTGTTGTGATCATAATAATGGGAGCACATTTACTATATTTCATGACTTCATTACTATTGGGTATCTTACAGCATACAAATTTTTAGTTGTGTACAGATCACAACATTTACAGTTTTTATGTTTTTACCTCTAAGGACGGCAGGGTTGATTTGACTCAGATTTATACATTAGTGTAATACATGATGTTGGCTACCGTTATTTCATTTGCAGCATATCAGGCCTTTGTTGAGCTAGCTAACAGTGTGTTACAAACCGCAACAGCAGAAAAACATCTCATTGTTGTTGCAATAATTTACAGGACATCATTGCTAGGTAGAGCTTTTTCAAAACAAATTTATTCTAGTTGCACACCTTGTCACATTCGGAAATAACTCCAGTGGTTCTGTTCTTACATAATAAGCCAACAACCTTTCAAGACTGGAAGAAGCATTGCAGTATTATTTTAGGATTCATAGTGAAGAGTTTTCCAGTAGTGGTGATGATGAGATTTCTGAAGGAGAAGATGAGTATGTGCCAAATATCAAGAGGAACAAAACTAGCAATGTCAAACTGCTTGAAAATAGTGGTAGTAGTAGTAGTGAGAGTGATTCAGTGGTTTCAAATGAGGAGCTTCCCATACCCACTGTCACAGTTCCTGGTCAAGGACCGGGACGTGGAAGAAAAGGTGGAGGTGGATGTGAGTGTAGTCTTGCAATACAAGCAAGAAATGTTTCCTGAAAAGACATTCCGTCTGGTCAACCTCAAGCAGATGCATTTTCAGTATCTTCTTTCTTGGAAGTTTGAAAACAGTGATGTAATATTCAATTAAAATAAAAAAGGTGAGTCATTTAATAACACTACACAACACTTACTTATAATTTACCAGAATATGTTTTGGAGGCTGACTTTCCTCCATTATCAACAGTATATCAACGGGTTCTCCCTGGTGTGGATGGTGATGTTTTCTCAGAGATCTCCTCTGGTGGTGGTTCAAGGAACTTGTTGAAGATATCTTTCTTGGGGCTGTCAAAATTGGTTACTCTGTTTCCATTTTTCAAAATGAAGATTTGTCCCCATGTGGACAGCTCATGTTTTCCCGTTAAGTGTTTGAGGAGTTTTGGTTCTGGCTTTATGTTGTGTTGTTTTGTCCAAAAGTGAGTAGCAACTGCTGATTTTCCCAACTGTTTGTTTTTTATGTTTCTAAAGTGTTCCTTGGATCTTATTTCTAAACTTCTTTTGGTTTTTCCTATATACACATTATTACAATCACTGCATTCAATTTGGTGTAAACCAGACTTTTTATTGGGTGGGGTGATATCTTTGATTATTTTTTATTTATGCCAACAAGCTTACTGCTGGTGTTTTTAAACACACAAGCCGTGTGTGGGCAATGTTTAAGAGGTGGAATCAGGACTGAAAAATTCAATGCCATAGCTGGGATTTGAACCATGGATCTTCTGCTTTGTATACTTCTGTTGGTAGGGGTCTGTTCACCAATCTATGTCTTAACCCTTGCCGAGCGGACGTGTTTTATGGCTCTGAGTTGTTGTTGTAGTGTTTAATACCCGCTTTTACTACTACGGCACCGCAGGTGGTGACACTGATGATACATGGAATGAAGATGGAGCACCGGTGGAATGAGATGGCGGGGGAAACCGGAGCACCCGGAGAAAACCCGCCCTGATGCCGCTTCGTCCACCACGAATACCACATGCGGGTCCCTGGCATGGCTCTGAGCAGAAGGCAATTTGGCAAAGTATGAAATTCTGTTAAATACAGTTAAAACTATATAAAAATGCTCAAATGTACTAAAACACACAGTATACCTTGCTTTTTGTTGAATTGGATCATAATTGTCCTCCAGAAGCGAAGTTTTGTTAATCCGCGTAAAAATTTTGTTACAAAAACGGCATAAGTAGCACTTATCCATTTTCTACAGCATAGTTTGTGCATATAGGTATTCACAAATAAACCAGTAGTGCTTCAGGAAGTAAATAGTGTCACATTATGATATTTAATACTTCCATTTGTAATAATCATGGTAATGATGATAGCAAATTATAAAAGTTTTGATAGAAATGTGCAGTTACACTTAGCTAGGGTAGGGTATCTAAAATGTGCATATGATTTTCAAAGAGACTTGTTTATCTCAGTACTATTGAGATAATACTATTTCAGTGCTTTTATATCAGCAATTTCTGGGAGATTCCAAGAAGCAATCCTGACTTTTTTCGTTGGTGGTGTCACCTGTTTTTTTTTCCCTGAATACATGTCTCCTCAGTAATTATTTCCATAATTTCGTCATCAAAAAATAGGCCGAAAAATTCTGCTGGAAGTGTATTCTCATCAAAACGAGAAGGAAGTATTGGTCCCTGTTGGATTTTGTGCACTCGGATACTAGATGTAGGGCCAGGGTGAAAATTAGTCACCTCTTCCAGCTAGGAGTACAGCTGTCTGCAGAGTCACTTATGTCACTCTCTCGCTCTCACTTGCACTTAGACACGAATTCTCGCATATATCACTCTCATCATCACTGAGCACAAAGTTCGATAACTCACTATCACTTTTGTTCAACAACTCTACAATTTCTTGCTCCGTCAACCCTTTCTTTACCGCCGATCTGTCAAAAAACAAAAAAAAACTCTCTTACTGGATGCAATCACCGCACTGTTTATTTCTACACTACTGAAAACTACGACAGAAATTATTAAATATGGAAAATTGGTGATGAATTGACCACAAACATCTGAAAGAACATTTCCTGCCATCTATTGACAGTATATATGAATTACTTGAGCGAGAGAAGCCGATCACAATAGCTCTATGACTCCAAACCTATATATGGGTTTTCGCTTGTCAGGGTCCGGACAGGTCGTCCATATATGGGTTTTCGCTCGCAAAGGGTTAAGCTATTGAGGATTGTCTGTTTGTGACTTCTTGGATTGTAACTATGAGCTTTTATGTAAGTGTCTGTGTTGGTTTCTGTGAATAATTAAAATAGCACAAAAAATGGCTTCCCCAAATCATTATTAGTCAAAAAAGTGAAACAGGCAGAAACAAAAAAATTACTAAAAGAAACTACAACACTCACAGCAGCAGAAACAAAATGACATTAAAAAAATTCGCATTCCATCCTTGAGCCTTCGAAAAATTAAAAAAGGTTTTCTAAGTACAGGACAGCTAGCACCAGTGAACCACTACTCCATAGAAAACCTACTGAATTCAAACATCAAAGATGCTATCCCACCCAATAAAAAATCTGGCATATACTAAATTGAATGCAGTGATTGTAATAAAGTATATATAGGAAGAACCAAAAGAAATTTAGAAATAAGATTCAAGGAACTTTAGAAATGTAAAAAACAAACATTTGGGAAAATCAACAGTTCCTACTCACTTTTGGACATAAAGCCAGAACCAAAACTCCTCAAACACATATAACAGGAAATCAAGCTGTCCACATGGGAGCAAATCTTCATTTTTAAAAATAGAAACAGAGTATTCAATTTTGACATCCCCGAGAAGAATATCTTCAGCAAATTCCTTGAACCACCACCAGGGGAAACCTCAGAAAAAACATCACCATCCACACCAGGGAGAACCAGTTGATGTCCGGTTGATAATGGAAGAAAGTCAGCCTCTGAAACATGTTCCAGTAAATTACAAGTAAGTTTTGTGTAGTGTTATTAATCGACTCGCCTTTTTGGTTTAACTTACATTTTCAATAGGTCATAAACATTGCGCTGCTAATGGAACATGTTGGAAAGTCATCCCTCATGGACCAGGATTGGCTACACCAGGTCGACGTGACAATCAGAATGTTATCCGGCAAAACTGGACCAACTCTTTGCACTAGGAAACATCTTTGCAGATAGTGTATGTAGCACCTGGCATCCTATGGTAAGTGAGAACATTATGAGGCAAATCAAGCGATGTACAGAAGGGGAAGCCTGCTTGAAGTCAGCAGATCCAATTTGGACAATCACACTGAAAGAATTAAATGCCTTCTGTGCAACACTGTATGCTCGTGGAGTATATGGGATTAGATCCAGTTCACTAAAGAGCCTATGGAACAAAACTTGGAGCCTACACTTCTTTACAGAAATCATGAAGAACCTGAGATTTGAGATAAAAGCAACCGGCAGACAGCGTTTGACTGAAGATAAGTTTGCTCTTGCTTCAAAAATTTGGAATCCCTTTATACAGAACTGCATTGCTTGTTTCCAACCAAGACCAAATCTTAGTGTAGATGAACAACTGTTTCCATGTAAATGCAGATGTCTATTCTTACAGTATATTGCAAGTAAACCTGACCAACTTGGCATAAAGTTTTGGCTTGCTGTAGATGTAGATACCAAGTATGTGTGCAATGGTTTTCCTCACCCAGGTAAAGATAGAGCACGACCTACTAATGAATTGGCTGGTGAAAGTGTGGTTCTCCGCTGCTAGCTCCTTTTACAGGAAAAGGTCTAAATGTTACTACAGACAGTTTCTTTGCAACATCAAAAGTTGCAGATAAACTAAAAACTAAATCAACTAATTTAATTTAAAAGGTGAGTCAGTTAATAACACTAAACAACACTTACATTATAATTTTCCAGAACGCATTTCGAAGGCTAACTGTTCTTCATTATCAACCGGACAATAACTGGGTTTCCATGGTATTTCATGGTGCGGATGGCAATGCTTCTTCTGATGTTTCTTCTGGTAATGGTTCAAGGAACTTGCTGAAAATATCTTTCTGAGGAATGTTGAAATTAAATACTCGGTTTCTATTTTTTAAAATGAAGATTTGTTCCCATGTGGACAGTTCTTGTTTTCCGGTTATGCGTTTGAGAAGTTTCGGTTCTGGTTTTATGTCATGATTTTTTGTCCAAAAGTGAAAGGCAACTGCTGATTTTTCTACTTGTTTACTCTTGATGTTCCTAACGTGTTCCTTGGATCTAATTTCTAAATTTCTTTTGGTTTTTCCTATGTATACTTCATTATAATCACTGCATTCAATTTGGTATATCCCAGATTTTTTGTTAGGTGGAATAGCATCTTTGATGTTTGAAAGTAGTAGGTTTTTATGGAGTAATGGTTTACTGGTGCTAGCTGAATGTTGTATTCCTTGAACACTTTTTTAAATTTATCGAAGGCCCATGGATGATATGTGAATTTTTTTAATGTCATTTTTGTTTCTGCTGCTGTGAGAGTTGTAGTTTCTTTTAATAATTTTTTCTTTTCTGCTCATTTACTTTTTTATCTACTAATTCTTTGGGGAAGCCGTTTTTTGTGCTATTTCAATTATTTGGCATATTCTGTTTTGTATTCTTCTACTGGAAGAGGGATGTTCACCAATCTATGTGTTAAACTATTGAAGATTGCTTGTTTGTGGCTTCTTGGATTGTAACTATCAGCTTTTATGTAGTTGTCTGTCTGCATTGGTTTTCTGTGAATACCGAAATTTATTCTATCCTTGTTTTTGATTAATTTTAGATCTAAAACTGGTAATTTATCATCTTTTTCCACTTCCACTGCTTTTGTCCTGTATGTTTAGAAGTTTTAATGCATCACTGATGTGTCTTTTTGGAACTATTGCAAATATGTCATTTACATATTGCTGCCAGAGTTTGAACATCCACGGGAAACCTTTTCTGATCCCTATTTCTAATGAACTTATGTAAATATCTGCTAAGAATGGTGAGAGAGGGTTTCCCATTTCTAAATCAGAAGTTTCACGGAAATACTTTGTTTGGAACTGGAAGAAATTTTGTTCTGTGCATAATTTGGTGAGTTCTATGTATTCTGCAATTTCTGATGATGACATTCCAAGTGATTTGAGCCAAGTTTTGATCAGTGATGGGAGTTTCTCTATTGGTATACTGCGGAATAGTGACTTTACATCAAAGGGGATAAGGGTGTCCTCTTCTGTTAATCTGAAGTCTTTAATGTGTTCTACCAGTTCATAACTGTTTCTTATGCTTAAACTTTCGAATCTAGGTAATGAATTAAATTTATTAGATAGTCAGTTTGCCAGTTTGTAAGTTGGTAAATCTATGCTGCTAATTATGGGTCTCATGGTGATGTCTGGCTTGTGTATTTTGGGTAACCCATTCAGTCTAAGTACGGTTGGGTTATTTGGTTGAATTACATATTTGTTTGGTATTATGCTGGAATTTTTTATAGTTTTTTCAAAGGTTTGAACACAAGTGGTTAGCAGGTTTTTGCTGATTGTTTCATAGTTACTATCATTTAGCATTGTTTCCATTTTTTCTATGTAATTTGATTTATCCATTATTACTATTTTGTTCCCTTTGTCTGCCTTTGTGTATACTACGTTTTTATGTTTTAAGGAATGGATAAGATTTCGTTTATTGTGACTTGATCTGTGCTTTAATTCTTCTAAAATCTCTTTGCACTGGGTTTTTACCGAATTTTGTGTAGATAATGGTAAACACTGTGTTGAAATATTTATATCTGCTATACAATCTTCAATTTTCGTAGAAAAATGGACGCACATTTTTAAACCTTGATTTAAAAGATTCATTTCTTCTTTGGAGAGTTCATGATCAGAAAGATTGTCCACATTCTCAAAGTTTTGTAAATATGTTTTTGTAGTTCCGCCATTTTGTGCCGTGTTGTTTGAACGTACATTTGTAAGTGAACTCTCTCTGTTTTCATTTTGTATTTTAATTTTTGACTTTTTCTCTGTGTAATTTTTACGTGTAAATTTTGGTGAAACATTTATTAATTTTTCCAATTTGTGTTTAAGTTTCAGAGTTTTTGCTTTCATTCTTCCACTAAGGATTGCCAAATAATTATTTTGAAGGTTTTCTCAAATCGGAACCGGAAAACAAGAACTGTCCATATGGGAACAAATGTTCATTTTAAAAAATAGAAACCGAGTATTTAATTTCGACATTCCCCAGAAAGATATTTTCAGCAAGTTCCTTGAACCGTTACCAGAAGAAACATCAGAAGAAGCATCGCCATCCACACCATGAAATACCAGGGAAACCCAGTTATTGTCCAGTTGATAATGAAGGAAAGTTAACCTCCGAAATGCGTTCTAGAAAATTATAATGTAAGTGTTGTTTAGTGTTATTAATTGACTCACCTTTTAAATTAAATTGTTTATAACAACACTGTTTTCAAACTTCTATGAAAGGAAGATAACTAAATCAACTAGTTTAGTTGGAACTGTGAATTGTGCAAAGTGAGATGTGCCTCCATTAGTGAAAGAAAGGTGCAAACCTCATTGAAGTACGGTTTTACTAGAGAAAGCTGGCTCTAATACGATATTGACAGTTTACAAGTGTAAACCTAGAAAAAATGTAATAATCCTTAGTACCATGCATCCTACGGTGAATATTCCCAACAATGAGAAGAAAACTAGAGACCGTAAGCTTTTACAACTCAACCAAATTTAGTGTTGATGTAGTTGACCAGATGTCTAGGTTCTAAAGTCTGGGTTCTTGGAGGTGGCCAGTACATGTATGGTACAATTTACTTGATCTAGCTGCAATAAATGCATGGATCTTGTATAGGGTGGTAATGGGAAGAACGATCAGTTGCAAAGATTTCATCTTTCAGCTCGCTCTGGAGCTTCATACTTCACATATGAGCAAGATGAATTGTACATTTCCAAATCAACATGTTTTGATGATAAATGAAGAAAAAATCCAAGAATCTCAGAAACACGAGTTAGGTGCCAAGTTGCTAATTGTGCAGGAAGCAAAACTCATGATGTGTGTATGGGATGCAACAAACTCATATGTGGAAAGTGCACAGCAATGACAAAAGTATGGTGCTCAAGATGCGTTAACACTCTCCCAGAGTAATTGTAAACATTCTGTGTACAGTTAATTTGCAAGAAACATTTCCTTTTGGTCTTTGCTATGTTAAATCTATGTTAATTTTGATACCGAAATTTAGATTTCCGATCGAATGGGCTTTTGAAAAAGACTGCATCGAACCAGCAGACAAGAAGGTGCCCAGCGTGTGAACATCTGTGAAACGTGTAGTGAACAAGTTTAAGTGCAGTTAAAAAAAAGAAAAGTGAAAATTTTGGTGAGTAGAAAAACACATGTAAATAGCTTAGAAATGGAAGACAGTGATAGAGATTTTTTAGGTTTTGAAAGTCCGGAAATTGAGAAAAGTGTAAGTAGGATGGAAGAATTTAATCAGAATGTAATTGGTAGCAGAATATGCCAAGAATTAGAAGATCAGAACGTTAGAGAAACACCTAGAGGTAGCTCAGAAATGTTTAGTACTAATTCAGAAAGGCCAGTGATTATGTCAGAAATAGAGAATATGTTTCAAAAGATAATGAAAAAGATGAGTGCAGAGTTAAGTCAAAAGATAATAGATGAAACTAGTAAAGAATTAAGAACAGTGAAAAAGATGAGTACAGAGTTAAGTCAAAAGATAGATGAAACTAGTAAAGAATTAAGAACAGAGTTAGGACAGAAATTAGAGAAGGGACAACAGGAATTGGGAATGCAATTGGAAAATCAGAAGAGAGCTTTCGAAACCTTTAGGGAAGAAGTTAGGGAGGAAATTAATAAAGTCAGTAGTGAAGTAAAAGAAAATAGAGAACAGGTTAAGGGAGAATTAGAGGCAATAAGGCAAGAAGTAAAGAATTCTGAAAAGAAATTAGGTCAACAAGTGAGTGAAAAATTAGATAAAGAAAGGGAAAAAGTAACATATAGATTAGACAAACAAAGGGAAGAAATTAGAGAAGAGTTACAGGGGTGTAAAGTTAGAATAGAAAGATCTGATGTAGAAAGTGAAAGGCAGGCTAGAAATTTGGAGGATGTTACAGACCAAATAAAAGGAGTAGTGACAGAAATTACTCAGGTAAAAGAGGCCTTAGAAAATTTGAAATTAAATGAAAATGCATGTAATCACAACAATCTTAGTAATGAAGTTGCAAGAAACGAGGCAATACCAAGTGTATCAGCTGACATTTCGATGCAAAATAGGGGTAACAGTAATTCCCATTCTGATCTCGGAAATAGTGCAGGGACAGGTGACAATTCAAATTTACATTGGCCTAACCATGTTTTAAATGAAATGACACCTCCAGTTTTTGAAAATGAAGATTCAGATGATCCTAAAGCCTGTTTAGAAGGGTTACAAGAGTACTTCACGGTGAAACGTATACCAGAGGAGTACAAGATGGTGATAGCAAGAAAATGCCTAAAGGGTAATGCTGCTAATTGGCTAGGCCTTTCTATGGGTAACAATAATGATTACAGGACCTTTAGGAACATCTTTTTAACCAGATATTGGGGAGCTAGTAGGCAGGCTAATATTAGAGTTGAATTAAGCAATGGAAAGTTTAATCCTAGATCGGAGGAATCGATGGTAAACTATTTTATGAGAATAGCGAGAAAATCGAAGATGTTGGATCCTCCTTTAGATGAAAAAGATCTAATAAATATAGTTACTCCACATTTTCCGGAAACGCTTCAACACTACCTAATCATAGCCCGACCCGATAGCATTGCAGCTATGATAGAATTATTATCAGCCTTAGAAGTCAATAAGCCAAAACACGCATTTGGAAATAAATATGAAGAAAAAGAAACTGTAAATTCTTTCGGGTAAGGGGCACAGTATTATCAGAATAGAAGTGAGATTAGGGAAAGATATAAAGGACCAGTACCAAGGATGGAATCATTCCGGTGGGAAAATCAAGGTAGATATCACCAGGAAGGGCGTCACCAAAATAGAAATGGTAATCAAAGGGGAAGAAATATAAGGGTGAATTATATGAATACAAATAGATTTGATCGAGGTAGACGGGGACGTTATTTTGGACATAGTAGAAATTCAAATGATGGGTATTGGACAAACGGAGATAATGAGTTTAGACCGAGGACACCAAGACAGGAAGAAAGGTATTCTAATGGACGAAATTCCCCCGAAAATGCGGAAATGGTTGAGGCCATTAACACGGTCAAAAACATGGTAGGAAGTAACCCCGATTTAATGCAGGAAAACAGAAGTAACAATTTGGGAAATAGTACAGGAGCAATACATAAAAATCAGGGAAACGCCAGACCCGGTCAAACGCGCCTTCAGTGAGAACTGGGTATCCTAGTAATGATTGTGATAAGTACTCGGAAATAAATAGTCCTGGAAGGCAAATGATGATACAAAAGAAAAGAGAATGTAAAAATAGAATCGACGAAAACGAAAAAGTAGGAGATCCACCTAAAATCAAAATTGGAGTAAATGGAAAACAATACAATGCAATTATAGATACGGGATCAAATAGCACAGTATGCTCACAAAATTTTTATGATAATTTACAAAGTAGTGGTTTTAAAGTAATGTGGAAGATAGTAGTTCAGAAACTATTGTAAGAGAAAAAGAGGAAGAAGAAATCCAAGGGGATACATTCTTTGTAGAATATGTTAAAGTAGGAGCTATGGAATTAACTGAAGTAAATGTCAAAGAGTACAGTGTCGATAATAAAGAAAATGTAGAATGGGATAAAAATGATTTCATAGACAATTTGAGGGTTTCTGATGCAACTAGGTACTATGATAGGGAGAGTAGTGAAGACTTAGAAGAATTGTTGAGGGAAAAGTAACTCAGGCTGATCAACTAAATGAACAACAGAGGGATAAACTGTTTGAAATATTAATCCGAAATAAAGAAGTATTCTCTGAGAAACCTGGTAAATGTAATATTTATACTCATTCGTTTGAGATGATACCTATCAAACCTTTTACACATAAAGCGAGAGCTATCCCAAATACAATAAGAGAAGAGGTAGATGCAGTTATAAAGTCAATATTAGAAGATGAGGTTATTGAGATTTCGAATTTCGAATTCAGAATTTGTGAATCCCCTATGTATTGTAAATAAGGCCAATGGAAGATTAGGGTGACATTAGACTCGAGAAAACTAAATTATTGTTCATCATACTTTCCATCAGGGAATCCAACAGAACGTGTCCTCCGAGATATAGGAATTTATTTACGTGTACTTACACATCATAATCACAAGGATTGGGTGAAATATTGTCCATTGATAGAAAAGATTATCAATCACACCATTAATGTAACTACTGGGTTTGCACCAATAAAATTAATGTTAGGAATTGAACCAGAACCAATATTGATCGGGGTACCAAAAACACTGAAAATTAATGACATTCAGTTAAGTGAAGAAGAAAGAGCGAAAATTGCTTTTGAACGAATCAAGAAAAAGGCAGAGAAGCGAAAATTAAAGAAAAAGAGTAGAAAACATAAATGGGAACCTAAGATAGGCGATTGGGTACTAGTTAAAGACCATAAGTTATCAAGTGCCTTGAGAGGTAGGAACAAAAGGATGGAATTGTTATATAAAGGTCCTGCAGAAATTATATCAAAATTTGGTTATCATACCTATGAATTAAAAGATGTTAAAAATGAAAAATGTCTGGGAAGATGGCATAAACAACTCCTTCGACCATACAAGAAACCGTGTGGTGCCTTGGAACCTTGATTTAATGTAAAAAAAAAAAAAAAAAAAATTTGGAAGTGTCATTTGTCTATTGGCGCCCAATCAGCTTTGAGATAAAATGTAAATGTTAGCTTACTTGAAAATCATATATTGGTCAGGTACTTACATATTCATGAAAAATGCAGAATGTGAATTGCTATCTACTACAAAGAGCTTAAAAATATATTGTATAGAGCTCACAATAACAGCTTCAGAAAGATTGTTAAATTGTTCATCTCCGCATAGAGAGAAAACAGAATATTTACTTTGTAAACATTTGTTAAAATATTTAGATGTATAGATAGTTATCACAGCAAGACAAAGAAAGAACTTGTCTGAAGAGTGTAATGGATTTATATAAATATATGTACATTTTAGTGCTTAAAGGATCTAGTACAGATATGTGTTACAATAACAAAAGTGAAAAATCACAGTGCAAGTGATAGTGAGAGTGAAGTGAGCAAACATGAACTAAAAGAAGGAAGTATAAAGAAAGACTCTTGAAGTTTAACCTTTATATAGAAGCTTCACAGAAGAAACCATAACATATTGTAATTAGTATTTAAGGATTAATGTTTAGTCAGGTGTACAATTGTTTGTCATGTTAAAAAGATTAATGAGAAAATATGTTAATAACCAATTTCGAAACAGTGTAATTGAAAATTGTATATAATGGGAGTGTTGCCGATTATTCAAAATACAGGAGTAATTTTTAATTTTTCTTTCGGGCAAGACATTTACATTATTTTATTATGAAATAATAAAATAATATAAATGGGGGCATTTGATACTGAAATTTAGATTTCCGATCGAATGGGCTTTTGAAAAAGACACGTTTTAATTTAATTGCCGGATGTGAGATTTGCGATAAGTGTTAAGTAATAACATAAATAGATAATAGAGCAGAAAGTGTTGTAAGGTGAGCAAGATATGAGTAAATAATAGTCGTTAAAGTTGTAGGATAAACACATTATTGGTTTGAAATTAGCGAGTCATGACGTCATACCACATAGTTTAAATACACGTTCGAAAGTCAAGTCTATTAACCTTAAAAGTCGCGCGATATATTTAATAAAATATAAAGTAAACATCGTTTAATCCTAAAAAGGTAATTATATATTCGAAATTCATAAAAGAACATGTTATAATAGAAAGGGACATTTCTAAATTGCGGGAAAAGGAAATAGCATTTTGGATACGAGGCTTTCTTGGATGACGTCATGACATTCAAATTGAAGAACGGCTTCTTAGCGTGGGTAAGCTAGAAAGCGGCACTACTCAACCAGAGACCAGTACGGCAGGTCGTGCTGTGCGGATGTGAGTGAGATTCCTCTACGTATACAAATATTTTCGGCATAGCTCCCGAAAATATTTAAGAGGCAATAAAGAACATATAAAAAGTTTCCTTGGGTTGTCCATTACTCCTACGCAGACCCGAGATAAAGAGATCTCTTGCAGAACTAGCCGGAGCGAGCTACATCAAAGGGCAACATCACGTCACCAACGACATTTAAGTATCAACGAGACATCAGGAAGCGAAGAACGACTTATATAGCTTCAATTTTTAGAATTTTGTCACAACTTACTTTTTAATGGTGCATAGTTTCCCAACACAATGCACATGATTAACAGAGCTTATGTTGTTACTTCTTACATATAAATAAAAATTCAACAATACAAAATGTGTGTCAGTTCTAAACCTGACACAGTCCAAAAAAGTTAAATCTTCCGGTATATCCAAAAATGGTGGCATGGGTCAGTCCTTATAATTAGATTAAGTCAGTCCTAGTGTTAAGTATATACTTTGACAATCCATCATGTTACTTCCTAAACCAGCAAGAATTCTTCTTAAGTGAGAGGGATGAGGTACACTAAGGTCACCACTACTTAACATAAAAACTATAAGCAGTAGGATAAATAAAAAACATAGTACATGAACACACAATGGAATCACAAGGGTATATTTTTTGTTTCATTAACAGAAACTATAGTTGATACATACAGATGCTTATCTTCCCACTGTTACACAGTGGGTTTTATTCTGCATTACTTGTGCAATGTACTCTATCTGATCACAAACTGATGGTTCATACTGACCTAAATGACTTACCAGATTTTCAAATTTAATCCAATCATTGCTGAGATTTCCTTCACCTAACCATTTGAAAGACACTGTTACACACACCTTTATAAAGAAACTTTAAATTCTAAAGAAACTGACACTTTGAAACCTACAATGTGCTCAGGTATTGCCATAAAGTCACTTTGATACACAAACAGGAAGTAGTTTTCACTTTCAATTACAACAAATGGATTGAACACCATTTTTAAAAATTCCCAAATGACAAAATCATATTGTTTTCACACCATTCTCTTCCTGAAGTCTCTGCTGTCACCTTTCACCAGGATCCTTCTGAATTGATGCTAATACTGTGCTTAAATATAGTATATAGGTTGGTTCTCAAAGATAGTTGGAGTACATATTCTTTGAGCTAATAATGTTATAATTTGACTTGTAACCATACACACACAACAATTCTGAGGCTCTGAAACAACAAAAATAGGACACCTATTATAATATTTGTAACAAAAACAGGTTATTTCAAATCTCAAAAATCATATTTGCATACCACAACGAATTTTCTGAATCGTCCATTTCGTTGAATATATACAATTAGGCCAAATAACTGATTATATTTTAAATATATAATATACACAATCCTAAATAACAAATTCCCATACATGGAGCAAATCAACTTACCTTATTTCATCAAAAGTGCAGTAAAGAAACCAAGAACCATGTTCTCCATTAAGCCACAGCTCCTACAATAACAAACTGACAGCCATGTTTTCCAGCAGGCCACATGACTCCATCAGTTCGACTTTCTTTGCTGCAGGGATGGATGTAGTCCGTAGAGTTAGGTGTGCAGTATGAATATGTTGTTGGCTAATGCTGGACTTCTGACAATGAAGTCATTAGCTCTCTTGCTCTCCAATATTTTTCACTGGAGGATGGGGAGCTAGAAGTGGCCGGGCATATTTGAAGGTCATCTTGGTCAAGTTACTCTTGCAGATCACATAGAGGACAGAGTGGTTTAGAATATATCCCAATTCTGTTCAAATATAGCAGTAAAAGTAACTGCTTTCTAGAGAGCACAATGAATATGAGCCAAAATAAAAAATTCAGGTGCTCTGAGTGTGGGAGTGTGTATAAGCATAGACACTATTTGCAGTGTCACGTTTCCAAGGCTTATCTGGGAAGAGTGAATCCTATGAGGTAGAACATACACGGCTTGTGTGTTTAAAAACACCAACAGTAAGTTTGTTGGCATAAATAAATAATAATTACCAGAGTGAATCCTATTGCACCTCTCCAAAGACATTTAAGTACAACTTTTGCAATTATGAAGGAGCAACAGAAAATAGTTTATGCAAAAACTTGGAAGTGATACACGACAGACATGTAAAATTAGAAGAACTGGAATTATTATCATTTGGAAACTTCAAGAGTTGGGAAGAAGAAACTCAGGTGGCAACACGGTCATCCTTTGTGAAAATTCGTAGTTTTAAAATTGTTTCTCAAACTATAAAACATTATACGTGTCATTGCTCAGGGAATTTTGTCTCCTAAAGCAAAGGTATTGGACATTTCAAGCTGCAAGGGAGCAATAAAATTGGTGCAGTATGCTCTGAGGGTTACTGAAGATCAACAAAAAGTAAGCAAAATCAAATTTGTTTTGACTTATATTGGTTACTAACATGAATTAGGTCATTTGGGTTTGACAGAAAACAAAAACCAGTATAGCTGCAGATGTTGCTCACAAAATTCCTTTTCAAGCTGAGACAGAATATTAGAAGACCCCAAAAGAAAATCGTTTATGTGAATATTTGTTAAGAGTGTAATTTGCTTTTAGATCTTGGTATGAGATGGTTAAATGACAAAAACGTGTTACTAATGTTCATTGTTACGAACAACTAAGTTTGTTTAATGATGTCATAAATATTTCCATATTTAATTTTAATATATATGTATAAATATTGAATTATGTGTGTTTAATAATAAAAGCGAAATCAGGATAGCTAAAGATCGCTTCCCTAACAATACGGGAACTATTTGATGGACGCATACGCGGATGTATACGAGAAAGGTAGTATCACGTGAGATGACGCCGGACTCCTACCACTAGCGTCTACGTATCCAAGGTGATAGGACATATTTTGGTAGTGTGTGAACATTGTAGAACGTTTACCAGACTTTCATCAAGCTTTTGTTCCACTTTTTGAACAAGTGGAAAGACTTAAATAATTTAAAACGGTGCTAAGAAGATTTATTTAAATGTAAAATAGAGAAAAAGTGTTAATAAAATAATACATTGTGGTGAAGAAACATCGTGTGATTTTTCATTCCATCCGTTACCACGCCCTGAGAGAAATAAGAGCCTCAACGCTGAAATGTGAAACAACGCTACGATGAAAACAGCACCAAATGGCTTGCCCAACGTGGAACATGAATTTTGGGTGGAATGGAAATCTACGGGAAATGAACTTAAGCGAAATACCAAGTGACGCCAAATCTTCGTGCCAAAAAGAAAGAAGACGCCATTAGACCATCGTTTGAAATCTACTACATCAGAACACCAATGAACAGATAATCAACGCGGGAAAACACCAGAGATCGTCTAGCGAAGCCAACCGCCCAGGAGACGCACGTAACTGGATAAATCAACGAGAAAAAAGTAGGACCAAAAATTTTTATTTTCATATTAATTTTATTTTTATGTTACTGGGAAGCGGGAAAATAGTAGGACTTTTAAGCCAAAGTGAACTGAATAAAGAAACTAAAATGTCGCAAAAAGAGAGAGATTTAGTAACAGGAGTAGGGGAAGGGGCAGATAGGCCTAGTTATCAGATAGAAACAGTAACTGAAGAAGAGGTAGCAATAGGAAAAGACCAAAGGTTAATGATGATCATGTTTCAAAGACTAGAACAGAATATGAAGGAAATAGGTCAGAAAATGGAACAAAACAACGTAGAATTAGGTCAGAAAATGGAACAAAATAATGTAGAATTGAGACAGAACATAGAACAAAGTTTAGGTCAGAGTATAGGCCAGAAACTAGAACAGAATAAGGAAGAGATAGGTCAGAAAATGGAGGAAGTGAGAAAGGACTTAGAACAGAAAATGGAATTAGGAAGGCAGAACTTAGAGCAGAAAATAGAATTAGGAAGACAGGACTTAGAACAGAAAATAGAATTAGGAAGACAGGAGTGTAAAGAAAATATGAAAGTAATGGAAACTAATTTAAAATTAGTACATAAAAACTTAAATGAGACAAAGGAAGCCTTAGAAGCTAGGATAGAAATCATAGGAGATAGGATGGGAAAAATAGAATCGGAAATGAGAGAAAATAAGATTGTATTAGAAGAAGAAATTGGTAGATGTAGAGATGAAATAACAGAATGTAATGCAAGTGTAGACTGTGAGATTACAAATTTAAAAGCAGAAATAACTGAGGAACGAAGGAAAGAGATTGAGGTAGTAAAGAAAGGCATTATTAATGAAACTGTAGAACAAATTGTAATTCCTAAAATTAGGACTATGGCTGATGTGGTGCAGTCGCAACAAGATGCTATGAATGATATGAAACAAAGTCACTTAGAAATAAAGAATGATTTAAACTCAATTTGTGAAGAAATGAAAAAAGGAAAAGAAAGTTGGGCTAATGTAAATGATGTTGTGAATGCACTACAAAGGCAAGATGATTTAGATATAAGTAATGTACAAGATGAGAGTTATTTGAATAATGTACAAAATGTTGACTCACCATATAGAGAAAGGGGTTCACAATTAAACAATGACACAACACACAACACATGCTACACCAACAGCATACTACATGAAATCAGACCACCTACATTTGACGAGGAGAAGGGAGACGATCCAAAACTCTGTTAAAGAGATGGAAGAGTATTTTAAAGTGAAAAGGATACCAAATGAGCTTAGGATGATGATAGTCAAGAAAAGCTTAAAAAACAAGGCATTAGAATGGCTTAGGTTAACACTAGCTGATCATGAATCGTATAGCTCATTCAGAAATCTATTCCTATCAAGGTATTGGGGCCCAGCTAAGCAAAACCAAACTAGGGTAGAGCTAGCGACAGGTAGATATGATCCAACCAAAGGGTTATCGCTAGTCAATTATTTTATGAAAGTAGCCAACAAAGGAAAGCTATTAGACCCTAACCTGTCGGAAGCAGAGCTAATTACCAGCATAACAAGACATTTCCCAGACACAGTGAGAACAGGGTTAATTGTTGCGAGGCCAGTAGATTTTGCAGACATGATAGAATTACTGACAGCCTTCGAAACACAAAATGGTCGGCCTAATGAGCATAGACATAGGAACGGTCATCCAAACTCACCTATCTTAAACCGGAGCATGGCTATGAACAACCGGAATGAGGGAGAAAATAGAAAAACTAGGAGCATCCATGACAGAGGGAGAGGGGCACACCATTTCCCACAACCACACAATCATGGCGAAAGGATGGAGAACACGAGACAGCGGTACCACGACACAATACCAAGGGGTGAATCGAGATACCGAATACATAGATATGATCGGGGGAGACCAGGAGACCGTACCCATCAAGTGAATCACATACTATTCTGTAGGGAATACTTAAACAGCCAAAGGTCGTCATACAATAGGGGTTCACGCCAAAGGGGCAGAAACCAATGGAACACCGGCAACATAAGACAACAGGAACAGGATGAAAATGTGCCGAATAGGACCGATGCTGCACAGAATACAGAAACAATAATCACCTCTAACGCCCAGGAAAACTAAGTACAAGTCAACTTTGTGTCCTGGAAGTTGACCTGTGTGGCAGTAGGGGCAATATTGACCAACATTGTATAGGTACCTTGAGGAGACAGGCAAGTGAAAGGAAGGAAATAACCAATCCACCAATGATTAGGCTGAAGGTATGGGGTATCGAATTGCCAGCAATGATTGATACAGGAGCCAGCAAATCAGTATGTGACGAACAGCTATTCCAGGAATTAATAATGAAGAGAAATGCTGAATTCTTGCCTGTGTGTGGAGTGTATTGCAGTACAGCAATTGGCAAGAAAAAGGAACATGTTAAATACCAGGTAAGGCTGGTAATAGAAATCGGAAGCTGGAAGTTCGATTTTATTGCCCTGGTAATACCTAGACTAACAGCTACCCTAATCATTGGCAGTGATTTGCTTAATCTTTGGAGGTCGGTGATCGATTATGACCTACATGAATTTATTATCAAGGAAGGAACCTCAGAATGCACCGCAAAGTTCCTGGAGGAAGAAACATGCCAGGAGGAACCAGACCAGACAGGGACCCGTCTGGATGAGCAGTTTTTTGTGGAGAACATCAATATCCATGAGAATAGGTTGGTAGACCTAAGGATAAGTAAGGAGAAAACAGGTTGGACGAGCGAGGAGGATACTAATGTTTGCAGCCATTGGATCTGCACAGAAGACGAATACGTTACATCGAATAACTACCAACCTGAACCACTGCCAACAGATGAAGAAGAACCGACGTCACAGCTAATCGACGAGAAGGTCTGGGGAGCACATGGCATCTCTGAAGAGGAAAGGAACCAACTTAGAAAAATATTAATTAAAAACAGGAAAGTTTTTAATAAAAAGCCAGGTACATGTAATAAGTATGTACATACTTTTAAAGTCAAAGATATCACCCCCTATTGACATAAATCCAGGCCCATCCCCAACTCCAAAATCTCGAGGTACATGCACGAAATAACATCGCATGACATGGAGGTCAGACATATCCCAGGCAAGGAGAACATCTTTAGTGACTTATTGTCAAGATTAAGATCAGAAAGTCACATACCCGAGATGATATATAATCCACACCATGAAATTAAAATTATGCAGATAAATAGTAAGGAAAACAACAAAATCTTACAAGACTTCAAAAACATGGCAAAACTACAGCAAGAAGACCCTGAATTGAAGAGGCTATTCGACAAGGCTCCAGACATAGTACCAACATTGGAAGCCAAGATAGGGAAATTTAGAAACATCCTGTTTAAATTACATGGTCGTGACGTAAGGAAGTGGAAAATGATGGTACCAAATTCCTTAAAGGACAGGGTTATTTTGGCATTCCATCACTTGATGCTTCACTCTGGTACTGAGAGAACAATGCTTGCAATTTTGCAATGCTTGCAATACATCAAATATCTTGGCAAGAAAGTCAGGAAGTTAATTTCCTCATGCGACCTATGTCAGAAGGCCAAGCCAATCAATGTAAGATACGATGTCGTTCCACAATCCATCTTGAGAAACGAAAAAAATGCATTGGTGTGCATCGATGAACATGGCAAGCTACCAAAGGGGAAAGATGGAAACAGATACATCTTCGTCATGTTTGATGTTTTCACAAAATATACTAAGATATACCCCATTAGGAACATTAAAAGTAGGACTTGCCTGAACAAAATCGTTAAAGATTATATTCCAAGATATGGGAATATAAAAGCTATGCTATCAGATAATGCAACAATGCATAAAAGTAAATTATTCCAGGACACCTTAAGAACATTAGGAATAAAATTATACTATTCTTCAGCCTATTATCCTCAAGGAAATCTGACAGAAAGAATGATGAGAAATATAAATATATATTTCCGCCTAATTTGCCACAAAGACCACACTTCCTGGACGGAAAAATGCGGGTACATAGAGAAGGTGATTAACCATTCGGTGAACCCCATGACCAAGTTCGCCCCAATCGAATTGATGACCAATACAAAACCCAAGAGATTGACAATTGACATTGACACTATGATGGCTGCTCAAAGGGAATTGACAGAGAAGGAAAAATGTCAATTGGCATTCAGAAGGTTACAGCAAAAGGCAGAAAAAGGGAGAAACAAGGTAAAAAGGTTTATCAGGAAATGGTCCCCACAAATTGGAGAAAAGGTGCTCTTAAGAAGCCACAAAGCATCCAAGGCATCTGAGAAAAGATCTGGAAAGATGGAACTACTGTAACACTGGACCACTGGTCATAGCAAAACAGTGGGTGACCATTAGTATGAGCTACAGAATACAAATGGCAAGTTGGTAGGAAGATATCATAAAAATAAATTAAAAGCATACAAAGAAAGGACCAAATAGTCTTTGCCAACAAACATGTTAGGAGGAATAGTAGAGATGATGGAAAATAATAATTTTTAATGGGTTACTTATAGAAGATTATGTTCAGATTGGAAAATACAACAAGAAAGAAAATCAACATAGTCATTGGCTATATTGACCACAAAGAGCATTGTCAACAAAGACAGATGAGGACACTGATTGTCATTAAAGAAGTGAATTATAGCGACGGAAAATGATGTGTTTTTGACATAAGGATGTCAGGGACAAAAATAAAAAGGAATCAATTGTGATGACAAAGATAAAATATTTTTGACACAAAGGTGTCGAGGGTGAATTGAGAAGAAAAATTTTTTTTTTTATACACTTGCAAAATTACAATCTGTTCAATAGTTGAACAATAAGTAACAATGATAACATTAATTTTTCAAACTATGGCCCTTTGGCCATAAATTTGCTTATAATTGGGTGCAAATCTGTACTGCAATTCCAAGACTTGGTTTCTCTGTAGTCGGCTTGTTGTACTGCTGCTGTTGTCAAGTAGATTTATTGCCAGTGTATTGGGATGACTGTAGAGACGCTTTTGGTAGGACAGGCTGTATGCTGCGATTTCCTGTTTGATTGTTGGGAGTTTAAAATCATTGTAGATGTACTTATTACTGATGTACCAGGGGATCTTACCAATTGTTCGCAGAGTTTTGGTTTGAAAACGTTCTAGTATTTCGATGTTTGAGTTGCTTGCTGTACCCCATAGTTGAATTCCATATGTCCAAATTGGTTTCAGTATAGTTTTGTAGATGATTAGTTTGCTTGTCACTGAGAGTTGTGATTTAGGTCCAAGAAGCCAGTGCATTTTGGAATAAAGAAGAAAAATAATACAATTGCAGAATAATTATAAGTATAGAAGTTTTCTCTTATAGGGATAAGAGACAAAGAGGTGACAATTAGTGAAGTAAGAAAAACCATAGTCAGGAAAGCAATGCCCATGAATTAAGATGGATAAAGCCAATGCTAAGCTTGAAGAAATGTCGAACTAAATAATAATGAATAAGAACCCAATTAAAAAAAAAAAAAAGGTACCATTAGTAACATCAGAGTTTAAGAATTGACTCAACGACCTGCCTATACAAAATAAGCTTACAAGACAAAGAAGGCAAAGAACTGAATAAAATATTGCTATGAATATGATCATGATCATTAGCTCAAGATTTGTATCCTGTTTTTCTCTCCTCATAACAAGGAACATAAGTAAAAAGCCACACAATAAACCATGATACACTTAAATTATATTTGTGTCAATGTCAAATGTATAATAACTGAATATGTGTTGTATAATAACTGAATATGTGTTATATAATATCTGAACATGTGTTGCATAATAACTGAACATGTGTTGTATAATAACTGAATATGTGTTGTATAATAACTGAATATGTATAGTATAGTAACTGAATATGTAAAAGTTATAAAGACATGCTGTGTCATGCCAAAACAGAAGACAAAAACATACAGCTAAGAGGACTGTAAAGAAAAAAAAGTATTGTACAAAGTGATTGTATCAGAGGAATAGGGAGAAATGTTGTATTGTGTTTCAAGATTGTAAATATAGGTGACAACTTGAAAAACAAAACAAGGGGCATGTGAGACAGAATATTAGAAGACCCCACAAGAAAATCGTTTATGTGAATATTTGTTAAGAGTGTAATTTGTTTTTTGATGTTGGTATGAGATGGTTAAATGACGAAAACGTGTTACTAATGTTCATTGTTACAAACAACTAAGTTTGTTTAATGACATCATAAATATTTCCATATTTAATTTTAATAAATATGTATAAATATTAGAATTATATGTGTTCAATAATAAAAGCGAAATCAGGGAACTATTTGATGGACGCATACGTGGATGTATACGAGAAAGGTAGTATCACGTGAGATGACGCCGGACTCCTCCCACTAGCGTCTACGTATCCAAGATGATAGGACGTATTTTGGTAGTGTGTGAACATTGTAGAACGTTTACCAGACTTTCATCAAGCTTTTGTTCCAGTTTTTGAAAAAGTGAAAAGACTTAAATAATTTAAAACGGTGCTAAGAAGATTTATTTAAATGTAAACTAGAGAAAAAGTGTTAATAAAATAATGCATTGTGGTGAAGAAACATCGTGTGATTTTTCATTCCATCCGTTACCACGCCCTGAGAGAAATAAGAGCCTCATCCCTCAAACGTGAAACGCTACGATAAAAACTGCACCAAAGCTATATACTTCATAAAATATGAGACTCAGTATCTGCTAACCAGACAGGATTTGTACAACATTGAGCGATGCTATAATTTGTGCTCCACAAAATGATGGGACCAAGGCTTGGGTGCATGAAATGAACTCAAATGATAACACCTGTGTCTTATTTTATGAGCCACAAGATACACTGAATGAGTCCCATCCAAAAATAAAAAGCACAGATTTTGTGTTAGTTATGACAAATGCTCAATGTGAAATTTTGAAGTATAGAAATGACTGCATTTGCGTTGATGGGACGCATGGGTGATAGCAGTATTCCAGTCTTTGAAGATGTTACCAAAGCAATAATGAGCTGAAACACAGTAACAGCTATTTTGTATGGAACTAAGGCACAGTCTTCCATAGGTTTCTTTGATCAAGAATTTTCATTAGGTTCTATTGACTTATATTTTTGGTCAAATCTTCCAATATAAAATATATAAAATCTAGACAAATGAATATGTTTCTCTCAATTAACAGGAAGTAGACCGAAGAAAAATTAAAGGCATTCAGCATACTTCAGTGAAATACAACAAAAACAGCTAAAAATCCACATGGAGGTGTGTTCTTTGTATTTTAACATACATAAAGCATATTTTTTTTTAATTATTTGAATATCATTCATTTATAAGTCATCAAACGAAGTGTATTGAAAATGACTCACATCAAATAAAAGCTTCAAGACAGGAAAAAACCATGACTTTCAGATAATCTTCCAAATAAAATATAAAATTTAAGCATGGCAAAATTTGAATATCATGTGATTCATTTGTGGTTCCATATTTGCAAAAATTTAATTTTACATAGTCTAAAATTAGATGTGCACTTGCCTAGCTTGCTCCTGCAATAACCAAGGAAACCAGCTAATCTGCTTCTAGTCTCCCAGTATTTAATAGTGATATCTTGATTTCAAAGAAATAAAGTGTTATTCAACATATATCAGGTCAAGCAATGATATTTAGTTGTTCTAATACAACAATGTGTTTATGAAAACTTTTTAAGGTAGAATAAGAAATTAAAAATTGAACGCTATAGCCATTGCTATTAATTTTTTTATTGACACTGAATTTTGCATTTCTGAGTCTACCTTAAAATGTGTTATTCTTCTCATTTCACTGTCAAATTCCACATCCTATTGTTAGTTGGTTGTGAGCTCACACAAAACTTGTGTACAAAAGATTTTTCCTATGAAGCATTTATGAAACATTATTGCAAGATTACAGCTTTAATTCAGTCTCAAAATTTGAGTTTAGATGTGATGTAATTAAGTATAAGGGCATACCAACATTCCTATTAACAGAATTAGTACTCGAACCGGCAATCAATACAAAACCTATTAATATCACATGAATTCAATGTATAATGTTGTACAGTTTAAATAGTGTTCTTTTTAATACTGGCCTAGTTGTCTAGCTCAGCTGATTTTATGTTCTAATACCATATCACTACCAATGACACAAAAAGTTAAATTATGCAAGCTTCAGTTGTTGCATCTGCACCTGAGCTATTCAAATTGCCTTTGTCAGATGACAATGATAAGTTATTTTATGAGCTTTAATCAATGTCACTTTATTTTCCCTCATCATATTAGCATCTTTACACTAACTTTGTCAGAGTGGTTTTAAAGTTGCAACTTCTGCAGCGATAAGTGATATTAACATCTTCTGAACAGATAGGTATTTAATACTCCCTGAGTTTAGAAACATTTAGGGGTTACATTTGATACCAAACTTACATGGACCAAACAAATAGAAAATGTAATACAAAGAGCAGAGAGGCGCCTTTCACTGTTAAAACGTCTAACAGGAATGAAGTGGGGATGTTCTAGAGCAACTCTTAACACAACATACAATGTATATATAAAACCATTATTTACTTACTGCAGCGAAGTTCTTGTAACAGCAAACACAAAAGAAATTCAAAGCTTTCAAAACCAAAGTCTGAGATTAATTACAGGTGCTATCAAAACCACACCAATAGCAGCTATGGAAATACTAACCAACCAATACCCCAATGAATATGAAATAGAAAAAGCGGCTCTTATTCAACACGAAAAGTTGATCAGACTCCCATTCAATACATGGCACAAGAGAAATTTTACACATACACTAAAGACTCAGGAGAGCTTTCTTTCCAAAATTCAAGACATCAAGAAAAATGTACAGCTTCCTAATTCAAAGGAAAACTTCATATCTAAAGTCAATCCAACACATACATTAGACATCACATATTATTTACACCTGACAGAAGAAGTTAAAAAAAGTGATACTCCAACTAGTGTTCTAAAATTATTGGCATTAGAGACAATCCATACTAGATTTCCAGAACACGAATGGCTCCATATTTATACTGATGGATCATTGATATCAAACCAAGATGGAGCAGGCGCTGGAGTCACATGTCATCTCTTTTCCTATTACAAATCTTTAAGTTATGGAACTACTAACTTTGATGGAGAAATTGAAGCAATTCGAATGGCCCTACAAAATCTTTTGTACAGAATTTCACATTTTCAGCAAGCAGTTATTCTCTCAGATTCCAGGGCAGCAATTATAGCAATTACTTCCAAGTTGTCACCAAAAAACCAAACTATTATAGAATGTTGGAAGATGCTTAGCCATCTAACAGCACTTCAAAAACACCTAGTCTTCCAATGGATACCGGCTCACTGTGGACTGAGTGGTAATGAGAAAGCTGATTTTCCTGCAAAAAAGGGTACCAGCGGTGTACAAAAATCTATAGTTAATCTACCATTTTATGCAGCTAAAAGATTAGTCAACTCTGAATTCAAAAAAATTATTGCAAAATATTAGTATGAAAAATCAAAGAATAAAAGATGGAAACTACCAAACATTCAAACAGTGATTCCTGAGTATCCTCGGAAAACAGCAGTTGCAAACTTCAGGTTGATTACAGGACATGATTGTCTGGCAAAACATTTAAACAGAATTGGGATTTATTCTTCACCACTCTGTCCTCTATGTGATCTGCAAGAGGAAATGGGTCGAGACCACCTTCAAATATGTCCGGGCACTTCTAGTGCCCCATCCATCATTGAAAAATATTGGAGAGCAAGAGGATTAATGACTTCATTGTCAGAAATCCAGCATTAGCTAACAACAGAAACATTTGAAAGGTAGAACTGGAAGGTCTGTGGTTCAAATCCCAGTTAGAAACATTTGTTCATAATCACCACTAATGAGAACTGTTAATGTCTTGTATACATTAACAACCACTTTAAAGCTTGATTAAGGACAAATAATAGAGATTTCACAATTTTTTAACTAGTATAAACCTACAATGCTCACTGTTAGGAACTTTCTTGAGAGCACTTACTGCTATATAGCCAGCAATATAAATGAGAACCATCTGTTTATTTTTATGTTTCAACGTATGAGACAGGATATTGTAAGACCCCAAAAGAAAATCGTTTATGTGAATATTTGTTAAGAGTGTAATTTGTTTTTGATTTGGTATGAGTTGGTTAAATGACAAAAACGTGTTACTAATGTTCATTGTTACAAACAATTAAGTTTGTTTAAAGACATCATAAATATTTCCATATTTAATTTTAATATATATGTATAAATAAAAGAATTATATGTGTTCAATATTGAAAGCGAAGGGAGAATGGCTAAGGATCGCTTCACTAACAATGCGGGAACTATTTGATGGACGCATACATGGATGTACACAAAAAGAAGTGTAATGCGGCACCAATTGTCTAGTTATTAGCGTCTGTGTGTTTGGTGTAGATGGACGCATTTTTATGTGTGCACGTCATAAAATAGTGAAAGTAAATTTACTAAGTGTTTAAAGACCGCTAATTTGTGTAAAATAAGTGAAACATTAGCTAACTTTAATAAGTTAGTTAATACGAGGTGTGCAATTAATTAAGAGGACGTAAAATAGACGAAGTGTAAAGTGATAGAAAACACATTTAGCGAAATATCGCTAAATTTTCAGACATTAAATCTCGGCGATGCTAGGGAAGTCGATCCACTGAAATAAAAGACTTACTACTGTAATACGATTTAAATACTGTGAACAAGAAGGTGCGAATAAAATATTTCACTAAAGTTAACCCCGAGTGTATGTTCATTCCATCCAGTACCACAACCCGAGATAACGAAAGAGTCAAAAGCTCATCAACATCACCGTATTAATTATAAAAACAGCACCAGTATCATGAATATTGTATGCACTTTCACAACTATCTAGATTTTCTACACAATTATTATAAGTTTCATCCGAACAGTGAAATAGAGAAGCACATATGTGTGAAAACAGCTCCTTCTCAACTCAGGGAATCAAAAGTATATTTTTAAATGCTTATCCTTCCACAGGTTTCACTTATCAGCACAAATATTCCACTGCAAAGTCACCCTCATAAAAATAATTTAGTTTTGTTATTGTATAATGCAAATTTTCTTTTCAATAATTTTTGTAAGTCAAAAAATGAATCAATGAAAGAAATTAAATGTAGTAGAATTTCTAGTTAAGCAAAATTTCTTACTTTACGTTACTATTCACCATCTCGCAGTTGGCCAACTGATGGTATTGACACTGAGCAACATATTACAATATGCTACATACTATGTACCTTCCCCCGTGAACTTAACAGATTGTAGTGGTGGCATATTATTTTTAAATATTTCTCAATGGTCCACACCTGGGATATTAATGTGATGATTATGCAGTGAAATGCTTAAGTTCTGTTTGCTTGTCTATAAATCAAGGTGAGACCATTATGTGAGAAGTGTCTTTCATGTTAGCTACACAAACCCTGTCTCTGTTTTAAGTATATCATTCGACAATCTATCATTTGTTACTTCCTACACCAGCATGAATTCTTCTTAAGTAAGAGGGATGAGGTACACTAAGGCCACCACTACTTAACAAAAAACTATAAGCAGCAGAATAAGTAAAAAACATAGTGCATGAACCTACAAGAGAATCACAAGAGTATATTTTTTGTTTCATTAACAGAAGCTGTAGTTGATACACACAAATGTTTATTTTCCTCCTTATACACAGTGGGCTGTATTCTGCATTATATGTGCAATATAATCTATCTGATCACAAACTGATGGTTCATACTGATCTAAATGACTAACCAGATTTTCAAATTTAATCCAATCATTTCTGAGATTTGCTTCATCTAACCATTTGAAAGACACTGTTGTTATACACACAACTTTATACAACACTTTAACTTCTAAAGAAAGTGACACTTTGAAACCTACGATATGCTCAGGCACTGCCATAAAATCACTTTGATATACAAACAGTAATAATTTTCATTTTCAATCATAACAAATGGAGTGAAACTATTTTTAAAAATTCCCAAATGACAAAATCTTATGTTTTCACATCATTCTCTGAAAGCTGCTGCTTTCTGAAGTCTCCGTTGTCATATTTCACAAAGATCCTTCCGAATTGGATGCTTATGCTGTGTTTAAATATTTACGTTGGTTTTCAAAGATAGTTGGTGTGCATCTTCTTTGAGCCGTTAACATTATAATTTGGCTTGCAGTCATATACATAACACCTCTGCGGCTCTGAAACAACAGAAATAGTTCACCTGATTATAGTATTTGAAACAAAAACAGGTTAATGTAATTAATATTTTTCCACACTAGCCATGTGTAGGATGTAATTGGAGAGGGTAGATTGGTAGGTGGCATTCAATTTTTCAGTCTCACTCTATCCTTTCCTAAAACAGGTTATTTCAAATCTCAAAAAGTTATATTACATACCAGAAACATTTTTCTGAATCATCTATTTCATTGAATATATAATTAGGCTAAATAACTGATTACATTTTACATAATATACAATGTACACAATCCTAAATAACAAATTTCCATACATGGAGCAAATTGGTTTACCTTATTTCATCAAAAGTGCAGCAAACAAACCGACAACCATGTTTTTCCAGCAAGTCATGTGACTCCATCACTTTAGCTCTCTTGGCCGCAGGGATGGGTGCTATGGGTAGAGGTAAATTCACAGTTAAGTCCAAAACACTACTCGCATGTATTTACTTTCCTTTCCTGCTCAACTTTCTAAATAGTCATGTGACTCCACTTTGGCTTTCTTCGCTACAGGGATGGGTAGAGTTGTAAAGTGACACAAGAGCCCTAACCTTATCCCCTTTTTTCTTTTTTAGTTACGTCCTTAATACTTTCCAAATTTTTGGGGAGATACAACCCCATCGATACCTATGCAAATTTCATACATTGTTACATCGGCATTCATGCAGATGTACGTGTGGCTGATTTGGCCCTCGTGGTTGTGGTTTGCATTATAAAACTATTTTGGGGAAGTATTGCTGGCACTACCAATGCATTCATGTTTCAGCCACCACTTGCTAGGACTGGAACTGCAGACCTTTGCTTAGGCAATTCAAAATCTTTGGTTTGTCTTGCCATGGCCTATAAATATTCAGCATCCACATACCTTTAGTGGAACAGCAATTATGAACGGTGAGTAGTTGTCCATTTGTGAGGTTTTTACAATTTATGTACCTACAAGAAGATAAATTTATAATACTTCACATTTTATATTAATTTAATTCTCAAACATATGCTCACCTAAAATTTATGTTCTATCAGTAACAGATCATCAATATGTTGTGTGGAGGAGGGCAAATCAGTCAATTTCATATGAATTTCATATTCTATTCTGTGGGATCCAGATTTGATGGTTGTACTAAGTAACCCATATAAAGTTATTTCCTGGATTTTTCCTTTATACTGAGTAGTTAAATGAGTAACACTGAGCTCGATGGACATAAGGTAAAAGCTTTTTATTCATGGGCTATAATTACTTACCCCCCGCTCCCCCCCCCGCCCCCCTGCCATAAGAAAGGTAAAGTTAGTCACAATATAAGGCACTTTCACCAGGTATTAGATATAGAAGGTACAAAATATTAACTTTATTCAACATGGCAGGCATGTCTCAAACTTGTAGCCAAAATCTCTTGCACCACTTTACGAAAATAAAATACAAACATTTTAAATGTAAAAGGTTTTTACAGTGGGAAATTCTGTAATAATGGACTGAAACTGAACACCTCAAAAATATGCACAAGAAAACAATTTATCAATAAACCAGACAGATATTGCAAAAATATTAGGAGTGTATGTGAAAAAGCACCTAAAATGGGATGATCACATTCATTACATTAACAAAACATTAAACAGGGCTTGCTTTAATATATATTGCATAGCTCAAATTACCAACCTGGAAATTACAAAGATAGTCAATTTCAGTTACTTCCACTCTATAATGTCATATGGGATCATACTGTGGGGCAACTCAGCTGGGTGGGAAACCATCTTTAAATTCCAGAGAAAAATATTATGCATGTCACAGATGGGACCAAAGCAATCATATGGGGAACTTTTCAAAAGTCATAAAATATAAATGTTACCAGCAAAATACCTATATGAACTAAATAAATACATTCATGCAAACTTTAATAAATTGTACGACTCACAATAGCAACACAATCATGAAATCAAAACAAAAAGCAATTTAAAGTCATCTATGCATAGGTTAACATTTTATGAAAAAATTCTACTTTATGCAGGAATCAAAGTTAACAAACTGTCAGCATAAATCAAAACCACTAGGTTTATTTCTTTAGTTTTGGAAACTGTATTATGGATTTCAAATAACACTAGGGTTGGTGATTCTGTTTATTGTACATGAAATTTAGGTACCTCCCCTCCATCCAAGCATATGGACGCACTTTTTCCCCTCCTCATGCAATAATGAGCTGAAGGTCCTCAGTTTAGATCTAGGCATCGCAGTATAATGTAGTACAATGTTTTCAAAGCAGAAACAGAGAATCTGGTTGAAAATTGAATGTGGCAGTGGTAGAAATGCACAACAGTGTTTCCAAGGATTCCAAGAGGCTTGTGGTGCAGATGCATTGCCATACCAAACAGTGGCAAGGTGGATACAAGCTTTTATAGGAGGACATATGCCTATATCTGGTCATCCACCATTTAGTGAGAATGATGTGCAGACAGTGTCCGCTTAAGTGGAAGCGCAGTGGAACTTCAGGAGTGGTGTCTGATTTGTTCCATCGCTGGGGTTGGGAGGTATTCTACCACCCTCCATACTCTCCAGACATAAGTCCCTGGACTTCGACCTTATTCCTAAGCTGAAGGAACCACTGAGTGAGTGGGAAGAAATTGAGAACAGTGAACAACATTCTGAGAGCAGTTGTTCATCTAGAGATTAGGCAGTGCTGACAGCACTCAACGGTTACCACATCGCTGTAAACACATTGCACACAATGCTGGTGACTACATTGAAGGCCTGTACAACTTACAACCTTTTATGTATGCTATGTGTCCAGAAAATAAATAGTTGCCAAAACTAAAGAAACAACCTTTCTATAAAGGATCAAGGATTATTTGATAAAAAAACTGAAGAATCTATTATTAGACAAGGCCTACTATTCAGCAGAGGAATACATGAGTGATATTATGTAAGCCTATATTGAATCAGGTAAACAGTAGTATGTAAATATATGTAGTTACTGGTGTATTCTACTATCTCTTATATGTTGTTAGCTAATGCTGGATTTCTGACAATGAAGTCATTAATCCTCTTGCTCTCCAATATTTTTCACTGATGATATTGAAGAGAGCAATAGCAGTAATATTAACCACTTTTTAGAGAGCACCATATTTTTATGTTTTGGCGACATATATATATATCTTATATAGAATGTCTGAAAATATTTTATTATAATTTAACTTGTAATCCTAGTAACTCTAAGTTAATTGTATTTAAATTAGTTTATTTTAACCCACCATCAGGCGCAATACCTATTGTTACGTGTTCGGGCGCAATATATCTGATAGATACCATGTACATATCTGCCTCGGTGCTGTCTGAAATTCCTCCTAAATGTGAAATATTTATATTTTATTGTGTTTTAATTATGTTATTTTTATATATCAAATTTTATTTTCAAAGCATTACAATACATCATACTACAAGCTGAGTAGAATATTACTTCCACTTACTAGTGTCTAGGGGATATGTGGATAGCACCACAAGGTACCTAAGCTGAGCAGAACATTACTTCCACTTACTGGTGTCTAGGGGATATGTGGATAGCACCACAAGGTACCTAAGCTGAGCAGAACATTACTTCCACTTACTGGTGTCAAGGGGATATGTGGATAGTGACCACAAGGCACCCAAGCTGAGTAGAATATTACTTACACTTACTGGTGTCTAGGGAATATGTGGATAGTGACCACAAGGTACCCAAGCTGAGTGGAACATTACTTCCACTTACTGGTGTCTAGGGGATATGTGAATAGGGACCACAAGGTACCCAAGCTGAGTAGAACATTACTTCCACTTACTGGTATCTAGGGGATATGTGGATAGTGACCACAAGGTACTCAAGCTGAGCAGAACATTACTTCCACTTACTGGTGTTTTGCTCCTCACTGTAACTCTTCTATCTGACCTTACCTTGGTCATCTCTTGTTCTCTTCCGACCCCGATGCTATTAGGGTTCCCGAGGGCTAGGGAGTCTTTATTTTTCCAACCTCTCCATTTCTCTATAAAATCGTAACCCCTAACATGCTGACCTGTCATGGCATGTAATATGTCCTCTGATTGGTAATCAGAGGATATGGTCGGTGAATTTATTTTCATAACTCTCCCGGTCAGGTCGGTGAGACCTGTAAACCAACGACAGGTGTGGTCCTCCAGACATTCTGGGGGTTGTGAGAGAGCGATGTGACCGCCAAAACATAATAATATGGTGCTCTCTAAAAAGCGGTTACTATTACTGCTATCTCTCTTCAATATCATCAGTGAAAAATATTGGAGAGCAAGAGGATTAATGACTTCATTGTCAGAAATCCAGCATTAGCTAACAACAACAACAACAATTCAAAAACATGAGTTATGTAAGTTGCAGAAAATAAACTAATACTGCGAATGTACAAAATGTGAAAGGGTAATTATTCTTATATTTGAACATAAAGTTAACAATAAACATCATCAGTTTTTATGAAATTATAAACATTATTACAATGAATTAGTTATTTGAACTAAATTGTATGTACGTGTGTCTGTAATATACTTGAGAGTTTTCACTGCAAATTCTCAGCACACTTCTTGCAAACCTGTCCGGCATGCTCTAAACAAAAGTACATTTCACATTTCTTGCAGCAATATCTTGAAAGTCACTCCTTTTTTGAGTCTACAAGGCAAGTCTTGCAAACTTTGCGCTTATTTTCAGCAGAAGGACCTGAAGAATCTTCATTAATTTCTGTAGGTCAAAATCTTTTAAGACTTTCTTGAAGTCCACTACCTATCCCCCTTGTAAGCATGCTCCTTTTAGATAGATGATTGAAATATAGTTCTCGGGAAAGCTTCTTCAAAAATAACCTCCTGCTCTTGATTTCACTTCCATTGCCTAGGAAGAGAATTTGTACATTTACTGCAGATATGTTGAGCATAGCAAAAAATACCACTAAAGGCCATCTGCGATAGTTTCTGGCAACATCATATAAGGCACACAGTTTGTCTACCCCATCCACTCCGGATTTTGTTTCATTATAAAACGTTATCATCTCTGGTTTTTGCTTTTCACCGGAGTTTTTATCAATGACATGGTAAAAATGTTTACTTGATATCACCAGGACGTTCTTGCCTTTCTTAGGTGTGTAAGAAACAAGGGTAGCCTCTTCTCTAAATGCAAACACACTGGAATACTGAGCTCTGCCTTTTATATTGACTAACTCAAGTGAAAGCTGTGGTTTATTTTTCTTCAGTGTTCCGACAAAGGACAATCTCTCCTTCTGCAGATCTTTCACCAAATTGTAGTCACTGAACCAAATTATCTGCAGTAATGTTTCTTCCACTTCTGTAAATCGGTTGTGCCAATCGTTTCACAACGTCTGGGGGTTTGTTGCTGGTGCAGAATGGACCATCAGGTTGCTTCCCAGCATAAATTTCAAGATTGTGAGCGTAGAATATTTTAGCATCAGCCAAAACATAGATTTTAATTCCATATTTATTAGGCTTAGATGGAATATATTGTTTGAAACTGCATCTGCCTCTAAAACCTACCAGCATCTCATCAACTGTGACATTTTCTCCCAGAGGGTAGCATTTCTGGCAATTGCCGATGAATGCTGTGAAAATATCTCTCACAGCTGCAAGGCAATCCAATTTCTATCTTTCTTCGCGAGAAGATCTGTCATCAAATCTAAGGCAGAGAAAAAGAAACTTGAAATGCTTCAAATTCATTACCAATCGAAATATCTCTACGCCATCTCCATCTGTACCCCATAGCTCTTCCAAAGATTGTCTGCTACTGCGTAAGACTCCTGCCAAATACAGAAAACCTATGTATGCTTTCATCTCTTCTTTCGTTGTCAAATTAGTGTCTCTTTCATGACTGAATTTGTTTTGTGTAAGCCCAATATGCTGGTTTGTATATGTTACGATTATTTCTAATATGTCATCTGTAATAAGACAACTCCAACAATCTGTACCGTTCTGGCAGCTCTAGCTTGACCTCTAACTCCAGGTAGATGAATAAGCAAATTCTGTGATCTGGCTCTTCTTTGCTGTAAAGGCTTTTTCCATTTAGTGATCCCATCTTTTTCAGTAAACTGAGTATTAATATATGTATGGTCCTCTCCATCTGTGCCACTTTGAGAGGAATGAGAATCTTCCTCATGGACTTCTGTCACAGCTTCGCAATCTGTGTCACTTTCATAATCAACAAAATCTTCATTATCTTCATTTTCACCCCAGAGTATTGCCAGGGCTTTCTGTAGGTCGTTAGGTTTACACAAATTGAACACTTCTTGCTTCTTAGACATTATGGGAAGTAAAAACGTGACCAGCAGAAAAGAAGGCTCAAGAAACAATGAGGTACGTGAGCGGGCGCAATGTATCTCACAGATACTTTTGCTTGATAATCGAATGAAACAACAAGCAGCTGGCCAATAATGAACCAGGAAGTGCTACAGTGTGTTTTAGGAAGTTACAATGACTTGCATTAATTTTGCATAAAGAGTTGCATCATATTGTTGAAAAAAGGGGGAGAGGTATCTCTCAGATATATTGCCCCCGACGGAGGGTTAACATGATGAGTCACCTGTTTGCAGAGTCTTTGCTTGACAGATCTGTGACAATAAAGCATCTTACCTTATCTAATAATTGACTTACATTCTTAAAACATACCTGACTAAAAATGAAGTTTGGTACATCAACATTTCATTTTTTAATTTTTCAGGTAACAGATAGAGTGGACAAGAGAGTGATGGACAGTGAGCCAGGGTATTTTGTGAAATGAAAATATATCTCATTTACAAAAATTTGTACGTCACTAAAGAAACACACTGTTAGAAGTGTCAACCTAATGCAATAACTAAGATGCAGGTATTGATTTAGTATTATTTTAATACATCTTACAAGGTATGTTGGTCAGCAATAGATCCTTGTTCGAATCAGGTGCTATATTGCTTATTTTTTTAAAGTTACTGTGTCCAAGGAACCCATTTTCATGACCTTGCAATAACCTTTTTGCTGTGCATCCTTCTCGACTGAAATAAAGTCTATATTTCTGTTGAATGCAATGCTTCTTTGGAGAAAATGCAAACCCATTTAAGGAACAAGGGCAAAAAAGGAATAAGATGGCATAATAATGGTTTTCAGTTTTATTTTGGTTGTTCTGAAATTCAGGGATATTCCAAGTTTTCTTCGGTATTTTACTATCATATATAAACAGAATTTATACAACTAAACTTTACATACTTACATTGTAATACAATCTTTATTTACATGACATCAGCATTTTTTAAAACATTTACTAAAAATAACGTTTATTCAACCTATTTATTTATTTATGATAACATTTTTGAAAAATAGTGAACATGCATAGCTCTGAAACTAAATCTAGAAAATCCTTTGAAGCAATGTGCCTTGTTTACCTTCAAGTTATATTCTTTTCAAATTGCAAATATGCTATACACATATCACAGCTTATCTTCCAAGATGAATTATGTACTTACAAAGAAAGGAAGGCATTAAAAGAATTAGTTTTATCTCCATTAAAGTGACATGCTTAACTAAGAGAGAGAAACTTATGACAAATTCATTTTAAAGATTTTAGAATTTTAATCAATTTAATTTCTATACATTTAAAATATGAAACACACACTCAATGGTTGCTATGCTTAGTGGCAGAAGTACTTGTCTTGCTTTCCTTTATCTTTGTTCTTTGTTTTCTTAATTTCTTTCTTCAACAATCAAGATCATTTTAAAATATAGGTATTTATTAGCGCATTTTTATCTTATTTATCTTGCTTAAATACTGTGAGTTCTGAATTAAATATTGCATATTGTCTACAGCATTTTGTAGTTATACTTAATTCTGTAGAAGTCTTAGTGAATATACTGTATATTTTTCATAGCGTAGTAAGTGTTACATTAGTGACACAAGTTAACATGAAAATAATTACATTTCTTTCCAATTACAGCTCCCTCTCCCCCTTGCTTACAGGAAAAATATAATTCTGGTAATTTTATCTTGGCTAACTAATAAAATTGAGGTTTATATTGCACTTATTACTGCTTTAATTTATGTATTTGTTCACTATATTAGTTGTTCATTTTTATTTGTTCCTTCAATGGTCATGTATGACATCACCGCTGTCTGGTAAGGCTTTAGTTACAAGTTTGAACAAAACAGATATGAGTACATAAACTACATAGATTGAATGTTACAGGGGTGCTTAGTTTAGCTATCAAGTCCTACGTTTGCTGTTCATAAAGCTTGCCGCAGAGTGTGCAACACTAGAGTTGCCATCAGAAACAAAGGCTGTCATGCAATAGACAAACACACAATGACGTCACAGTCACATGCTTTCTAGCCAACCAGACAGTCTGTTTCAGAGCGCATGTGTGAGAATATTTTTACAGTGAAATTGAGTAATTCTGGGCAATAAGTCCACTCCAGTGTGTGATAGCAAATTCATTAACAGTTCTGAAGACGGCAGAAGACAAGAAACATTATGTTATACACAGTCAAGATAGGGAAATGGTGTATAATGTATACAGATACTTCCTGAGCAAGATGGAAGTAGTGAGAAGCAGTGTTGCCAATGACAGGTAACAAAGGAATGTGTTGTTTCAGTTAGTGCCAACTGCCATATGCTTGTGAGTATCCCCTTCGCCCCTCTCTCTTTTGCCTGTCAAGAAACATCACAGTGCAGCACTTCCCCTCTTTCCCCTACATGTGTGTTATTTGCAATCATTGCTGACAGCTGTTATAGTTTCTTCTGGTGGTTTTTCAGAAGACTTTCCGACAGCGAAATTGGAAAGCAAAGGACGTAGCTTGGTCATATGTAAAGTTTTAAAAATGTTTGGAATGGTAACTCTGGAGATATTTTGATGAGTATACATTACAAAGAAAACTTAATTGATTAGATTTCCCTAGGTAAAACACAACCATACATAGAAAAATATTAAAAACTTCAGCACTGTTTAGAAGGGGGTGTTTTTAATTAGTATTTGATCCTTTTCCACACTGAGACACATTTAGAAAATAAGGAATGAACTTATTTTTGGTTAGGCATCTCAAAGAAATACCTGTCTGTATACTCTAGTGTCATTTATGTACACCATGCCATAGTAAAATACCTAAAATAATTGTGGTTACCATTGAACATTTATCTAAGAATTTTGCAAGGTGTCTTGTGGAGTTCCTCATACCTATCCAGAAAATCATCCATGCAGCAGTTTCTATTGTAATGATATCCTCCTTCATTCAGCAATCCAATTCCAAAATGGCACTCCAACATGTAGACATGGTGCTGTATTGTGAGCTTCATATTGCCCTTTACTAGCGACAATATGCTGCATCATACTGAAAGCTCTAAAGACTTGTTTCCACATCATGTGGACAGGTTCAAAAGACACTCTCATGATAGAATCATGTAAATTCCACAAACAGTTGCTAGGGGGCAGCTTCAGTGAAAAATACTCTAAAAAGCACATCTGATGTCAGACAATGATTCAGATGTCAAGGCTGATAGAAATACAACTACACAATGTTAGATGGTGCAAAAGGGAAGTGCATTTCTAGATAGCCATAGACTCACTTCAAAGAGTGGCATCATAAATTGGAAAGCGATGGTACAAATACAAATAAACACTGTGTACTTTTTGGAAGCAGATCAAACTTGTCACTGTACATTCTGTCCCATCTACTTTTCTTCTTGTGAATTCTTCCCAAATGCAAGCTTCAACATTGCCAATAAACTATCTAAGTTTGCAAATTTTTATGTTTTTAAGTAACTGTTTGGCTGATTTGTTTCTAGTTCTAAAAATATCAAATTCTAGTTCATACATTTTCAGGAGATTGTTGGATTATCACTTTTATTTATTTTCCTTTTCCCTTCTCCTCTCCCTTCCTATGTTTGTTGATATCTCAGAGAGTTTTCTGAAGAAAATAATTCTTAAGTTATTCCTAAACGTCAATTCATACTTACTTTAATTCTTAACAAAACAACTTTAAAAATTCTAAATTTCATAGTCAGTCCTTATACAAGTTGAATTTTTTATCCTGTCCATATGTTAAAGTATCTGAATGTTTCCTCTATGTCTCTAAAAATGTCCAATGTATAGAATTTTCTATTACCTTAATTTCATTTTATTCCCTGTTCCCAACTTGGAAACTTGAAAGTTACAGCAGTCAAAAGCTATAACCATGAACATGATGTTAATTTATGGGATCTGGATTAGCGAGATTTTATTTTATTTCTTTACACCAGTGCAACAATATTGTTATCTTGTCTCATTTAAGGATACCCATCTGTAAAATTTTGAAAATCTACAGTTTTCATTACATTGATTTGAAATTTTAACACAACAATCACTGTATAGTGAGGAGTAACTGTACTAAATTTCATACATTTAGTCAGATTAGTTGCTAACATATTAATATTTTATTATATTTTTTTAAATATTTGTATAAATGGTTCCCCATGATGCAATTTTGATTTGAAAAACTTAATAATTTTCAGTTATGTCCTGTAATAGAATGTTAGCAAATTGATGAGATAATTTTTTAATCTTGTAATTAGTTTGGATAAAAATAAATTTTAAAGTTTAAATTCATAATTTCTTTCATTTAAATTTCGAAATGTAAACTTTAATATTTAATTACTCAGCAGTTATTCACGTTATGAAAAAATTATCACATCATTTCTTTTTAATGTTATTTTTAAGCAGATACACCAAATTTCATGCATAAGTACTGAAAATTGTATCGTATGGAGCATTTGAAAGCGCAAATAGTGTTAAAAATAAAAACATGGAAAAACTAAGTTTGAAGTCATAGCAAGGATAACGGAACTGTATAGATTTAAATGGACATGACCACTTACAAGTAATCAGTTAGGCGGCCACATGACATAATTAAAAAGGCCGTTAGGCTATAAAAAGCATATCAAACTAAAGCGGAAGGTTTAAACTATTTGATAAAACAAAAATCCATTTTTTACAATTTTTTAAATTTTTAGCCTTTTTACACAGATGGGTATCCTTAAGAGCTGCACTTCAAGCAATAACATCAACATCTTGCTCTAAGATGTAACAAATTAAAGAAATACATAACATGGTTCATCTGATATGACTTGACAAACAAAATATTGTTTTTCAGTGGATTCCAGCATGTTGTGACATAATGGAATGAGAAGACTGACATGTTAGAAAAAAATGGATCCAAAATTCACCAAAAGTCAATAAATAAATTTTCCTATGAGTTGAAAAAACGATAATAAAAAGGCAAATTTTACCAAAAATATAAGTTAATAGGACCTGATAAAAATTTGTCAGTTGAAGAAACTTATGGAAGACCATGCCCCAGTTCCTGATTTACCCCCCAAAACTGCTGTAGCTATGTTTAAATTAATGATTAGACATGACTATCTTCATAAAATTGGAATACTGCCATCACTGAATTGTTCATTATGCTCTGAACAAGTTGAAATGGACAGGAGCATCTGGCAAACTGTATAACTCTTCAATCATCAAAATCATCAGTCACTTCTATGTATTAACAGACTAGAAGGACAATGACTTTGCTTTTAACTCCTGTGCATTAGAAACGCACACCACATTTTAATTTTAGGGAGAGAAGTTTTATCTGTGTTTTCAGAGGTAAAATCTATTACATTGATTGAATATATTGCAATTTTCTTCAGTTTGTTTCAAAACATAAATAGTTAATATCTTTAATAATGATCTAAACATCCATAATTAAAATATTAACAAAAGAAAATGAAGATTTGTAGTATTTTTAATTAACCTTGGCTACAGAATTATTGAAAACCATTAACTTCACAACTTCAGGATTTCTGTTGTTCTTGTGTGGACACTAGGGCACACATACAGACTTCACAACTTCAGGATTTCTGTTGTTCTTGTGTGGACACTAGGGCACACATACAGATATATATATAGCTTAGTGATACTCATGAACTACTCAGCTTTTTCAGTATAGCTTTCCATATTTAAGAGCATATTTTTAATAGAAATTTTCAAAGTTATGGAAAAATTTAAGAACTATTTGGATGAACCATCATAGCAAGAATCTTCAACATATTAGAGAATCTAAAAGGAGTAAAGCCTGGAACCAAACACCTATATAAGAGGGAACTGCAGTATTTTGCCAAAATTGGAGTACTATAGAACTGACACAATGTGACTTTGGTTGACATGAGAAATTATTAAAAGTGGGACAAACAAATTATGCTAGTGCAACAAATTGTGTAATGACCAAAGAAAGATAAGAAATTCACACAGCACAAATGCACTTTGTTACTCTACTCTATACATTCTATAAAACTGTATAGTTATTTTACAGCCTTTTTAAATGTTAATCAGAGAAAACACTCAAGCCTTGTCTACTCTTTATTAAAATGAAGTCATAATACTGTGGAAAACTATTTAAGTTTTGGATAAATTATTATGAATTGGAAATTTCATATGGGTATGCTGAGAACATGCTATATTTCACAAATTATCAAATTAATCATGGATATTCTAATTGTTATTCATAAGTACTGAAGATTTTAACTTTAATTTTCCATATATATTATGTTAACCCAAAAGAAATTATTAGCGGCAGAGTATATGTGGAAGAGAACTGAATGTTAAACATACAAACATGGTTTTTAAAATAATAAAAAGAAATCTGATGTGTCACACATACATGACTTTCTCTACTCACTCTTCTACACATTATGCTTACAAAAACTTATTCTTCTGTTTACTTCTTGTTACAATTCTCATATACACACTTTTTTTTCTATTTCTTTCACATTTCTTTAACTATGTAGTCATATCATGATAGATCTGTTAGAAGATACTCGTACACCATGCATGGCAGGCAGTTAGCCTTCAAGGTCTTATCCCTATATCATACCCCCTTGCATTGTCGTGTGTCCACAGAGGAAGCAGTGCAGGGCAACTGTACCTCTACCTACACTAATTTGAAAACGTAAATCTAAACTACACTGGCAATGATCTACATTCTGAAGCCAAAGAATTGGAGAAAATAATTAGGCAAATAATGATAAATACCATACCAAAACGCAAAATTAAGAAATATACAGACAATGTATGAACAGAAGAACTTTACAACTTACAAAGAAAATTAAGCAAAACTAGACGAATATATAAAAAAACATGAAGAAAGAGAAAGAAATCTGTTACTTTACAGAAAAGCTAAACTTAAATTTAAGACAACCCTGCAAGAAACTAGGAAAAAATCATGGCAAAATTACATTGAAAACAGCATAGACCAAAACATTTGGGGAGTACCATATAAAATAGTTATGGAAAAAATTAAAAAACCGGAAGTGTTAAATACTTTGAGAAAATAAGATGGAACTATTACAACCAACTGGTCGGAATCTATAAACAAATTGCTACGAAAACTACTACCGGATGATAATGACAAGACAGATAATGAGCAAAATAGGATATTAAGAAATGAACTACAGGCACCATATGAAAACAATACAGTCATTTTCCCATTTCATGAAACTGAAATCAAACATACAATTTTAAACCTTAAGAAAAAGAAGGCAGCTGGAATAGATGAAATTAAAAATGAGATTTTGATTAATATAAGGGATAGCTTAACTCCATATTTGCACAATATGTTTAATGACTGTCTATGGCAAGGAGAATTTCCCAGAGCTTGGAAAATTGCCAAGTTGACAATACTCAAAAAAGGAAGTGATAAAGATCCACTTGATCCTAAGTCCTGTCGACCAATTTGCTTATTGAACACTATAGGGAAACTTTTTGAATCTTTATTAAATAAAAGAATAATTGAATTTAGAACCATGATTGGCATGAATGACATCCAATACGGATTTCAGAAGGGAAGGTCCACCGAGGATGCCATTAACACAGTAATTGGAGCCACAAAAAATTCACCAAGCAAATATGTAGCCGCTATTTTTGTTGATATTTCTGGCACTTTTGACAACCTTTGGTGTCCTTTTCTTTTTAAGACATTAAGAATCTTAAATTATCCAGTTTCATTATATAGAATTCTTTTAAACTATTGCAAAGATAGAAAAGTAAAACTTTTAGGAATAAATCAAACAATAACTAAGACTATTACTAAAGGATGCTCCCAGGGTTATATATTAGGGCCCACATTTTGGGACATTGTTTTAGAAACACTCCTAGAGGAAGTACAGTGTGATAATAACTGTCTGAAAGTAATAGCTTACGCTGATGATGTAGTTTTTTTAGAAGATGCAAATTCAAGACGAGTACTAGAAGAAAAAAGTAATAATTTGTTGCATATACTTTCAACCTGGTGCAAGAGTTCCAAAATGAAGATATCCCCAGCAAAATCAGGATACATGATTTTAAAGGGAAATTTTAAAAGGGATCCAAGTTTAAAATTTGAAAATGAAAAAATAAGAAGAAATAAGAATATGAAATATTTAGGAATATATTTAGATGAGAAGTTAAATTTTAATCATTATACAGAACATGTAAGGGTCAAAGCTGAAAAAACTATGATGAAACTTTCTAGAATAATTCAATTTAATTATAAAATTCCGCTCTATACTGTTAGCCTATATCATACAAGCATATTCAGCTCAATAATAACTTACGGTGCTGCAATTTGGGCTACTAGGATGAAAAACGTGCTGATTAGAAATCTCCTAAGAAGGAAACAAAGGAAAGTTTTATTAAGATTTATGGGAGCTTATAAAACGACCCCTACTTTGGCACTTTTTGTAATAACTGGAATTTGACCAGTAGATTTAACTCTAAGACTTCGAGGAGCTTATTTTTGGCTTAAAAAAAGGAAACTTTAATGCAGTTGCTGATATTTTGGAGCAGTATTGCACTACTAAGTGGGAATTAAAACTAGACTGATGCATATTTGGCAAGAAGAATGGGAGATTATAAATCAAGGAAGGAGTGCCTTTTCTTTCTTCACGGATATCTCCGAAAGATTATTGAATAACATGAAAGGAATTATACACTACACATCTGGTCATGGGCCTTATGGCACTTATTGGAAAAAGATTAATAAATTGAACGCCGATGAGTGTGATGTATGCTTTAAACAGGATACACCGGAGCACGTTATGCTTGAATGTCAAAAAAACACCAATTTTACGTTTGAGGAAAGAGAAAATCTACAAGGATATCAACTCTTTAATATAATATGTAACAAAGATCTGTTTCCACATTTAGAGGCTCTTTAGAGGAAATGGATCGAGACCACCTTCAAATATGCCCGGCCACTTCTAATGCCCCATCCATCAGTGAAAAATATTGGAGAGCAAGAGGATTAATGCCTTCATTGTCAGAAATCCAGCATTAGCTAACAACAACAACATTTAGGGACTCTAGCAAACAAGATTAGTTTACACGCTAGAAAGATAATTATAGAACAATCTCGACAAGTAGGAAACATAACAAGAAATTTACCAGAAAGACGATCACAAAGAATTCAGACCAGGAACATGACAAGAAACCGTGAAAACCTAAATACGTATGATGAAAGGGAACAGGACGGAATTTAATGAGATTATCAAGACATCGAGGTAAAGGGACCGAGCACAATAGTATACAGTCAGGATGGAGAGGTGGTATACAGAGGAAGTACTATCGGTGTGAGACAGGCGACAACCCACGACCAACTCGGAGGGAGACAATGACCAGGAAGGAGTGGCGAGTCGAGGCGAGGTGAGCCGAGTTGTCACCATGTCGGGATTGCTGCATCATGCATTGATAGGAAGATTGACGATGGATTGAGTGAATGCAAGCGTTAATGACCAAGTGAGTGATAGGATTTTAAGCAAATTATGGCCTTGATTATTTAGTGAATCTAATTAAAAGTAAATAAGTGATTTAGTGATGAGAAAGTTGAATTAGTGAAGTGAAAGGTGATTTATTTTATAAAATTTCTGGATGTTTAGAAAGGAATAGTGAGAGATAATTTTGTAAAATTTTAAAAAATAATTAAATTTTAGTGATTTTAGGCCAAATTATTATTTTATTAAAGTATATAAACTATCTTATTAATCAAAAGTATAAAATTTTTGTGTATGTTGTTTTTACAAATTTTGGTTATATAGATTTTGAACTTTATACTACACACATTTTGTAGATTTTGTAGTTTTTGTGCTGGAAACCAGTACATATAGTATGCTGCCGGTAACCGGCGGCAGTCTAGAGTGTTTAGTTCATAGTTGGTTTTTATAACTGGTTACCAGTTATATTTTACTGGATACCAGTAAATTTTAGTTTATTTATAATTTTTAATAAATATGTAAATTTAAATTTAAAAAATATATTTACAAAAAGTATCAGTTATAGATATAATTATAATATTAAATTAATTAATTTTAAAGTAATAATAATGATAGGTAATAATAATGATAATAATGATAATAATAGTAATAATATAATTTATAATTATGAGACAGAATATTGTAAGACCCCAAAAGGAAATAATTTATGTAAATATTTATTGAAAATGTAATTTATTTTTGGTGTTGATACGAATTAGTTGAGTAACGAAAAGTGTTGCTATTGTTCATTGTTACAAAAAATTAAGTTTGTTTAAAAACATCATAAATGTTAAGTTCCACATTTAAATTTAATATATATGTATAAATAAAAGAATTATATGTGTTTAATATTAAAAGGGAAGGGAGAACAGCTAAAGATCGCTTCCCTAACAATACAGGAACTATTTGATGAACGCATATGCGGATGTACACAAAAAAGGTAGCATCATGTGAAGTGGCGCTGGAATTGTTAATAGCGTCTGTGTGTTTGAGATGAGAAGACATGTTTCTATAACGCGCATGGAACTGGGTAGAAAAGACTTTAGAAAAGTGAAAAGACTATCAATATCATATCAATTGGTGCGATGCAAGATAATTCAATTGTAACGACAAAAAAAGTGTTAATAAAGTAATATATTATAGTGACGTTACATCGAGTGTTTATTCATTCCATCTAGTACCACGCCCTGAGAGAAATAATAGTCTCATTGCTCAATCCGAAGCACATTCCTTTTTATAAAAACAGTACCAATTGTATGTAATAATTATAATTAATAATTTAATTTTATATATTTGTTTATTGTTTAGTAATAGTTGTAGTTGTGAGTGATGTTGTGTATGAAATCTTATATTTTGTCGTATTGAGGAGATAAATTTGTTTTAATTCTATTGCTTTTTTTTATTTCTTTATATTATAAATTGTTAAATGTTTCTTTTCTTATTTTTTTATATAAATTTATTTAGAAATTTTATTGTATTTTGATTGTTTGAAATGATTTGTTATTGTTTTATAATACTTGTATTTTTGAGTGGTTATGCGTGAAATGTTATAATTTGTGTTTTTGTTTTTTATTTTCTTGTTTTTTGATTTTATGATATATAATCTAATTTATTTACCTTTTATAATTTTTCTGTAAAGTATGTTGTATGTATGAATGTGTAGAATAAATAAATTTTAGAGATCTGGCATATTAGCCCTGGTTTAAGTAATTAGGGTTATTATACAGCTTATACAGATTTTTATATTTTATATTTTTATATTTTATAGTTTATATTTTGTGCCTCTACCTCTGGGATGGGCGGATGGCATTTTGGGTGTCATCCAGTCTATCTGCTTTCATTATTTGTGAATAGATCACACAGCATTCATTATTATCATCAATTTTTTATGTGTACTATTGTTTTAGACTTAAGGTGGAACTTTTGGTCATGGCATTAAATAACCATTCTGGTATTTACCTTGACAGCTAAGGGAAACTATGAAAAAGCCCTGGTCAGATTGGTCGGCCCATTGAATTTGAACCCAGAACTTCCTGAGTGCGGGTCACTGATGTTACTGCCATCCTGCCTTGTATTTACACATTTTATTGTGCAACACATGCTAATCTTGATGGTTCACCAATTTACAAGCTTTAGCTTAATTATGTGTTATGTGACGAATTAAGTATTTGTATTTATTAAGATATTAAGATTAAAAGGAGAAGCATTATATATAGTGATGTCCTGATCATTGTGAAGGTTTTTTGTTGCTTTTATATATTCAGGTAGACAATCACTTACTTGTAAGTTGCTACTGGCTGAGGATGTGGACATAACCTCCACGAAAGCGCTCCTGTTTATCTACAACTACAAGTAAGTGATTGTCTACCTGAATATATGAAAGCAACAAAAAACCTTCACAAAGTATTAGTATTATTGTTATTATTATCGTTGTGGTTATTGTCATCACTGCCATCGGCGTCGTCGTCACTATTATTATTAATTATTATCATTATCATCACCATCACCATCACCATCACCATCACCATCACCATTATCATTATCATTATCATTATCATTATCATTATTATTATTATTAAAGTGATGGATTTTAAAGAGTATGTTGTTATATGATGGCTTTGAAAATCCATCGTTATCTTTGATAACAGAAAAAAAAGTTTTCCCATTTGAAAAAAAATAAGTGTTTCAAAATTCAAACCAATAAGAAATAGCTCAGAAATCCCTACCTCTAAAAATATTACATCATACAAAATACATATATAGGTGTATATATTGCAGGCTTTACTGAAATGCGCCATTTTGTTTAGATCCTAGGCACATCATGAAAAGCCGGCATATGGTGGAAAAAATTTGAAAGTCCTGTGTTTCATTTGTCTAGTACCTGTGGCACCAGTGTAGCTCACTTTTCCCCTTTTCCATCACTTTGCTGTGAAAGCTAGCTCACTTTTGAGCACTGTTACAATTGACTGACACATGCAGCAGTCTTCACTTGTTGACTCACAAATAGTGAACTCTCAGCTTATTGCCCATCCTCACGATCACTCTTTATAAAAATGCTGACTTCTCCTATGTTTTACTTTCACACTTCACTTTGAGAGCACACTCCCCATTTAATTTTTTCCAGAATCTTTTTATAATTGCCAAGTTTCTTTGAACTTCTTTCCACTTCCTACCAACTTATAGATCCTGTAGCAGAAGGCTACAACATTGTGTCTGACAATGTACCAGTTGCTATATTAATGTTGCGTTATTAATGTTGCCAGGGCCCCACACCATCAACTCTGCCAGAACTCATCCCACAGCAGTTCCTTTATATGCTAGTACTCTATTGATGCTGCAGTTAAGAACATCTAAATATCATAGTTTTACACCAGGACCAAATCTATCAGCTTGGCTCAAAAGCCATGAGTTCACTTTTAGTTATATTGAGTCAAAAATCAACTCAATAACTAGATGTTAAAGCACATCACTATCACAAAGGCTAAAAACACATGTTAATTGTAATTTAAATGAGTTTGCTTGCACATTTATTACAATTGTGTAATAATGGATTAGCCCATATCAGGAACATAGCCAGACATCATGCTTAATGACACATTTAGCTGATAATTAAGGCCCTGTCATGGCACAGTAGGCTAGTGTGTGGCAGCTCTGGCTCCCAGCCACACAGTATTCCCTGGTTCGATCTCACCCGAAGACATGGGGCTCTTAAGCTTAGGTATTCTTGCAGTGCTCAATTTACTGGACTCCTTGTAGGAGATAGGGGCAGTGCAAAATAAATATCACTAGGACGAGATGTGGGGGCTCTCTCAAATTCCGTCACATACTGCTACTACTAGCTCATAATCAGGGTTAGGATTTTTAGGTGCACACCTTTTTTCTTAGGGTAAATTTAAGCTCTTCGGAAAGATACCACAGCATGAAGCTTTGTTTCTAGTTGCCAAAAGAGGCATTTTTTCATGCACCCTTTTCCCTTTTTGGGTACCTTTATTCCTTTTTCTCCCAACCAAGCCCATAATCTCCTTTTCCCTCTTATTTCTTGTAAGTTTCCTTCCATTTTACTCTGTATGATTTTCATGAATGTAAAATATTTAACTTTTAATAAACATCTTCTCAGCTTGCTGTGAACATGTGATGAAGAGTAAGTTTCTTTCAGTAAACACTGCGCAGGAGTTGAAAGTACACCTACAACAATGGAAAACAATTGTGTAGGACAAATCCTCTTTATCTTGCTTTACTGCTATAAAGCAGCCTGCAACAATGCAACTGACAATGACTCATTGTCATTGTATATAATTCTATCCTTTTAAATTCACCACAATCAGTAACCTACTGTTTGTTAATGTGAGTTTGTTACTGTGACAGATGTCATCTATTCGCACAGCTTCCAAGGTCACGCAGAGACAGCAGTAACTGTACAGGCTTAGTTCCAAGAATTGACTCTGGGTTCTGCTTGAAGCTACTAGAAATCGCTGAGACTGCAGTTCCAGCATGAATGAGAACATTCTGGTAATTGCTGCGGTGTTATATAAGAGTGTGGACAGCAGGTGAATGAGTTGTGACAGTCACATTGAGTTAGCAAGTGAACTAGTGTTAGTCCTTTGTTACATTACTAAATGAGTGCATTACTAGGTTTTACCTTGCCAAGTGCTGGACAAACAACAAGATTTCAAATAAGATTTCATAGACACAGATGGAACTGTTATTCGATGTACTATTTGCGATTCAGGAATTTCGTTAGATGAAAAACACCAGTGAGATCACATCAAACAGCACATTTCTGGCTCTATTACGAAATGCATTTCAACAGTTCTTCAAAAAGCCAAAATTTTAGGTAAATCAACATTGAGTTGATGTCTTCACAACAGGAAATATACTTTGAAATGGATCAGTACATTACACATATACTTCCAAAGGCTCGTCAAATAGCAAGTGGTATTCTTACAGGAATTAAAAGAAATATGAAAGCTACTATCATATCCAAAAAACAATGGAAGAACAAGATAAATCAGAAATAGTTAAAATTGAAGTATGGAAAAGTAACTACCACTATAGAATTTACAGTATCTACAATCCTCCAGACAATACACTAGATCTAAATTCTATTCCCATAGAACCCAAAAGTATTTTAATAGGTGATTTTAATGCACACTCCCCTAGGTGGGGCTACAGAGATATAAATTCAGCAGGAAGAGTCATAGAAGACCTATTAAACTCGTCAACAATGGAATTAATATTTAATCCAAATGATCCACCCACTTACCTTCATTATAATGGTTCAGGTACAAATCCTGACCTTCTGATGGTGTCATCTGACATAATTGACAATACAAAAAGAGAAATAATAGAAGACCCAGGTTCAGGCCACAGAATCACCATAAACTCCATAAGAGGTGTAATAAATAAAAGTTGTTGTTGTTGTTGTTGTTGGTTTCTAGTGCCTATCATTTGGCAATGAAGCCATTAGCATTCGTGCCTTCCAATACTTTTGAACTGTAGTTTCTTCTGATCTTAATGCTTCACAGGTCTTCAGGTGTTCTTCATTCATTTCTGCTGGATTGTTACACAGGACACATATTGGTGAGGCTGAGATACCTATTCTGTAGAGATGACTTGCTAAGCAGTCGTGATTTGTCAGTAGCCGGAAGGCTGCAACCGCTGTTTTCCTTGGTCTCTGGGGGATTATATCTGGGTTGGAAAGTAGTGTAATCCATTTTTTATCTTTGGCATTTGTTTCTATTTCTTGTAGGTATGAATGAGAAAAATTTTTAATGATCAAGCGTTTTATTGAGGTATATGAGAAATTGAATTTAGAATTTTGTTTTATTGTTGTGCCTTTCTTTGCAAGTGAGTCTGCAGCTTCGTTCCGCATGACTCCACAGTGTGCTGGAATCCATTGGAGATGAACAGTCTTATTAACTTTATGGAGTTGTGTTAACATTTTGTAGCATTCTCTAATTTTTGTTGACTTCTTTGTAGTATTTGAACATATTCCCTGAATTGCAGCTTTAGAATCTGAAAGAATTACTGCCTTGTTAAATTTATTTAAGGGAAGATTTAATAATTGTCGGAGAGCAATGTATATAGCCTCTGTTTCTCCATCATAGGAAGATTTTGCTGAAAGCTCCGAATCGTGTTGTAGTCTACAAGGAAACCACTGGCCTGCCCCTTCCAAATTTCCCAGTCATTACTCGCTGTGGATTTTGGATCGAGTGAACTGCCATGTTGTGTGAGAATTTTGACAAAATTAAAGAGTTTGTGCTTTCTTTGGATCCAGCCGATGCAGGTGCAATTTCTAAGGCACAGCATCTTCTGTTAACGGAGAAAATGTATAATTTGCACACAGAACTATATTGTGTCGATAGTTACAAGTACCTGACTGCAGCTATTAAGCTATTAGAAGAACAAGGTTTGGAAAAGGAGAAACAGTGGGTTATTTTTACTTCCGTGAGGGAGCAGTTAGATGGCTTTGCCAAAGACAAACTTGAGTTTAGTCTTCAGGAGCATCCAGACATTGAGTATTTTTCCACATCCATAGAATTGCCATTCCGAGTGAATACCAGATTTGCCCCACTGGTTTCTGTGGATGTCGAAAGAAGCTTTAGCATCTACAAAAATATTCTATCCCTAATAGAAACAGGCTTACTTTTAAAAATATAGAAATGCTTAATGTCTTGAAGTATAACAGCTTCATGTGTTTTCCTTCTTCTGATGAGTGATCATTTGATGTACTTGTTTGTAATTCAGTAAATTAGAATAGAGGAAAGAGAAATTGTTGAATTAGTTGAATAAACCAGCACTATTTTGTCTCTTTTTTACGTTTTCCCTTCCTTTTTTCACCTGAAATTTGCACCCAAAAATCCTAACCATGTTCATGACTGCAACTAAAATGTTGTCGTTGTTGTTGTTGTTAGCTAATGTTGGATTTCTGACAATGAAGTCATTAATCCTCTTGCTCTCCAATATTTTTCACTGATGGATGGGGCATTAGAAGTGGCCGGGCATATTTGAAGGTGAACTGCAAAAAATGCCAGTTGGCTCATGGTGCAACAATTATTTTTTGCCTGTACAATTTATTCTGATATTTGACATTTTTCAGCGGTATAACTGTTTCATCTAAAATGGAGGAAATGCCATTTACATATGTGCTGGCCTATCACAGTACAACAGCGTTCCTCAGAGGCACATGAGGGGAAGGTAGGTGGATCTAAATACCACCTATTTAGTCCTCCCGGCTAGGTCTGATGGACACGTTGACCAACGATAGGTGTGGTCCCCCTTGCAAAATGGGGGTTTAAGTCGGGTGATGTAACTGCCACATTGTAAAACTGGTGCCCGTTAGGAAAACAGTTACATGAAAGCCACATACATGAGTATGAGTCCTAAAGATAAACATTCCAGAGTTAAAACTGTCCCCGAATCGGATCTCCAGGTGGGGACATCTTTAGGCAAATTTCATCACAACAAGTCCAATACTTTAAGAATTCTACAATGGAATGCAGGAGGCATGTCCCAGCCTAAAAAACAAGAGCTAATGAAAATATTAAAAGACCAAGATATAGATGTCTTCACAGTACAAGAAGCCAATATATAAGAAGAACAGGAAATATACTTTGAAATGGATCAGTACACTACACATATACTCCCAAAGGCTCATCAAATAGCAAGTGGTATTCTTACAGGAATTAAAAGAAATATGAAAGCTACTATCCAAATCCAAAAAACAATGGACGAACAAGGTAAATCAGAAATAGTTAAAATTGAAGTATGGAAAAGTAACTACCACTATAGAATTTACAGTATCTACAATCCTCCAGACAATACACTATATCTAAATTCTATTCCCATAGAACCCAAAAGTATTTTAATAGGTGATTTTAATGCACACTCCCCTAGGTGGGGCTACAGAGGTATAAATTCAGCAGGAAGAGTCATAGAAGACCTATTAAACTCATCAACAATGGAATTAATATTTAATCCAAATGATCCACCCACTTACCTTCATTATAATGGTTCAGATACAAATCCTGATCTTCTGATGGTGTCATATGACATAATTGACAATACAAAAAAGAGAAATAATAGAAGATCCAGGTTCAGGCCACAGAATCACCATGAACTCCATAAGAGGTCTAATAAATAAAAGTTGTTGTTGTTTTCTAGTGCCTATCATTTGGCAATGAAGCCATTAGCATTCGTGCTTTCCAATACTTTTGAACTGTAGTTTCTTCTGATCTTAATGCTTCACAGGTCTTCAAGTGGTCTTCGTTCATTTCTGCTGGATCGTTACACAGGACACATATTGGTGAAGCTGAGATACCTATTCTGTAGAGATGACTTGCTAAGCAGTTAATAAATAAAAGTGACAAACCAAAAATTAAAACTTCTTAGAATTTTAAAAAGCAGATTGGTCCAGTTTCCAAAATGAGATAGGTGGGAAGTGTAATATACTGTTAGAATCAGAGTTCAAGTCAACAGATGAAATGAATAAAAAAAATTTGTGAAATATTATTGACAGCAGCCAAAACACATATCCCCATAGGAAAGTAAAGAAATATAGCTATTTTTGGTCTCCATCTTTATCTAAGTTAAAACACGAAAGAAATATAGCAAGAGTCAAAGCCGAAAGAACCAAGTGTCCAGAAGATGTACAAAACTGGAGAAGAAAAGCAGCCATTTTTAAGAAAGAATTAATTACAGCACAAATTTTGTAGAACATATGGACTATAGGAAAGATGGAAATAAAATATACAAATTCCTTAATAAAACAAAATTATCAAAAAATACAACTGAACCATTAAAACATAGTAACAAAAGCTTAACTACAGATAGGGAAATAGCAGAATCCCTTAACAAGTTTTATGCTCAGTCACAAAGAATACCCCAAGTGTATAAAAAACAAGATAAAGCTATCAAAAAACTATCAGAGAAACTAATAAGCCAAAAGATATACAAAATGATATTTTGATTCAGGATTTTAACGAAACAGAACTGGATTTAGCAATAGAACAATTACAGAACAAAAAATCTCCAGGACCTGACAAGATCCACCCACAGTTTATTAAACACCTTGGCAGGAAAGGAAAAGAAATCCTACTTAAACTGTATAACACGTGTTGGAGAATGACTGTACCTTCCGAGTGGAAAAAAGCCATTATCATCCCGATTTAAAAGAAAAACACACCCTCAAACAATATTAATAGTTTGAGACCAATATCTTTGACCAGTGTTATTGCAAAAGTAATGGAAAGAATGGTGGCATCTAGACTTAACTGGTTCCTAGAATATTACAACTTAATTAATAGTTCACTGACCGGCTTCAGACAGAATCATAGTACAAGTGAAAATGTACTCCTACTAAGCCAAGACATCAAGGAAGCTTTCAATAGAAAGGAGGATACCTTAGCAGTATTTATTGATTTTAAATGAGCATATGACTCAGTCTGGAGAAACAAATTAATTGAGAAGTTGCAATCAATAGGTGTGAAAAGTAACATGCTTAAATGGATAACTCAGTTTATTTCACAAAGATTTTGTGCCACAAAATATAATACATACATTTCCAAATATAAACAAACACACTGAGGACTTCCACAAAGTGCTGTTCTGAGCACAACACTCTTTAACATATATATAAATGACCTTCCATCAATAATAAAAACTTCAGAAACCAAAATTGCTTTATTTGCTGACGACATAGTCATTTGGATTCCAGGCTCTCCAAAAAAACCTGAATTAATTAAAGACAGAATAGAAACAGCCCTAAACAAGTACATGAATGGAGCTCCAAAAACCTCATGACCATCAATGTGGAAAAAACAAATTATGAATTATTTACACTAAAATACAAACCAGTTAATATTAACATAAATTATAATGGTAAACCACTCAAAGCAGTTGATGATGCCAAATACTTAGGCATCACTTTTGACAGAAAGCTAAGTTGGAAAAAACATATAACAAACAGCTCAGAAAAGGTTGAAAAGAAACTGCAAATCCTGAAAAGGTTAGCTGGTGCTAAATGGGGCTGCTGAAGAAGAGTCCTTAACACAACATACAAAATGCATGTTAAACCAAACCTCTTGTACTGTTCTGAAGCTTTAATAACAGCAGCAAATGCTAACATCAATAAACTTGAACAAATACAAAATCAGGCTCTTCGCCTAATCACTGGAGCAGTTAAATCCACACCTGTTGATGCCATGCTTGCCTTAACACGGACCCCATCAATAACAACAAAAATAGAAGAACAAGCATTGCTCCAACACGAGAAAATGTTACGACTGCCAAACTCTAAATGGACAGAAGAGAACCTCCCCCCTTCAATCCTTAAAACTCATAGTAGTTTCCTAGAAAAGGTAACACAGATTAAATCCAAACTGAACATTCCTAACACCAGAGAAAATCTACTTATAAGAGAAAATCCATTTGAATTATTGCAACCTACCTTCAGTTTGGAATTAATAGAGGAAATAAGTAAATCAGACACACCAAAAGAAATACAAAAACTTCTAGCTCTGGAAACAATCAATACTAGATATCCCACAGAAGAATGGCTGCACATATATACTGATGGATCCTCCAAGGAAAACCTTACTGGAGCTGGAGTTACGTGTTCACATTTTTCCTTTTATCATTCTGTTGGCAGAGACACCACAAATTATGATGGAGAAACAGAGGCTATACACATTGCTCTCTGAAAATTATTAAATCTTCCCTTAAATAAATTTAACAAGGCAGTTATTCTTTCAGATTCTAAAGCTACAATTCAGGGAATATGTTCAAATACTACAAAGAAGTCAACAAAAATTAGAGAATGCTACAAAATGTTAACACAACTCCATAAAGTTAATAAGACTGTTCATCTCCAATGGATTCCAGCACACTGTGGAGTCATGGGGAATGAAGCTGCAGACTCACTTGCAAAGAAAGGCACAACAATAAAACAAAAATCTAAATTCATTTTCTCATATTCCTCAATAAAACACTTGATCATTAAAAAATTTTTCTCATTCATACCTACAAGAAATAGAAACAAATGCCAAAGATAAAAAATGGATTACACTACCTTCCAACCCAGATATAATCCCCCAGAGACCAAGGAAAACAGCGGTTGCAGCCTTCTGACTATTGACAAATCACGACTGCTTAGCAAGTCATCTCTACAGAATAGGTATTTCAGCTTCACCAATGTGTCCTGTGTAAAGATCCAGCAGAAATGAACGAAGACCACTTGAAGACCTGTGAAGCATTAAGATCAGAAGAAACTACAGTTCAAAAGTATTGGAAAGCACGAATGCTAATAGCTTCATTGCCAGATGCAAGGCACTAGAAAACAACAACAACAACTTTTGATTAAGCCTTGATATAAGGTATGAAGTTTTACTCTTACTTCATATATTTTGTAACAATGGATTTCAACTAATCTGAGATTTGCTGATGACGTTCTGTTTGCAAAATCACCACAAGAATTAGTCAATGCTATGTTATTTTGTGAACACAGCAAAGCAGCAGACCTAAAAATGAACATGCTTAAAATGCAGGTAATGTCAAAGGGACCAACAACCCTAGTATCAGTAGATGGACTACAACTTCATTACATGGAAGAACCCTAGGCAGCCCGGGTTCGATCCCAGGGACCCGCATGTGTATTTCGTGGTGGACGAAGCGATGTCAGGGTGGGTTTGCTCCGGGTTCTCCGGTTTCCCCCGCCATCTCATTCCACCGGTGCTCCATCTTCATTCCATGTATCATCAGTGTCACCGCCTGCGGTGCCGTAGTAGTAAAAGCGGGCGTTAAACACTACAACAACAACAACAACATTGGAAGAATATACCTATCTCGGACAACTTATCTCTTCTAAGGACAGAACAGAAAAGGAAATAAATAGAAGAACCTTTCTGTCCTGAACGGCATTTTGAACCCTAGATAAAACTTTAAGCAGAAAAACTAAAGGACAGGCGCTGGAAACCTGTGTATAGGCGGTATTACTTTGCGGTAGCCAAACATGGTCACTAACAGGGAACCATAGGTCCAAAATTCAAACATATCAAAGGAAAATGATGGGCATATCATTGAAAGACAGAATCCCAAATTTGACACTATACCAACTAGCAGCTACAAAGGACATCACACATGCAGCCACTATAAGCAAATGGAAATGGGGTGGACATGTGGCCAGCGAGGCTACCAGATGCAGATGGGCATACAGAGTTACCATGTGGGACCCCTGTTTAGAAAGGCAGACCCAGATGCAGATGGGCCAACTTTTCAAGGGGCAAGTAGGTCAACAATGGTCTAGGGTTGCAAGAGACAGAGGGTTGAAATCCCTCGAGAGAGAGCTGCGTATGGACTACATGTGAAAGTCATTAATGATGGTGAAAGATGGTGTGAGAACATAAAGAAACTCAGTTATTAATTTTAAGTAGGTTATGTCTGATGTGGAACAGCTCACCACATTTGAAAAAGTTGAGCTTTCCCTTTATAGGAAGCCTTCACCTTTCATGGAACTCTTAGGCTATCTTTATCTAAGTAGCAAATGGATTTTGCTAAACATACTTCTAGGAACTTAGAAACTGTTCCCTCCCTCTGAAGCCATTCAGAACCTTATGACATGGTTGCTCAACCTCCATTAGTATTAAGAATTTGTATTCAATACTTCAATGGCAACTCTTTGCTTAGGAGTATAAACATAAAATATTCCTGTCAGTTACATGCATTTTCTGAATTCTGTGTTACAAGGTCTCTTCAAAAATTCTGGAACATACGTAATTTTGCTCCAATGGAGTGTTGGAGCAAAATGCGGTTAGCATGCCTGCACACGCCTGTGTTTAATATGTACCTGCCAGAAGTTTCATTATTCTATGCCTGATACTTATTGTTCAGTGCTGCAATGAGTAGAATGCTGTATCACACAGTTTGCGAATTTCGAGATGGTGGAGGTAGAGGAGCAACGTGTGCATTAAATTTTGCATGAAACTCAATAAAGCCTTTATAGAGACACACCAAATAATGCAGGAAGCCTATGGTGATGAGTGCTTAAGCTGTACTTGGTGTTATGAATGGCTCACAACAGCCTTTGACGTTTGCCGATGATACTCATGTTAGGAACGTTAACGAAATTGTGCATGCCAATCGAAGGGTAGGGAAAGGCTCTAAAGAAAAAAGAAAATTCATAGAAGGCACTTTGTGCAATTCAGAAAGAGGTACACCAAGACTGCTTCCGGAAGTGGAAACAGCATTGAGAGTGTGATGTATCAATTGTGGAGGAGAGTATTTCAAGGAGACCTTACACTGGAAGGGGGGGAGGGAGTTCGACCCCCCCCCCCCCCCAAGGAATTAAAGCATCCTCCCCGAGAAATTCATATGTATTTGAAAATGTATATATCATTAACATTCTCTCTGCAACCCTTCCTCCCTATATCCCCCCCCCCCCGGAGAAAAGTGGCTGTATTCATCACTGCACAATAAGTAAAAGTAATAGTAGTAGTAGTCTAATGCCCTGTTGCTTGGGTATATTCCATTTTCTTTCTTGCTTCCCTGTATTGTTTGTTCCATTAGTGATCCAGAGGTTAACATCCTGCGAGAGCCATACAATTGGGGAGATGATCTTTGTTTGTTATAGAGTTCTTATCCCAACATAATGCACAATTTGGGGAGTTGAGGATACCAATTTTATGAAGGTGCGCAGTCAAAAGGTCACGTGACTTGTCAGTAAGCTAAATGTTGCAACAGACTCATGTCTTGGTTAGTTAGGAATTAGCTTTTGTTCTGTAGAAATGCTGCCCAAGATTTATCAATACATTGAGTTTTATAATACTGCTTCAGTTCTTTTTGGAAGTTTCTTTTAATTATAATTTTTGCCGAGTGGTATGATAAGGTTTGATTTGGTTTTTGCAAGATTTTGGTTCCTTTTTTGGCAAGGAGATAAGCAACTTCATTTCCATATATCTCACAATGAAAAGGTGTCCATTGGAGCTGGATATTTTTATTCTATTTTATTAATATTTTTATCTCTTTTTTATTTCTAACACATTAAAAGAAGAGGGAGAGTGATTTGATGCAATAGCTTTAATAGCTGATGTTAAATCACTTAAAATAACAACATTCTGAAAAGTATTTATTCTCTATATAAGATGTGTTGGTGCTACCTGTGTAGTGCCTCGATCAAAATGGGCTGAATTTTTTCCCCACAGCTATATAACACCTGAACAATTTTGAGCAGATTCCAGTTCCTGCTCCATTTCCATTATTCAATTTTGAACCATCAGTGTAGATATGTAGCCATAGTGGTTTGGGATACAAACTGTGGATTGTTTCCAGAGAAATTTGTTTTAATTTGGAGGGAGTCCTGTTACTTTTAAGTACATGTTCCATCAAGTTTAAGTTGTAGTTAATATCTGTACCGTCTATTGGTGAGACTGGTATGAGGAGTCTCTCAGGCTTTTAATTTGGATTATGGTGTTCTTGTAATTTATTAGCTTTCTGTATGAAGCCCTGTTGAGTTTTAAGATTGCTCTACCTGTTTTGATATTTTTGCCAATAATTGTCTTCAGGTAATGTTATTAATTTTTCATATTGAGTTACAGCTTGTTTATTAATCTGATGGATTATTGGAGGGTTTTCAGTAAGCATTTGCATCGCCATTATGGAAGTAGATTAACACCACCTGTTGGCAACCGCAAAGTTATTTTGAATTGTTTTAATTTATTTAGGATTTTGTTATTGGATGTAATCAGATTTTTACTACCATGTATTAGAACAGGTTTAATGTATGTCTTGTAGGTGTTTTCAGTATTTCCCTAGAGCAACCCCATTTTGTTCCTGTTAATCTCTTTAATATATTGCATCTTTTGTTTACTTTTTCTTTACATTTTTAATATGATATTCCGAAGATAATTTTCTGCCATAGTGTATACCCAAGTATTTAAAGTAATCTTGCTGTTTAATGTTTTTATCATTAATTTTGAAGGAGAACTCGGGTACAGTAGGTGTTACGGAAAAAAATCTTATAACATGTTTTATTGGTATTTATTTAGATGCAGTTATCATTACATCATTGTTCTGAAGATTGTATGGCATTGTAAAAGCATAGAAAACTGTCGTGCACATAGTTCCAGAATGTTTTGAACAGACCTCATATGTGCATAGTAAAGGCAGTATATCATATACATTTTCCTCACTAAAGACAAGGCTTGCTGTCTAAAGGAATGCATTATCATAGTTTGTTGTAACATATATATCTGTTTAGACTTTCTTGCTCTCAGAGCACAGCATAGAATGAAAATAGACTATCCTGAAATGTATATATGAATGAAAAATTACAACTGCATATATGGAACTGAGCTATTTTTGCATTTTTCCAGTGAGCAAATTGAATATGTTATGAATGAGTATTAAAATTGTTTTCACTTTGTCATAAATTATTTCCCATGTTTATTTCATTGTTCCACTTGTTTATGATACACTCTCTTCAACAGTAATATAGTAAATATGGCATGTAACTCCTGACAGTAAAGAAAAGACAGATACCATTTATGAGAAGAACACAAAGTAGTACGTCTGAATAATACTATACATATAAACACACATTAGCGTAAACTCCCTTAAGACAAATTTGTGGTTAACACAAAAAAAATTTTGGCTCCGGAGGAACACATTGGTTCTTATGGGAAGTTTTATCAGTTAACATGAATTTCGGTTAAGACGAATTATGAACTCTTGTCCCTAGCTTAATTAAATTTCATTGTAACACATGTTACAGTATTTTTAAGCATACATTTTTTTCAGAAATGAATGTAACAAATGTAACTACAAAACTAACTACTTATTGTTGTCTCGTTTCTAATGTATTGTAGGTTGGCAGATGTAATTATAACCTCAACAATTAGCATGTGTGGTACATTTAAATAAATTCAATAATGTGTCATTAACATTTAGAAGCATATTCTACACCAGGTATTTTTAGTCATAGCCAAATCGAGTTAGAATACTGAATAAAAATCTACAAACGGCAGCACATGAAACATGGCAAAGAGGAAACAGACAGCTCTAAATGTACAGGTAAAGCTTAAGATTCTACATGAAGTGGACCGTGGTACAAAGAAAACAGTACCTGTAGAGCAGTTCCAAAATCTACTTTTTATACAATAATTAAGAAAAAATAATTAATGCTGCTGCATCAGGTTTGGGAAACAAATCTTAACAACATTGTAATGTATAGTATGAAGACATTCAGACTTACTGTTAGAATGATTCAATCATATCCGTGTATCTAGCATATTTTTAAATGGCCCTATGATTCAGTCAAACACAAATGAGATTGCCAAAAATATAGGCATTGAAGACTTCAGTTGTTCTGCTGGTTGGTTGTATCAGTTCCAAAAGAGACATTCAATAAAATTTCTCTGTACAAATTTGTCAAGACGCAAATAAAGTTAAAGAAAGTACAAAAAGCTGGATGCATGAATTCGACCAAGTAGGGGAAAAGTGTGTCTTGTGTGATGTTCTCAATATGGACAAAGCTTTTTTCCAAGAAAATAGTGTAATTTGTGAGTATTTGTACTTTGACAGTCACTTTATAGTGTTGTAAGTTACAGTAATGTAAATTGATTGATACCTTAGTGTATTATGCAGTATAGTGCTGCTGTACTATTTGTTTTTTCAGTTAACATGAATTTTTTTTAACATGAACTCTTGATTTTTCGGCCCCTTTGGATTTGTGTTAATGAGGTTATACTGCATATATATAAAAATTATTTATTTATTTTGGATTTAGATTCACTGACATTAAGTGCTCTTCCTCCCTCTACAGCAAATAATGCTGCAATTTCAAAAATTGTGTGCAAATCAAAGTGTTATTGTTTGAATTATGTTCTAACATTTCCTTTGTCCCTGCATTTACCTTTTTTCTTTTATGCTCATCTGGTGATTATTGGTGAAGTATTTAAGGGAAGTGAAGTCCTGTACCTTGGTATACTGGTAAGAAGCACAATGCTTCAGTTACCTACCATGAAATATGTTTTGTTGAAGTTCATCTATCGGAGGTTCCTATATTTCAGCTCATGTTTGTTCTGGTGCTCACTCTGCATCACGAGGAATAAAAGGAGCTATAGTAATTTGCAGGTTCAGTACACTAATATTCTGGCCAAGAAATGTATGATGCTGACTCCATCATCTAGATATGTCTATCCATCTCTGCTGAATATACAAGTATGTAGCTGTAAGGTCAGGAGTCAGGTTAATTGGTATTTATGTCCAGTCAAGGCCATCATACCATAGAGTATATTATTACATATTTATTTAGGTTGTGCCTAGACAGAAAGTTATTTATTGCATATTTTAAGGATACATTTCTAATAAAGCTCCACCACAGTATGTTGGTCTGGGTAGCTCAGTCAGTTAGGCACTGTCCTATTGATCCCAAGGTTGTGGGTTCAAACCTGGCCCAGATTTATGGTTTTTAAGTGTACTTAAAAGTGACACTTAAAAGTGGTCAGTAGATTTACTGGAATGATTTCAGTTGTTTTACTGAAATCAAAATTTCGGCACACTTGAGGTGCTGATATGATCCTGGCAATTGACAGCATTGTTTTCCACCACAGTATAATAATATTTATAGAGTCAAAATTGTATTACTACAAATGTGTTCCATTCTACCTTGTTATCAAATGCTGGGCTTTGGCAATGAAGCCTTAGTTCTCCAATATTTCATACTATCAAAAAGGTATTCTGTAACTGTAATTATATTTTAGTTAGTACCAATCACCAAAAATTGTATATACAGTGCCCTCTAGCTCATTAAGGGCTAACTTGAAATAAATGCATTATTAATTATAATATATTATTAAGTTATAATAATGATGATAATAATTATCATTGTTATGATTATTGTGACTTTTTAGTGGGTGTAAAGTAAAGAAGACAGATGTAGCCGAGATAAAGAAACACCCGTAAACAGTAACTTTGTACACTCGTTGCAACAGCAAGAAAGTCTTTTTCGATTCTCCAACAGCACGGCTCCGAACTCGTAACACAAAGAACTAACTCTTCTCCGTCGGCACAACTCTTCACATACGTCTGACTGTCCCCGTCGGCACGACTCCTCAACCTTCACATACGTCTGACTGCCTCCGTCGGCACGACTACTCAACGCTTCACATACGTCTGACCGACTTCTCACACTTTACCGCTATTTATATCTCCCAGGCACTATTCTGGAAGCTTCAGGAACGTTCACTTATTGCGGCGAGATACAAAGTAGAAGACTCCAGAAGAATCTATCCTTTTCTCTCTTTCGGCAAGCGCCCCAACAATGCGGCCATTCTCTGTCTCTTTCCTTCGGCTCCTTTGCGGTAGTGCCGACAATAATGCGATGGCTGACACTGCGGTTGTCGGCAATTAGATGCGGCGGGCGCGGTGACACTGCTCCCTCCTCAGAGTTGGTCGTCCCGACCAGCACTATCACTGCGGCATCTCCCTTGCGCCCCGGCGGACTATCCCATCGAACCTCTTCTCCAGGAGGCACGATCCTAGGTATCGCTGTTGGATAGTGTCCCTTGGTCTGGGTAGGACGACGTATGCCATCCTGCTTCGAAATTCTGCAACAGTACCGCCGGTCTTGACGGTCCCTCGTCCAGTTACCCTTCTTCCTGGTGTGTTGACGGGCCATCCTGCGCACTTGGAAACGGCTCATTGGGTACCGTGTCCGCCGACCTCTCTGGCGCACCTTCGCAGCCACCTTGCTTCCGATGGGTCCGGCAACAAACCCCACCACATCCGCGCGAGTCGCGTCCACCGCTGCACTCGTGTTCACTCGTGCTCGGCACGGCCTCTCCTGTATCCTGCCGTCCACGATGATGTCCACCATTCTTCCGTTCACGGCACTATGCGTCAGGTGATTGGATGGCTCCGACGGTCCCCCATGTCCCACGGCAAGTCGGTTCTCGCGTGTTGCTCGTTTGCTTGGGCGCTTCCCTGCTGATCGTCCTCCACGTCATATCCTGGTTGGTTACGTACCCGACACACTCCTCCAGAGGATCCTCGACGACGTCCCTGAACTGCCCCTTTGTCTTCCCCGAGACGTACACTTTCGTTATCTGCAACGGGCGCAACTGTCGCCTCGGCCACTAGGTACTCCCTCCCCGGGTCCGCGCTATTCCGTCTGCCCCTGACATCCAGTACTTTGACGTTCTCGTCAACTCTTACTACCAGGGCGCTAAGACGTTCCTCGTCGTCCTCCACGACGTCCACATGCTGGCAGAGGTCTTCCACCGTTTCGCCGAGTTCTTCCACGTCTTCCGTCACGCCAGTCAGTTCACCGAGTTGTTCCACGTCTTCCGTCATGCCAATCAGTTCGCCGAGTTGTTCCACGTCTTCCCTCACGCCAATCAGTTCGCCGAGTTGTTCCACGTCTTCCCTCATATCATCCGAAACGGGCGCAACTGTCGCCTCGGCCACTAGGTGCTCCCTCCCCGGCTCCGCGCTATTCCGTCTGCCCCTGGCATCCAGTACTTTGACGCTCTCGTCAACTCCTACTACCAGGGCGCCAAGACGTTCCCCGTCGTCCTCCATGACGTCCACGTGCTGGCAGAGGTCTACCACCTTTTCGCCGAGTTCTTCCACGTCTTCCGTCACGCCAATCAGTTCGCCATCAATTTTCGCCGATAGCTCCGTCTTCATCTCTTTCAGCTCGGCAGCGAGGTTGTTGTTTGACGTTTCCATTTTGGCAGCGAGGTTGTCGTTTGCCGTCTTCATCTCTTTCAGCTCGGCAACGAGGTTGTCGTTTATCGTTTCGATTTTGGCAGCGAGGTTGTCGTTTAATGTTTCCATTTTGGCAGCGAGGTTGTTCCTCCTCTTCATTTCGGCAACGAGGTTGTCGTTTGTCGTCTTCATCTTGGACATTTCTGTCTTCATTTCGGCGAATAATTCTTCCATCATTGCCATCATCCTGGTTTCCGAATCTCCCTCCATCTTGGTTCTAACGTTGCAACTTCTAACGACGATGTAACGAAACTAGAAGCAATTCGACGGATCCCACTTCTGACACCAGTGTGACTTTGGTTGTGGTTGTGAAGTAAAGAAGACAGATATAGTCGAGATAAAGAAACACTTTTATTTCCGTAAACAGAAACTTTGTACACTCGTTGCAACAGCAAGAAAGTCTTTTTCGATTCTCCAACAGCACGGCTCCGAACTCGTAACACAAAGAACTAACTCTTCTCCGTCGGCACAACTCTTCACATACGTCTGACTGTCTCCGTCGGCACGACTCCTCAACCTTCACATACGTCTGACTGCCTCCGTCGGCACGACTACTCAACGCTTCACATACGTCTGACCGACTTCTCACACTTTACCGCTATTTATATCTCCCAGGCACTATTCTGGAAGCTTCAGGAACGTTCACTTATTGCGGCGAGATACAAAGTAGAAGACTCCAGAAGAATCTATCCTTTTCTCTCTTTCGGCAAGCGCCCCAACAATGCGGCCATTCTCTGTCTCTTTCCTTCGGCTCCTTTGCGGTAGTGCCGACAATAATGCGATGGGTGACACTGCGGTTGTCGGCAATTAGATGCGGCGGGCGCGGTGACATTATGATTATGATGATGATGATTATTATTATTATCATCATCATCATCATCATTATTATCATTATTATTAACATGATGATTATCATGATGATTATTATTATGATTATTATTATTATGATTATTATTATTAAAGTTCTCTTCATTTGATATTTTCTTTTGTATAATTTTCTATAACTGTAAACAAAATGAGATGCAAAAAACCATACTGCACAGAAAATGTAGATCTCTTTGAAAAAATTTATTTCATATAATGTGGAATAATCAGTCATTTCAAAGATATTTGTTATTATTGGTTTGAATTTTTCAATATTTTTATTATTTTTAAAAGTTATAATCCTTCAATTGTTTCTCATGAGTTCATAGAGTACGAATTTCAAAGCTAGCACATATGACCCATTTTAAAATTTTGACTACCACTTTTATGTCATATATTCTCTTTGTACCAGTAACAACATTTGTAACTAAACTGTTTTTGAAAGCATTATTCTTGATTAACATGAAGTAGATAATGCTTTGCAAGAATAGTTTGCAAAAGCTATACAAAAATAAATGATAGTGACTGGAGTAAGAAATGAGAATATAGCAAATTAGATTTTTTCTGAATAATATGCCACGGATATTTTTCTGTACCTCTCATCTTTTTAGTTATAATAGCTTAAATTGTGGTAGTCTTAGGTTTAAGACACACAGATTCTAATGTTTACGCTTTCAGCTCAAGTATTACCAAAATTAAGTTTTCCCAATCAGTATGTGATATTCATCCAATATGAATGGAACAAATATAGTTTATTAGAGCTGAATCAGTATTTGTTAAATAAACACTTTACCATGAAATATTTTGAAAGCATCATTCGCAAAGAATCATATCATGTCAGGGAAGCTAAAGCTTTATGGAGATAGTGGTAGAAACATCCTTGTTCTTTCAATTGAAGTTTCCTCACTTGGATAGTCATGGTCAGAAAACCAGAAATGATCCGAGTTGTTTTGTCAATTACCCTGTTTTAGAGAGAGGTTTATGTCTACTTCCATTTTACTTACATATTTTTCCACTTTTTGATAACCTCTGGTTTATGGGTAGATGTCTGGAGTAAACAGTTTCTGATTTGGAAATTGTTCTTTTACACTAGCCATGTGTAGAACAAGGTTGGAAGGGGTAGTATAGGACTGAAGAATTCAATGCCCTAGACAGAATTTGAACCATGAACTTTCCAGTCTCCATCCGGCTACTCTAACCACTGAGCTAACATGACACTGTAAATCACCATTAGGATATTTATCTCACATGAATTTGAGATTTTCTTGTGTTTTATCAGGAAAATGCAAGTCAGTTGGAGAATTTAATGTGGTACTGGCACACTGCCATAGTAGTTCAATAGTTCGAACTGGATAGAGACCAGGAGATCTGTGGTTCAAATACTGGCTATAGCATTACATTTTTCAGTCTGGATTCCACTCCTTTCCAGTTTCTAATTTGTTTTCAGTTCAAATTAAAGAAAATTACCATGAATCTACTCTCTCAACAGAAGTGAATCCTATGAATTAATCATCCTCCTTCAATTCCCAAAGTAATTGTGTTCCTTATTTCCACTTTTCTTTTCTCTTATTAGTTCGCTCACTTTTAAGACATTTGCAATCCTGTGCAGATACGGTGATGCCTACCTATGTCCTTCACATTACAGGATGGTATATTTAAGTTTAGAAAATGCATACATTTTAGAAAAGCAAAGAAAATATGCATACATGATTATGATTCTTTCATTTGCCCTCTCAATTGCATGCACTAGATCAGGTTGGGAAAACCATTCACTGCTGAGGTTTACATGCACTTAGAATTAGAAATTTCAGTCTTTGTCAAGTAAACACCAATCTCCTTTCTGTAAGCTTTAACATGGTTTACAGTGTTTTAACACTTCTCCATAAACTCCTTTGCTAAGCAGACAGCATAAGTCCAAACGATCTGTACTTTTTATTTCTTTGTTTTTTTCTTTCTTTCATTTTGGAGTTATTTGTGGACAAAGGATATTGAACAACTACTTAGCCTTAGTTTTTCAAAGGCCAATTTATAGGGTGAGGTGCCTAACATTCAAGAGGTCTCGAGTTTGAATCTCAGTTAGGGCGAGTTACTTGGTTAAGGGTTTTTCTGAGGTTTTTCCTCATCCCTAGAAGGCAAATGCCAGGTAGCTCTAAGCTCTGGAGACCCCAGGCCCATTTGAGCATCATTTCAACTATTTAATTTATTCACTGTCCAATATGACCTACCCAGTTACAGGATGCTAAACTTTCAAGCAAAGCAAAACAAAAAAGAAAAGGAACATTGTTTCATAAATATGTTATACATAAAATATTATTCATTAGTATGCAGACCAAACCAGAAGAATACCTAAATATAGAATTTTTTACTCAGATTTATAAAGAGACATTTCAAGTGCAAAAAAGTAAATGAAATCTAGGTTTAGAATGTAAATATCCTTTACAGTTCTATTTAAGAAAAAAGTACTATTAATTTTAAGCTCAATTCTTAGTTCCTGCTGGCATTCAAAAATTGATATAATGCATAATGAAATGCACACAAGCAAAAATAGTATAATTGAAACTTCCAAATTCTGTGTGTGTTTGCTCCCTCGTTTTATTATTGGGATGATTACTTAATTCAATTTCATCTGGTCTTTCAAGAATAAAAATGCATCATATATTTATAAGCCAATTCCTTACTTCCAGATTTGTGATGTTTCCGCATTCACATCTCTGCTTGGAATCCCTTCACACATCAACAGTTATTAACTACAGGTTCCTCAGTGATCTGTAATGTGTTGATTTATTATATATGATACTTTTTCTAACTTTCTGCACATTTAAAATGTAATTATGGTGGAAGAGATATATTCTTATTCTTTAAACCTTAGGATTAGGAGATACATTGAAAACATTTTCATTAACTTGTGGAAAAAGACTTTCAAAAGAGAGGCATTGCCAACAGCATAATTTCTGATGGGAGGGTGAAACAATATATGTTTAAGGGTAAGGTAACAACTCCTCTCACTATAATACATAGTGAGTTCACTGTATTACGGGAATTATATTAGCATTTAAAGATGCTTAGTTCCCAAATTAATCCTTTAATGCATTTCAAACTAAAGTTTTAAAATTTGATGAAAGCTACTGAGGCTGAAATGCTTTAACTTTAAAAGAAAGAGTGAAAGAAAATAAGGTTTTAAGTTAAACATTTTTTCGTATGCACTCTAGTTAAAAACCAAATAGATACAATAAAATGTAATGTTTTTTAAATTTTAAATCTGATGTATTACATTCACATCACTTTCTTCATATCCATTTCATAAAATGCTGAACTGATATTTAACTGATTGTTTTTGAGTTATGCTATTCACAGAAAGACAAGACACACACACAAGCACTCACATAGAAGTTTCTCTAACAATGTTTTTTTTTTCAGGGTGTCTCAAAACATGTATTTTATTTCCAGGGAAATCTCAGTATTAAATTTTGGGTTGTCTCCTTAGCACAGTGGTACTGCTGCTGCTTACCAAGTGAGTTTGATTCCTGGTACCGGCATGGAGATTTTCTGCCATTGGGGGACCTGGTCTGGGGTGCACTCAGCCTTATTAGGCCCCTGATGGGCCAATTGAGGAGCTATTTGATTGAAAATAGCGATCCCTGGCTGAGAAGACCACATAACCAGCCAGGAAGGACCAGGAGACTGGGATGCTGACCACATCCTACCTCCAGTACTGCACCCCAGTCATGACACCTGTGGGGGCAGAGGTGGGGGACACAGCGCTCAGTCAGTAGACCTTGACTCGGATGGGGTTTTGTGCCATGGGGTTACGTTACAGTACTTCCTCTGTTCACTACAGGTAAACACTAGAGAGAGTAAAAATGTGTTTTTTTTTGTTGTTTTTTTTTTTTAATTTGGGAAACATCAAACATGTATTTCCAGTGAATCATGGCTTGAAATTTTTGGGTGCAATGCAATACTTCCTAAACTTTATTTTGGATTTGAGGAGCTTTAAAATGTGTATTGGCTGTGAAATCTGGTATCACATTTTTGAGTAGAATGCAAAAATCCATATGCTTACTATTGGTAACTAGCAGAGAAAATAATAGCATTTATCAAATAAAAGCAAATTCGGCATTTTTATTTAATAGTTTTGAAAAAGCAAATCAAAGCATATAATGTAATTGAACATTTAATTAGAAGAGAATATCAGCTAATCTATGTTGTTTTTATGTAAATGCATAATAGAAAACAATATCATGAAATGGAGTGTGTTAGTAAAGATGTCCAAAGTACAAGAACCATAAATTCTGGATCGTGGAGCCAAATGTCTTCAATGCTTAGTGGCACTTCTTGATTCTACAAAAAATACAATTCAGATGAAAGAAAAATATTGAAGTGTGGCAAAATTAGGGGAGAAATTAAATGTGACAAAATATGTACAAAGTTACTGTCCTGTGCAGAACTTCAACAGAGTGCCTTAAGCATGCTGTATTTGAATTTGGATGCTGTAAAGGTGCATAAATCTTGTGAAATTAGTCCTTGTGGATTAAAATAGTGCAATTTTTAGTTCAGCTTGTTTAGGCAGAAAAACCCCTAAAGCAGCTTATATTTATATACCTTCCACCGTTTTAATTTTTTTGCACAGTTCAAAATGCCAAAACAAGTGCTACTATGTGCTTTCAACTCAAATGCCCATCGTCTAAAATTATATCATTTTCAGTTCATCTTATTTATATAGAATAGCCTAGGCAGATAATGTTTATATGCTTTCCATCTATATTTGTTTTTATAATCTTTTCTATAGCTCAAGATGCCAAGAAAAGTAATTCTGTGCGATTTCTGCTATCCATTTTCACATGAAGTAATTCTGCAATAATCTCTGACATAAGCTTCAGTTTTAAAATATCAGTTGTCAACCATCTTCTGAATTTTTTAATATTTTCAATGAGACAATTGAAAGTATATCAATGCTTTACAAGGAAAGTATAATGGAACCAGAGTATATATTTTTTGAAACTTTAAAACAAAATTTACATTAAAAGATGAGAGAAATAGGTATGCAAATCTGCTATGAAGATAATTTTTTTACGTTAGTGATGACCAAGAACCAACACAGCATTTATCAGTATGAGAGTACATGATAGCATATGACAATATGTACTCAATTGCTCTCTCATTTTAAAAATATTTTACAAACAATAAAGTCTAAAAACTGCAAAGTAGAATATTTTAGCAATTCAAATGTAAAGCTATTGAATCTCATACCAGAAATGATGTGTACATAAATGACAAAGTAATGGGCTGCTTCTCAGAGCACCCCACATGTATAAATGTTCTTGTCCTCAACTGTATTTGACTAGGAAGAGCATGTCAAGGTAGGTATGCTCATTGTTAATCTTACAAAACTTCTGTTGAAATGTTTCACTGTCATTCATAAGGCATCTGGCTTAATTTCCCATTTTGCTGAGTGTCTTATTCTCTTGAAAATGTTATACTAGATTGTTTGAAAGCACAAAAATTAATCTCTTGTCCATTAAAAAATATGCAATTATTAACACCAACTCTTAAGGATTTTATTTGGTTTCATCTTGCCTTAAAAATATATATTTTAACTAGAAGGCATAGTTTTTATTCATGAAACAAGGTAGAAAAAAACCAAGCAAATATATATGAAATGGATCTTTTGTTTTTAATCAGGTTGCATCTTAATTAACAATACTCTGTTAATATTCATTAATTGTTAAGAGGATCAGTGCTGCTCTGCAACATTCATTTTCAAAAACCTGTAAGAGTCCCAATATTTTAATTACTTTTAATGGTAGCATTTATGCTGCTGTAATCTGAGAAATTACTTTAAAAAATTTTAATTTGTTGTTAAGTGAAACATGTGTGTTTTACAAATTTGTCATCCATCACATATTTATTATTTAATTTTAACATTCATGACTTTAAGATGTGAGCATGATCATCATAGAAGTTGCAGACAGGAATATCAGGTCAAAAATTATTGATTACTCTTCTACACATGTCAAATGTAGGTGAAATTGGAAAGGAGAATCAGTAAATTCAATGCAATATCCGGCATTTGAATCATAGATCTTCAGCTTATCGTAACACCTCTAAAACCAATTGAGGTATCATGGCAACATGAACATACCAGTATATTGCTATGGTAGCTCAGTTGCTTAGAGAAGTCGTAATGTAAGCTGAAGATCTGTGGTTCAAATCCCAGCTATGGCACTGAATTCTTCATTGTGATTCTACCTTTTCAAAGTTAGGAATATGTTCAACTGACTTAGAATGGATAAAAACCATACCTCCCTAGCAACAATGCAATATCTGACTCCCCATGTGACAGTCAGTCAAGCTAACCATTACACCAATGAGTACCACACTAGTACTCTATAAAGAAATTAAAATTCATTGAGTAGTCTAAGCTTTGTATAATGGTTATATTCCACTTCTAATAAAAACAAAAGAAATCTATATATAAGCTCCTCCTGCGGAAGTGCAGCCAATTCCTTTAGAATAAATTACAGTGGCACTCATTGCAGGGATTTGTATAATGAAGTGCATAGTATTATTTATATGAGTCATTCAACAACTGAGTATGTATAGTGTCCTGCAAAGGGATTGAAATTTCAAGCAGCCCATTACTTTCTTCTTCAAGCATAGATCCTGCTTCGAACATTATCAGAAAACACAGAAATCAACAGAGAGAGAGAGACAGACAGAGAAACAGAGAGACAGACAGAGAAGCAGAGGCTGAAGTTGGGGTTCAATTGTAAAATGTTTCAGCTTCTTCCTTTAATAAACATCAAGATAAATTGTAGCATATCCAGGGATTAGCTATGGCCAGTGCTTAGTAATGATAGTTCAAATGATTAGCACAGGATTTTTCAGGAGCAACAAAATACTGTGGCTGCATCAGTACTCTGTTCTGAATAAAAAAAACTATGCATTCTCACTCTCAAAGAAGCAGTGGATGTTCCAATGCATTAAGAATGGCTACAACCTAGTGCTCTAGGTTTTAGCAGGTAGGGAGTATGAATGCTGACTGTATGTTAACAACCACATTTTGTTATAAATATTGTTGCAAAAACAAATCAGCTGCTAGATGAAAAAAATGAACAAGGAAGTTGAATATATGTTTTAAAACAACTTATAAAATCCAGTACATTGGAGGAGGAAGCTGCACTTTTAGAAACAGATATTTACGCTTCTACCACATGGAATAGTGGAGAATTATTTTTTTTTTTCTTTGGTAACAATCCTAGAGTACCACCAGAGTGATTTATGTACAATTGACACATTTCTGATCATTTGCCTGGAAATTCACTTAATGAGCAGTATTGAACATCAAATAAAGCAGGATGTTTGGGAGTTACAATTCCTGTAACAAAATGTACAGATGTTTATTCTTTATACCTTATTTTTGTCCTATTGTTGGCAGTTGTTTTTGATATTTTATTCTAGTCACTAAAAATGGAATACACACTAAATCAAGGGCTCCTCCTTGTGAAGCAGTATTGAATTACAAGTTTAATTGCACCTATTTGAAGGGCATACCAGAGAGAATTTGGTGTTCCCAATCCTTCCTAAAGAAACACAATACTGGGTCTGGTAAACAAATTGGAAACATCTCTAATGAATGGAAAAGTCAAATGTGGCTCACTGAGACTGCCTACAGTTGTTGACGTAAGAGCAGGGCTGGAGAGGTACCCTAAAAGTCTTTAAGATGTCTGTCGTAGGAGAACATATATACTTACATATATCAGAGAGCTGCGAAAAGCACAGGCCTAAAGCCACAGCCAAAAATAAGAAATAGAAAATAAGTATCTGTGCATTTTGTTACAAGAATTTAAACTCACAAACATCCTGCTTAATTTGGCATTAAAACTGCTCATTAAATGAATTTTCAGCCAAATAATTAAATTGAGAAATGTGCAGTTCTGTATAAATCACTCTGTATTTAAATGTTTAAAATGTTGGTACTGTTTATGAAAGTCAGTACTGAATAGATTTGTCCATTACTTTGAAGACAAAAAGGAATCATTTTATGGAATGATGAAAGATTTTCCTTAAATAATGACACTAACCACCTGTCATGTTATAGTTATTGATTTCAATGGACTAAAGAATAAAACATGTTGGGGCAATAACAGCACCACTATAAGATAATTTGATCATTGCCATGTCTGAACATTTGGCTTTCTTCTTTCCAATTGTAAGCAAATTATTATTTCAGCCAAAGAGAGAGCAAGAGAGAGGAAAAGAATTAATTTAAGAATTGGCCCTTGAATTCACCTGAGGATTTCTGAACTTTCATACAAGTACCAATAGTCCAAATTTTCCAACTAAACCTCCTGAACACAAAAATAATTTTAGGAAAATATTGTTATCAAATACGATTTTAATCATGGAAAATAATTTAAAGCATTACAGATAGTTACTATATAGCGTTCTTTGTTTTGACTATACATAAAGGTAACTTAAAATATCTTAGATTAATACTTTCGGAATGTATTTAACATGCAATAAGAATGGAAGTTCAAGATTAGCTTCTTTTTTATATCAACTTTCTAAAATTGTGCATTAGGCAGTTATCAAAATTAACACTTTATTAACAAATGCACACCCCCTTACTTCTGGTAATCTACAATGATTTCTTTGTGTGTATGTGTGTTTTCCCCCCCATATTTTATACAATTATTTGCAATGGCACAGTTTAGAGCATTTACTACATATGTTATAGTGCAATTTAATTTACTTCATATATTTAGACATATTATAATGATACTATTGCTTTTCTTTCATTCTGAAGGTAGATTACTACCATGTCTTAAGAGTAACACATGCTTCAAAGTCTTTACAATACTGAGGCTTTCCTGTGCATTTCTATATTTTCTTGTAATGCTATGGAATGTAAATTATGAACAGTTTTTGCATCAGAAACTGTACTTCTACAGGCTATTTTCCATTCATATATTTATGTTACAGTGATGGCACATTACATTTATACTGTACATTAAATAAAACTTCTGTGCAAAAATGCAGGACATCCAAATCTATCAGATATCCATAAATATATATAGTACACAGTTGTAATAACTCTTTCTGGGATGTTGTGCATTATGACCTTATGTGGCTTCAAATCCATACTGTACTGCTATGTACAATATCTATCCCATTCAGAACATCTTAAATCAACAGTTATGAAGTTGTGTGAAGTAAAATGGAACTGAGGGCTACAACTTTACTTAACATTATGCATAATAGCAAATAGTTCTGCAACTTCAAATTCCACTCCATTTTAAAGATTATGCAAATGAAAGCTGCAATCCTTGCTTAAGTGTTTTAACTTCTTTCTTCAGGTACATTTAATGCAGCCTATGCTTTGTCTTTCAATTATTTTGTTTTCATAATTTTCCATCATTTTTAATTGCCTTTCATTCAATAAAATAAAAAGCAAGAAATTAAAAAGATGTTATTGTTCCTATAAGATTTTAAGGAAGTCAGATATCATCTATAAAATTTGCTGCATAGTCTCTTGGACTCAGGATATGAAGTCATTTGCAAAATACTTTTCTGCTCCTATCACAGCTTTCTGTTTCCATATTGCATCCCTTTTAATTAGTGCTATCGTAATTTCAAGTGTTTCTGTAAACACTGCTTAATATTTATGAGACATGAGCTTATTTACAGATATGCAACAAATTTCTAAAGAGTGCACATTTAGCGCATATTCCATGTTGCAAAACTATGTAAAACTATCATACAACAGCAAAAATGTAGGTGTTCAGTAAATGCTTGCACCATACTGAACCCAAAGCCACAGAACTGAAAGTAAATGTAACTGTCTTCCTTTATATCTTCTTCAGCATAGGCAAGTTCAAAATTTCTGGAATTTCTATATCCTCCAGACGAATGTTTGAGGGATTGAAAGGAAATCTTACAGGAAAACTGAACTTTGTATCCATGAGTATTGTAGTCTGCAACAAAAGAAAAACATCAATCAACATGTTAGTTCCCTTCATAAAGTTAACCAATTATTTTTAAGAAATTAATCAAACCAGGTGCAGTTATCCACAAAAAGCACAGGATGTGAATACACTATTTGCAATTAATAAACAGTGTGCACAAGAAACACTAAGCATAACATAAATGTTATCAGTTTTTAAGCCTGGTTCAGAATAAATTGGAAACTGGAATCTAAATGAGAGAAAGCAAAATATTTCAGCAGTGAGTACTTTGGGTTTACAAACCAATGATGTGAACAGGAGAAAATGCTAACTGTTATAGTGTGAGGTTCATGTTAAAAGTCATGAGCATCCCATTATTAAAATTAAAATTCCAACAATGAAACAAAAACTATTGCAGGATTGTAATTTACAAACTTTACATATGTGTTCACATTGTGACATCATTAGTTTCTATCACATGACCACAGGATGTATTTCCAAAATGATGAACATCAAGGTTTTGTTTTGACAGTGTACTGTTGTTGAATTTTTTGTGAAAGAGGAAAAATCTACTATTGAAATTCACCTCAGATTTCAATGTTGTCTGCATGGGCACCAGCAGTATTAAGAGTTGGATGAAACATTTTGAAGATGGGAGTACGTGTATCCAAAATTATGCTAGCAGCAGTCACCTGTGAATTGCCCCCATAGAATACAATGAGGAAAGAGTTGATGAACTCATTAGAAAAGAAACGCATGTCATTGTGGATAAAAACACTGAATTTTGTGGCAGGACTTAGTGCAGTGCAAGAAATCACTGAAAGCTTGGTTATCAAAAGTTTGTGCACGTTGGGTTCCTCTCTTATTGACCAAAGACCACAAACTTTAGAGAAGAACCAACACCCAAAACATTCTTCAGAGATTTTGAAGTGAAGGTGATGATTTTTTTTATGAGTACAATGAAAGCTGGTTCTACAATTACAAGTTTGAAACAAAATACTAGAGTGTGGAATAGCATCACTTGGTTTTGCCATCAAAGAAGAAAGTGAAGACAGAGCTATCTGTATGGAAAGCTAGGGCAATACATTCTGGTTAATTTGTTTGAACCTGGACAAAATATAAATGTTGCCCGCTATATCCATACAATTTTGAAGCTGTCATCATCGTACAATAAACGCCCTGGAAAGAAGATCATCCTCCAACAGGATAATGTGCATCTTCACACTGCTTGTGTCACTGTGGAGATCAGGAAATTTAGGTGGGAAACTCTTCCACATCCTCGCTGCAGTCTGACTTTGCACTCTCCACTACTATCTTCTTGTTTCTGTTAGAGAAAAGATGAGAGATCAACACTACAAGGCAGTGGAGGATATTCAAAAAGCAGTGTGCCAGTGTCATTGGACAGCTGAAATGGATTTTAAAACTTCCAGAATGAATGGGAAAAATGTATGCAAAGAAATGGAAACTATGCTGAAAGGTGACAGAAAATGCTGTAGATTAAGATAATGTGTTTGGTTTGTTCAGAAAACACAGATTCAGATTTTAAAAAATTGTTGCACAAGACCCTCATAACCCTCGTGTATCAGTAACAAGAAAATAAATTTGTACATTGGGAGATCATTTGTGTATAATTGAATGATGGTATTTTTCCAACTGCTTGTAAATTACCACATACAGCAGGTTAACCAAATTGAAAATTCAAACACAGTAAACATTTTTAAAAATCATAGTGTTACCATTTGTTGTTGTTAACTAAATGTCACTACCACTTAAAAGAATTGAAACCATTAATGAAAGTATATGTTCTGTCAGAAATTATTCAGTTTTGTTCCACAAAGCTTGCAACTTGAGTATTCTAGTGACTGTAGACAACTATATCAACCCAATATCATACCAGTACTATTTTCCACAATCTCATTCATAGATTAACTCACATCCCTCTAACAGTGTTAGAATACAAAGAGAAATATACTTATGTACAACAAGTTGATGAACAGAAAGATTTTAACAAGAACTTCATTGATAAACTAATTAACAAATGCACAGCACAGAACAGACTAAAAGAAATCATCACTTTAGAAAAGTTAGAGAAACCCAAACTAAATACAGTAAGTTTTCCTTTCAACCTACATTTTTTGCAAATTCGAGAAAATATTACGTCAACATTAAATTAGCACCACAAAATAATTGTAACATCAGAAAACTATTGAACCAACAACTCAAAAAGAGCACACCAAGAACTGAGTTACACAGAATCTTTCAAATTGAATGCCACAATTGCAAGAAAATATCCATTGGCAAAACAAAAATAAATCTGATAGAATGAAACAATACTGGAGAAACATCAAGTTCAAACAAATGGCCAAGTCTGCTGTAGCACATAATTTTTGGTCTTCAAATCACAATATAAAACAGGAGATAAAATTGTTGAAACCTTTAAGAAACTATTGAAACTAAACACTTGTGAAAATTTCTTTATCATCAAGAATAAATTGAAATCCCTTCCATAGATGTCATCCATTTAACCTGAAGTAAAGAGGCAGCACAGCAGAAAACAGGACTACACCATCCACAAGAATGCCAGTCAACTGCTCAATTGATGGGGACAAGATTTCCAAAAACTAGTCTTCAATAACAAAAATGCAAGTGAAGAGAACCTTGTTTAAATAATTTGTTGATTCATTCCAACAATAATCATTGTTGCTCCACCATAAATACTTTTCTTTATTTATAACAATTTGGTGTATTTATACATAGGGTAAGCTTAGAAGAAAGATGGTTTACTCATTGGATTGCTAATCAGCTTTCCAAATTTTCTGCTTTAAAAATAAGGAATTTAAATTAAAGCATTTTCATAATGGTTAACACAATATCATTTACATAATTAACCCTTTAATTGGCAAGTCATTTTGCCGCTAATTCCTTAACCAGTTTTTGTATCCCTTTTGGAGGCACCTGATTCGAATAGTTATGATGGTTAAGATGATATGCAATGGACTGGCCAGTCATTCAAATCTGAACATTAAGAGTTTGAATTCCAGCCACTGCAGTCAAATGTGCCTGTGGTAAAGGAACGGGAGGGCCCAAGTAAAATAAGCAGTGTAATGGCACACTTGGAAGCCGGCAGGGTTACGTTTGACTGCAGTTGCGAGGATTTTGCTTATTTTCCTTTAAAAAAAAAAAAAAAAAAAAAAAACACTACAGTTTTATTGCAAAAATTTAATATTTTTAGAATATAAGACAACTGTAAATACTTGAATTTTATTTATTTAGGTTAACATAGCATATTAAAATGAAAGAACAAATAAAGCATCTCAAAACTTAACAAATTTATATGTTGTTTGTAAGCAACACTGCCAATTAACGGGTTAAATAACTGCACATATTATATTTATGGTATATATTTTGTCCTTTAAGATTCTGTTTATAAAGTTGTACTTTATAATTCATTATTGAGGGTTTCTTGGTTCTGTAGACTATATTATGGCAGTGGACACCTGGTGACAGTGCAGCTCATGCTGCTTGTTTTTCAGGTTTTGTGCATAGTAACAGTGAAAAGACCCACTATAAATAATACACCAGTTATTGTAATAAACAACTGATGGCATTCATGTAACATTTAAAAACATTGCATTTACTTAAACAAATCTTCCATTTATTAAAAATATTAAGCCTTTTTCAAAATCTATTTCCTCTTTTCACAATATTTCTTTGTAGCTATACTGTCTTTTAAATTTGTGTAACCATCAAACTGAAATTCTTAAGAAATTTTATTTACATCCAAAGGAGTGTAAGGGAACATAGATATTTGTTCATGCTGGCATTTATTATGTATATTTTATATTCAGTAATAATGTATTTATGTTATATATGCCTCTGTAGCACAATGGTAGCATGGCTGCCTCTGGTGTGGAGGACTCAGGTTCGATTCCCAGTACTGGCATGGGGATTTTCCCCACTGGGAGGTCGGGCATAGAGTGCATTCAGCCTCGTTAAGTCCCTGAGGGAACAACTGAAGAGCTACTTGATTGAAAAATAGGTCTCTGGTTGAGAAGATCACATATTGGCCAGGAGAGACCAGGGCACTGACCACGTTCCACCTCCAGTACTGCACCCCACTCATAATACCTGTGCTGGGTAGAGGTGGGGGAAGCAGTGGCTGGGCAGTAGGCCTTGGCCTGGATGGGTTGTGTGCCATGAGATTACATTACTATATTCCAAATCCACAATATATTGGATTATATATTAAATCCAATATATTGGATTTGGAATATAATATACAATAAAAGGATACGTGAAGTTTCATTCATTAATATTCTTTAATATTTTATTGATTCACTGTTTACAGCTTCAGTTTTTTCATTGTTTTCACATGTTTTGTCTATAAAATCTTGAAGGTAATGCAAATTGGTGAAATAGTTTGGTCTATAATGATCAAGGGGTTTGATTGCTTTTCTAAAACTTTGAATGAAAACCTAAGCATCTAAGGAATAAGTTGTTGTTAGCTAATGCTGGATTTCTGACAATGAAGTCATTAATCCTCTTGCTCTCCAATATTTTTCACTGATGGATGGGGCACTAGAAGTGGCCAGGCATATTTGAAGGTGGTCTCGATCCATTTCCTCTTGCAGATCACATAGAGGACAGAGTGGTGAAGAATATATCCCAATTTTGTTTAAATGTTTTGCCAGACAATCATGTCCTGTAATCAACCTGAAGGTTGCAACTGCTGTTTTTCGAGGATACTCAGGAATCACTGTTTGAATGTTTGGTAGTTCCCATCTTTTATTCTTTGATTTTTCATAGTAATATTTTGCAATAATTTTTTTGAATTCAGAGTTGACTAATCTTTTAGCTGCATAAAATGGTAAATTAACTATAGATTTCTGTACACCGCTGGTACCCTTTTTTGCAAGAAAATCAGCTTTCTCATTACCACTCAGTCCACAGTGAGCCGGTATCCATTGGAAGACTAGGTGTTTTTGAAGTGCTGTTAGATGTCTAAGCATCTTCCAACATTCTATAATAGTTTGGTTTTTTGGTGACAACTTGGAAGTAATTGCTATAATTGCTGCCCTGGAATCTGAGAGAATAACTGCTTGCTGAAAATGTGAAATTCTGTACAAAAGATTTTGTAGGGCCATTCGAATTGCTTCAATTTCTCCATCAAAGTTAGTAGTTCCATAACTTAAAGATTTGTAATAGGAAAAGAGGTGACATGTGACTCCAGCACCTGCTCCATCTTTGTTTGATATAAATGATCCATCAGTATAAATATGGAGCCACTCATGTTCTGGAAACCTAGTATGGATTGTCTCTAATGCCAATAATTTTAGAACACTAGTTGGAGTATCACTTTTTTTAACTTCTTCTGTCAGTTGTAAATAATATGTGATGTCTAATGTATGTGTTGGATTGACTTTAGATAAGGAATAAGTAATAAACCATAACTGTCCAATAAAAATATTAGCAACTATTTATCTAAAGCATGACATGTCACTTACCTGCTCTTGGGATTCTGCCCTCTCATGAAGAGAAGCTTGGATTTTGCGAATAAATGAAATTGGTACCCGTTCTTCATATTCATCAGCAGGTGTGTAGAGATTAAGTATCTTGATTATCTGCAAGAGAAAATTCAAATTCAAATATATACTATTCTGGAGCATTTTATCCCAAAGGATTAACTTCACCAATATTTTCAAATGTATTTTCTTACCACAAACTACTACACAGATGATGTAACTTTATGCCAAAGCACTCTTAAGCTAACCTAAATTATCACCTTTTAAATAGGTTAGTCTATGATAGTATTAAGGGTCCTTGTCTTCCAAAAAGCAGATCTCCCTCCACATTTTACAATGCCTCAAAGATTGTGTGTTTTTGTATAAACCTAAGTTAATGACTTGAATTTTTTGTATGAATTTAAATATTTAAAATTAATTTCTTATAATGTTAATTAAAATAAAAGCAGTTGCACCAACATTTCCCCTATCGGAGTTATCTTCAATCTTAAAATATTTAATAAATAGATAAGATCAAGGCAATTTGCATGCAACTTAAGTGACATAACTCTGCAAGTTGTTTATAAATTTATGGCTAGCCCAGAATGCATTGAAAGCACATGTAAACTTAAAAAACACATATCAAACTTGCATAAAACTTTCATATTTTAAACAATGAGGAATTTTCATATTATTCTTTATATTAAAGTTCACTGTTACCACTGAAATTTCTATAAATTTAACAAGCAACAAAGATAGTAATCTGGTGATCTGCAAAATTGTATTTAGAACCACAACCAATGAGTCATCACTTGAATGCACTATTAATAAAAACCAAATCAATGTTAAACCAATTTTTGTAGCAGTTTTTATGATCTTCCTTTTAAATTCTCAACACTGGAGAGAGTGTTAAGCAGCTCTCAAAGGTTGCTATACATATAGATATTCTAAAGAAACAGAAGTCCTCTGCTCTTATGAAGACAATATTTTGTTCTTAGTATGGCTGCAACTATTCTTGATGTAATTTGCAGTCTTATAATATGTTTAATGAAGAATGGAAACAGATGATTTGCTATTGTAAATAAACTTCTGATAATCAAGTTCTATCCTAGATACTGCTGTGCAGGGTACACCAATAGAGCTTCTATATCACCTCAGTCAACTGTAATATTTCTTAAAAGATGTTAATTTGCACATTAATAATTGTGTAAGTGTGAAGATTGCCTTAAGTTAGAGTAAAGAGTAAGTGGAGGGAGGATCACACTTGACTTGCTAGGAAATCAGGTGAAACAAAATGTGTGTTGCAACCTCACTACAGCTTGTACATAATTCCTTGTGGTCCGCTCCCATGGAATGGGGTGAGTCTGCCTGACTATCAAGGGGTTCCAAGTTCAAATCTTGGTTGGATTGAGCTATCTGAGGTAAGGTTATTCCAGGGCTTTTCCCTCAATAATTCTAAGCTCTATGGACTCCATGCTTATTTGAGCAGTTCACCTATTTTATTTACTATTCAATATACCTAACCTAAATGACTAAAGGACAGCATGCTAACAAAGAATATCTTATGATACTTCTGGTAATTCTGCATGAATATTTTTTGTACTTAAGCTTCTTGCAAGTTCTATCCTTCAAGCACAGGTGACTTATGTACAAGGCAATAATAACTAATGAATACATTAATCCATCAGCCTAATAACTAATTAGAAAACCTTGTAGTCTAAGTTAGAAAAATCTCAAAATTGATCCTATCATCTTCTGAGGGATAAATTGATGTTACATTTATTTTCCCTGCCTTTATCTATTACCTTATCTACTACATAGTTAAAGTAGAGGAAGCATTGTAAGAGTTGAAGCTTTCATGCAAGCATTATTGATTATAGCTTCACGGGTGATCAGCTGTGTTGTCAAATTTATAAACATTGAGCTTTCGGCCATATGGAACCTCATGGCCTTTATCAGGAACTGAATGATAAATAAATGGCCATCTCAAGATCCACGGCCTTCCTCAGAAACGGCATGAGGTATGATGCTGAGGAGTGTTGTCAGGCTGAGGACAGCCCAAGGTGTGTCTTACATGTACCTGCCCTTTTCAGGGCTTAACCATTGTAATGATTGCAAGGTTTACAAGGTACTAGGTGTAACTGAGGCTGGGTTAGGGAAAGGAGGTAGCAATATTTGCTTCTCAATGACTGCAGGTCAGGGTGCAATGGTCGTTGTACACCGCTGATGGTATGATTTTATCCAAATATGGGAGTTAACTTTTAATTTTGAAATCCAAGCATCTCTTGGTAGCATTATATGGGAGTTCAGCTTTTGCTGCTGGTGATTAGCTCCACCGTTACTGGATATGCCCACATGCCATGCAAGGAAGCCAGTGATACCTAAATTGGCATCCTCTGGGGTTATAATCCCCAAGAGACCTAACCAGGGCTCTCTGATGGAGTTATCATCAATCTGTTGGCAGACTGAGTGCAGCCCAAGGTGTGTCCTCCATGTACCCTGCCCTTTCAAGGCTTAACCACTCTCATGACAGAATATGGGGTTTTGCAGGGTGGAGTGAAAATGTGGTTGGGGGTGTGGCATCTGTCTCTATTTATACTCCTATTAAGTGGATGGGGCTTGTGGTGCCCTGGCCAATGATTGGGTTACACTTAGATTAGGTAGCCATGGGCACATCTCTCTCACCTGCCATTGCAAGTTTCATTATGGAACATTTTGAACACACTGCCCTGGATACCACTACAGACAAACCCAAAGCCTTTTACAGATATGTTGACAACACCTTTATTCTTTGGCCACACGGTGAAGAAAAGTTGACTACCTTTCTGAACCATCTCAATAGTTTGCATATAAACATCAGATTTTCTATGGAAGTCAAGAACAGTGGCTCCCTTCCCTCCTTGGATATATTACTATATAAGAAATCAGATGGTATCTTGGGCCATAAAGTGTACAGGAAGTCCACACACTAAGTGCTATTTGGACGCCTCCATCCATCACCATCATACGAAGAAGAAAATAGTTATCTCCACATTGTTTCCTCAAGCCTTTGACATAGCAGACAAAGACAACATTCAGCAAGAAACAGAAAATTAACAAGAGACATTGTCAAAGAATGGCTAGTGACCACAGTGTCAAGGAGGCCCACAGAAAGTTGTTAGATAACAGGACCAATCTGCAATATTTCCCTCATTCCAAAAGTAAAGACAGCTGGTTAAGCAAGGTGATCATATCATTCTAGGATTCTACTTCTGACAAGATTTCCTGCATCCTCTCTAAATTCAACATCAAAACTTACTTTACCAAGCCCAAAAAGATCCACTGCTGCTCAAAGTCCCAGCATGTGCTGTATTCCATGTGAATGTGGAAAGGTGTACATTGGACAAACAGGACAAACTATTGAAGAAGGTGCAAGGAACATCAGTGCAACATCAAACTCCTTCAACTGAAAAAGAAAGTTGGCAGTGGCCACCCATGGTATAGAGAAGGTGCACAAAATTAACTTTACCAACTTCTCAGAAGACTACTGACAGACACATTAAAGAGGCCATTCAAATTAAATTATGCCTAGGGAACTACAATAGGGATTGGGGACCTCAACTGAGTCCAGTTTGGACACCAGCCATTAAATACACCTGCCAGAGGAGGATGACAGACCATACAGAACATACTGACCAGCAGATCCAATTACAACTCATCACCTGATCATTGGCCAGGATAGCACGAACACCACCCACCTAGTGGGAGTGTAAATTGGGACAGATGCCCACATAGTTCATTCTCGACGACCACCCCACGAGGTGGATTGACTTCCTGTCAAAAGACCTGGCGAACTCCAAGGTGCACTCCGACATCTCAATCCCAAAAATGCTGTGGGACCTGATGGACTAACTCCTGTCATGCTTCGCCATCTTCCATTCAAGGCTGTGCTCTTTTTCACAAAGGTCTTCAATATATGTCTCACCCTGTGTCACTTACCACACGAGTGGAACAAGGCCTGAGTAACCTGCATTTTGAAGTCAGGGAAGGACCTGGTGCATCCTTTCTATCCTCTCAAAAGTTTTCAAGAGGCTTCTACTTATCCCCTTGTTCCCCCTACTGGGTGACGTTCAGGCTATCCGTTTCCACCAGTTAGGATTTCAGCCTGGTCACTCAATGCCTCAGCAGCTGCTGCAAGTAGGAGAGGGTACTGCCCTGGTTCACTATAGCAGTATCTCTAGATGTGGAGAAGGCATTCTACATGACCAGGCATGCACAAACTCATCCAACTGGATCTACCCACACACATAATACATCTACGACACTCATACCTCAAACACAGATCTTTTGTGGTCTCAGTTGCAACAAACAAATCTACACAAAGGTGATACCGAAATTTAGATTTCCGATCGAATGGGCTTTTGAAAAAGACACGTTTTAATTTAATTGCCGGATGTGAGATTTGCGATAAGTGTTAAGTAATAACATAAATAGATAATAGAACAGGAAGTGTTGTAAGGTGAGCAAGATATGAGTAAATAATAGTCGTTAAATTTGTAGGATAAACACATTATTGGTTTGAAATTAGCGAGTCATGACGTCATACTACATAGTTTAAATACACGTTCGAAAGTCAGGTCTACCAACCTTAAAAGTCGCGCGATATATTTAATAAAATATAAAGTAAACATCGTTTAATCCTAAAAAGGTAATTATATATTCGAAATTCATAAAAGAACATGTTATAATAGAAAGGGACATTTCTAAATTGCGGGAAAAGGAAATAGCATTTTGGATACGAGGCTTTCTTGGATGACGTCATGACATTCAAATTGGGAGAGAACGGTTTTCCTAGCTTGGGGACGCCAGAAAGCGTCACCACTCACCCCAGACCAGTGCTGCAGGTTGTGCTGTGCGGACGTGAGTGCGATTCCTCTACATATACAATCGGCATAGCTCCCGAAAATATCTAAGATGCAATAAACAATATATAAAGGTTTTCTTGGGTAGTCTATTTGATAACACCTGCGCGTACCCGAGATAAATAAAGAGATCTCAAGCTGAGCTAGCAGGAAAGAACCAAATCAACGGGCGACCACGAGACCAACGACATTTAAGCATCAATGGCGACATAAAGAGAAGCGAGCAACGACTATTAGCTTCAAAGGTCAATTCGAGATGGGTCCCCAAAGGTTCTGCTTTGTCCCTCATGCTTTTCAGCGTCTACGTGGCTGACTTACCAACCAAGTACAACATAAACATAGCCCAGTATGATGACATACTGCTGTATTCTACAAATACCCTCGCAGAACCTTCCTCCTCATTCAAAGACACCTCCTCCAAGAATGGTGCAGACATTGGTGATTGTCCATAAACCCAGAGAAAAGCCACACCATTCTCTCCACCACGCACTGCTTTCCCGCAAACTTCCCCACATTCGCATATCTCAGAGGAAGGATAGAATGGACGAATACCATCACCTACCTAGGAGTGAAGCTTAATAAGACTCTGACTTTTGGGAGCACATCCACAATCTGATGCATCAGACCAACAGGGCAACAGCCTCATTGTACCCTATGCTGTGTTCTTTTGCAAGCCTGCAAGATCTGGGGCATGGCTGCAGATTCAAACCTCCTGCAACTGCAGCGGGTGCAGAATAGAGGTCTATTTTGTATACTGCTGTTTCCCCTCAAGACTACTGCACGAGGCCTCATCTCTTCCGTATGTGGAGGATGAAATTAGGCACCAGGCTGCAAAATTTTACGACTCATTGTCACTCCATTGGAGTGCCCTGGTTAGGTCTCTTGGGACTACAGCAACAGAGAACGCACACTTGTGCAACACTGGCTTCCCCGCATGGCATGCAGGCATACCCAATAACAGGCAGAGTTAACCCACCAGCACAAAAGCTGAACTCCTATACAATCCTTCCAAGAGATGCTTGGATTTCAAAATTCTAAATTAAAAACAACCCATATTTGGATATAACTAACACACCAGCAGTGCCCAACAATTGCAAGATGTTGAGGAACAGAAATTGAAACCTCCCTTCTACCTGTGTACGTGTGCATGTGCGTGTGTGAACCATTTCTAAGATATTCCTAGCTCTTTTAAAGGAATCAGTTAATTTGACTTGTTTCACTTTTCTTGCATTAAATCCATACACCTCATTTTGTTGCTGATGACTATATGTAGCGTGGTATACACAAACTCTGAGCAATTTTGGTTTTGGTTTTATGTGGATTAAGTTCCACCCTCTCGTTTGAATTTTACTTTCTGACCTATTGTGTAGCATTTCCTTTTTCTGTTCTCCTTGGCTGATTAAAAGCAACTGAGAACTGAAAGACAAAACTGTTGTTCAACAGTAAACAACAGATACCGAACATTTTTTTTTTACTTCTCATTTGTTGCTACGACATTGTCATACCAAAAGCAGCCCTTTTAGATTGGGTCTCTGTCAACAGAGGTAAGAAAATACACCTTGAGTTTCTTTTAGGATAACATGTGCCATATGCTCATTATAATTACGTAAAACTCAGTTGTATTTCCCTAAAATTTAATACGTATAACTACAAGCTATGTGTAAATAACGTTTTATTACCATGTTTCCAAATTACATTTTGCCGGAACCTGCAAACATTTACGTATAAATGTGGATTACGTAAAACTGAGTTGCACATAAAACAGGTTCAACTATATATAATAAAACCATTTATACAAATGTCCATCTTTGACATTTATACAAATGTCATCAATTTATATGATGTAGATAAAACAGACATCTGTAAAAATAATTTGTGCAACAGCAAGTAGTGAAAGTTGTATGAGTGCAACACATAAGATTTGTTTTATATCTCGCTTCTACACACTATTCTTATGATAGCCTAATTTTTCTATCTGCTTCATATGACCAAGATAACATTTGCAGAAATTATTCTGGGTATAAAGGGGGTACAGAAGACTGAAGCAATAGTCAAACAAAACTGAATACATATATGCTGGCTTTGAATATAATTACAGATTGATAAATCAGCTGTGGCAGATCATTTTTGGTCATTTAATCATGAAATAATCCAGAAGTTAAATTATTAAAATAACTAAATGGACCTATAGATTTAATGGTTTGGGAAAAGTATTCATTTTAAAAAACAGGGACTCCATTATGAATTTTTAAATATCACCAATAGATAGTATTTAAAGGTTTAAGAGGCAGAACTGGAACTTAAAAATTCAATGCCACAACCGGGATTTGAACCACAGACCTACCTCTTAAACTTTGCCCACAGACGGCTTGTGTGTTTAAAAACACCAACAGTAAGTTTGTTGGCATAAATAAAATAATAATTTAAAGGTTTGTTTTGTTTTCAGAAGTTGGTGACACATAGATGTATTAGGTAGATGAGCATCTGTAACTATGGTAATTGTTATAAATAGAGCTTTGAAACTATGATGGAAGGAATCATTAAACATGTCAGCTGCACATTAATTCAAGAACTTACTGCAATTACTAAGATAAGAGAAGCTTTTAGTCTCTAAATTTGTTTTTATTTTAGATAATATAGGGTTTTGAACCTGAAAAATCGAAGTCCAAAAACACTCCAAAGGGTAAAGTATCCCCATATCCTACAAAATTATATTTAACTCCCTGTCCCTAAACTCTAACTTATGATTTCAAACCTAATTCTCTTTCATTCTTTTCTCAGGACAGGAGATTTACCACAAGCCTTAACTTTTTGTGAAAAATATGTAGGGGACTTGGCAAATTTACAACTACAGGATGTAAAAGGTAAATTGGAAGGGAAAGATATTGACGTTTTCTGCGATGAAAGCACTGATAAAATGGGGAGATGTGTATTTGTTGTACTGTCCAGAATTTTTACATCTTTCAGACCTGAGCTTTTGTAGCTGGTGTTCACTTTTTTGATAGTGCAAATGCCACACACTGCATTCAGACCATTCTTGAGAGTCTCATTTGAAAGTCTTTAATATCTACTGGCTTTGTTACTACAGCACTTAAACATTTAGATCAACGCTATGCTCAATTTTTGACACTTTACTTTATAATTTTGATGCAATGAAAACAACATATAAACTGGCCTTTTTATTAACAAGAATATATGTGAAATATATTAATAGTTGCTTGCCTTTGATTTCACTTCTTTAATTCGACAGTCAGTAAAATTACATAAAAATAACACTGCTTTTGAAAAAAAATTGTTTTTGGGAAAAAAATATCGTAGTTTTTGACCAAATTATGAACACACCTTTTGCATGACCCTAGTCATCATGATTACAGGAATGGTGATGTCATGGAATGTAACTCAACATACACATATGTAATGCAGTTATAACCAAGCGGATTTCAGAAGCCACAGTGATGGAGTAGGAACTTCTCTAACACACATTTGATTTTATATGCATTTGTTTAGTACATATATACCAACTGAGAAGGCTTTAACATTAACTCTTCACTTTATCTAGAGCTTTACAGTTTCGCATATATTTAATGTTAATTCACAAGCACATAGTGACGTAAAAAGAGCATGTAGGATTTTATCTGTCAATCGTGATCTGTATTAGATTTTATAAACTTTTATACACTTACACAAAAAATTGCTCAGACACATTTATGTTAGGCTAAACATAGCACTAATATGCACAGCATATTACTGAAGATGGAAATATTGCTATATCCAGTTGTCTAAATAAATGTAAACCAGCCTTATTTTGTAATTGTGATTGCGATTTCAAAATTTGTCTGCCTATAAATTCACAACCTCACTTCGTAATTGTGGTTTTACTGTATGAATGTCCATGTGAAAGGATTTGTGAAAAGTTGAAAATCATGCTTCATTGATTTGAGATCATAGAACCTTTCTTTTGTGTTACAACCCTTTTTACTTTCTCTAGAAGTAGAAGGAAGTATTGTACAAGGGTGGTCTGAGAAGTTTCCGACCTCAACATGAAGATGGCAGCACTCGTAAATAAAAGCTAGTGAATTCCATTGTTCATCTGTTGACAGTTATTCACCAAAGTTTCAGCCATTTTGGATGCTCAGTTGTTATGTAACAGTCATTTGAGCGAGTTGATGTGAGTGTTTTTATGAAAATGGACAAAATCGAGTATCGAGCTGTCATTAAATATTTGTTTTTGAAAGTCAATACGCCTACGCAAATCAAAGATGAGTTGGATTCTGTGTATGGGGACTCTGCACCACCATTTATTTTGGGCGGCTGAATTTAAAAATGACTGTAAGAGCTTGGGAGACGATGAACGTTCGGGACGTCCAAAAACTGCAACTACCAATTGGTGCGGATTTTATAATAGTTCTGTACGTAGCAGCAGGAATAATGTTTTTACTGAATGATGAAATGTGTGATAGCAGACGCTACTCTTATCTTCAGGGTCGATGGTTACAGGATGGAATGCATAAATCAACGTTCCTTTTATCACAACATATTTATTCGTTAATTTACACTTTTAGCACCATATTAATTAATCAACAATCTTCACAGTTTGGTAGAATCTACACTGTATAAAGGTTTGGGTGAAAGTTACATGTTCACGCGCTAGGTTTGGGTGAAAGTTACATGTTCACGCGCTATCAAAAAAAAAAACACATCCTTTCAACTTGAGCTCACAGACGCTAATAAAAAAAGAGTCCCTGGCGTCTTCCCGACGCAACACCGCCATTCTTTTGTATTCATCCGCGCAACAGTTCTCATTGGTTGAACACGAAGTGACAAGAAAACATTGGCTATCTTGAATATTGAAAAATAAGTCCCTGATACACCCAAATTAAAAGAATTAGAAATTTACACACTCTTACAAAAATATTTACATGAACGACCCTCCATTGGTCAATATTCTGTCTCACAATGAAAACATTGCCAAAGTTCACCAAATGGTGCCAGATGACCACCGAATTAAATTGAGAGAGATAGCAGAGGCTATTAACATGTCAAAAGAACGTGTTTGTCACATATTAAATCAACATTTAGACATGAGAAAGCTGTCCGAGTGTTGGGTGCCGTGTTTGCTCACGTAAGACCAAAAACGTGTTCGAATGGACACTTCCAATGCTCTGTTGGTGCAGTTTAGATGCAATAAATCCGAGTTTTGGCGCCGATTAATTACTGTAGATGAAACTTGGATACACCATTATACGCACGAAAGAAAAATACAGTTCAAACAGTGGACTGCAAAGGAGGAACTGGCTCCAAAAAAAGCAAAAACTGTTTTTTTGGCTGGGAAAGTGATGGCAGCTGTTTTTTGGGATAGTCATGGAGTTATTTCTAATCGATTATCTTCAAAAAGGAAAAACCATTACAGGAGCATACTATGCATCATTACTTGACAAGCTGAAAATAGAACTTGTGGAAAAACTGCCACATTTGCAGAAAAAGAAAATCCTGTTTCACCAAGACAATGCACAGTCTCACACCTCAGCGGTTGCAATGGCAAAAATCCACGAATTACAGTTTGAACTGCTTGACCATCTGCCTTACTCACCACGTCTAGCCCCAAGCGACTTCTTTTTGTTCCCTCATTCTGAAAATTGCGCTCGGAGGACAGAGATTTTTGTCAAAGAGAAAAATGCAGAGAAAAATGCTGAGTACTATTTGGACGGGTTACAGAGATGGGAGCATCGCTGTGAAAAGTGTGTACAGTTACAAGGAGACTAAGTTGAAAAATAAAAAAAAATTCTGAAAAAACGTCCTGTAGCTTTCTTAGGTCAGAAACTTTTTGACCATCCTTGTATTCCACCCAAAAATTTGATGTCGAGATTTCACAGCAAATATATCTTTTGAGACCCCCTGAATCCAAAAAAAAGCATTTTTAGAAAAATGTGTGTGTGTGTGTGCATGCATGCATGTGCATGTGTGTGTCTGTCAGCCTGTGGACAGTATAACTCAAAAACGAAAAGTCGGTTAAAAACCAAAGCTTATTGTCTTCTAATATACCCCTTGCACCTAACAGGAAATAAGCAATAAGATAATTTGTACACATGTTTATCTTAACTAACACAAAGATATAAGAATAAGAGTTTGTAACAATGGTTAGTACAAGAGCAGAGAAAGTTATGCGAGTATAACACATCAGGTTTTTTAACATATGCACATAAATATGTAGGAAGGTTCCTTTACTTTTTCATGATTTTGAAACAGCCATGTCGTATCGATGCAGTTTACACTACTGCTTGTATACCTTTGAACACGTGATGTTAGAAGGAGGGAGGTGAATCAGGGCAAAGTATTGCTTTGACCCATACTGCGGTAATATCATCAGCCAATGGAGATTTGCCGATCCCTGATCTAGCATATGAATGTGACGACATGTTGTACAAGCAGTGTTATTCCTTACATTAGAGTATTTCAACTATTCCAAGATAACTATTCCAAAATTTCAGAGTCCTTACAACTGGTCCTTTTTGTTACTAAGTTAACCAGCTCAAGAGCCTTTCAACACTTTTTTCCATTATTTCCTTAAATATATATTTCAGGAATTCTTAATTTTTAGCTAAAACATATGATATACCCACTGCTTTTACAGTGAAAAACTAAACCCAATCGATCATAAATAACAAGAGAAAAAACCAACTTTTCCCAAGCTGGTTTCACCATAGTGAATGAACTGATGACAAACAAATCAAAAGTGCTTGTGCCGAATACTGTCCAATAATTGGCTAACCTCTACACCACAACATTAATAAATGTAACACAGCTTACCTGGAATGTAGTCAGTTTATCACACATATCGCATACACTTTGCACATCTTCATCAGTTTTTCTAGCTTGCAACAGCTGTGCAGCTTGGATTATTGGTTGGAGTGTATCAGGCACATTCGTGTCCTAAGGAAATTTCAAAACAGCATTTAAAATTCTCTTCAATGCAGGTTTTCAAAATGTTAGGACAGAAAGAGGTTGTTAAAATATAGCAGAATTTCATTTTCATATTCTTAAATATTTTATTCTGTGTATTTGCTTACAATTGTGTCACATAACTAAGAAAACCATTTTCCCAAATTAGTCACTTTAATTTATGTTTTGCTGAATCCTGAAAAGTGTAAAAGAGGTTTTTAATTGCAGCTTATTTTGCTTATTTGTAGTATTTTAAGGAAACTCCGAAGCCACTAATTGAATCCAACTTATCACACCTTTTGATCCATTTACTTGATACCAACAAATGAATGTATAAGTGTACCATGGTGTCCCATTTATCTTGTGCATCTATAATAGTTTCCATGTTGATACTGGTATTCCAGTTTTTCTTTTTGGAAGTAATTTTAGAACCAGAGGCTAACATAAGTATGATTCATGTAACTCTGTTGCTGTTCAGGATACAGATGACTTCATAATTTTTTCAAATAGCACTACATAATCTACAATTTATTCATTGTCCTTTAATTACACTTTAAGATGAGTTCAAAAATGTATCTCGTTCATTTGAAGAGATGTTTAGAAACATTGATGCATAGATCATTTATAAAGTTAAGTTGGAATTTGAAATACTAAACATCACTGTAAAAAAAGTAGTTGAACTGTTTCAGGAATGACTTGTTCGCATCATCAGCCCACAAATTAAAAAACTGCAGCAGTCTACCTATTATGAGATTACATCAAACATAACTTTACTAAACGTCACCAGTTTCCCAGCTGAACTAAATACATTGGAAAATATACATATTTTAAAGCATAAAGACCAGCTCATGAATTTTGATTTGAGGCTTCGAACAACCTTTGGAAGTTCACTGTTCCATCAGCACATATCACTACAGATATCCCTGCAATTAAGTTTGCCAATAGCACCAGGAACCAGTTGGAGGTCTGATGATAGGGAAAAGTCATCTTCAAAACATGTTCAGGTATATGAGCTTAGGCTTTCACGGTCTGTGTCTATTCAGTAAAATTTTGTTTCCAGGCTTCTTGGCCATGGTCCACTTTATGCGTGAACACCTGACGTTTCGCCCGCCATTACAACAAGCATCCTCAGAGGGATTGTGACTACTATCTAGTTGTTAAGTGGCACTCGTCAGCAGTGTCCATCTTATATATATATATACGGTGGGATGAGACCGCTCCCTCTCTCCCATTGGCTATGCATCAGCCAATCGTGGCCTGCATCAAGTTGTATGCCTGGATAGGCTGTGTGGCTTTATATGTGTGTCGGCCAGTACTGGTATCCATGCTCTGTGGATGCGTGCTGCTTCCTCTTTTCTGTTGAAGTTATTTGTATGTTTAAACATTTCGATGGCCTCTCGGTACATCCTAGCATGGAAATGTGCTGTGGTGTCGGGAACTGTGGTTTCATTGAATCTAATGTCATGGCCGCTTAATAAAGCATGTTCGACTACTGCCGATTTTTGCATATGTACCAAGAGTAACTGCTAGGTAGACTGACAATGGGCAATATCAGAAACAAAATATGCTGACATGATACAACTTCCATTGTATTATTATTGTTTTATTATGCTATTTATTATGTGTACAAGCAGATATGACGATATATTTTTTAGCTTGTCTTAAAAAGTATAATTAAAGCACAAAGAATAAATTATTTGGTGCTATTTGAAGAAGTGATGATGTCACTTATATCTTGAACAAGAATAGAATGGAATCAAATCAAATCAAATCTTGAACCAAATCTCCATACTTATTTTAGGCCTGATCCTAAAATTACTTCCAAAACGAAAAATTGTAATACCAGTATAAACACAATTGTTATATGTACCAAGATACATGAAATTATGCATATATAGTAATATAACTTTTAGGAACAGTTCAGGGTTTCTTCCCGTATGTTCTGAATCAGGTGCTGAAGTTTGCTCCCTCCCAGGAGAACAAGCCTTACCCAGAATGGAGTACTTAAGTTTTATGGTTTTAAATCACCAAAGACATCAAAGTTAGTTTATTGTGCCTGTCTCAACTCAATAATGAAATATGATCTTTTGTGGGATAACTCAATGGGAATACAAATGTATTTCTATTACATTAAAGATCAATTTGTGTAATTTTCGGTATGCACTGCAGATATTTGTGCTGAAATATGTAGAATCAACTGAAATATTGACCCTTCTATGCAAGAAGCTTGGCGTTTAGGTTGTATAGATAATTTTTTTTATGGTCAATATTAAGTTATCCATAGAAACATTTCTACTGAGGACACAAGTAATTCAATCATGAAACTGGTCTAGAATTGGAATTTTATTCACAATTACTGAAGATAAGTGTTTAGCCACTAAATATTTATTAATATTTGTTGATTAATTAAGAATGTTAAATGAAGCTGTTGTTATTGACATATAAGAAAATGATACTCCTGTTTCAACACTATCCTGTTATCAATAAAATTCTTAACAATATTACACCCTTTAAAACTCTTAATGAATGCCAATGTAAATAGCTTCAATTATTCTGTAGATGAATATATAAATGATAGAATTAAAGTGTAACAACAACATTAATCTGCATGAAAATTTGCAATAGGTAATATATTGTTCTTAACAATTGCATAATTTGAAAATTCCACATTTGTATGTCTCTAGGATTATTACATAAGCTTATAAAACGCTATTAAATTACAGCTACTCAACATAATACTACTCATAAGAGCTTAAAGTAATCACCTGCATATGATTATCCCGAATCCATTGCTCCAGGTGTGAAATGTTGTACCTTATTTGCATTCCCTTAGTCCAATGGCAAAGGTCTTTTCGTAACAGCAAGTTATTCAAAGAGCTTGCACATATGAAGTAGAATAGCTGCAACATGAATCATAATAAGCAGACTATTAATACCAAGTAATGAAAATATTTAATGATGGCCAGAGCCTGGATTTTATGTAATTACACACTCTGTTCCTGCACATGTGGTCACAACAAAAGCTAAAATGTCGACAAAATTGTTAAGCAAGGTTGTTATCCAATTTATGCTAGATAAAATGGTTGAAAGTGATTTCATTGGTGAAGAAAACGAGAAAAATGGAATTTCAATTAGCCTACAACCACCAGAAATATCAATGATTAATCAGTTTCCAAGGAAGCACCATTGATGGTGCTTTCTAGTGTAACTGTGCAGCAGTAACAAATCATAGGACTAATAAGGAAAATTATATTTATAGCATGAATAGAAAATACGTATATTTCTTTTTGGGTTGGAGTTACATACCAGACAATGGAGGTGATGCGAGAGGAGCAGTACAGCGCAATCAAATTCTGTTTTCGTTTAAACCATTGGTGCTGTTTTTATTGGAGTGGTGCTTCAATTTAGAGCGATGTGGCTCTTATTTTCCTCAGGGCGTGGTAACGGATGGAATGAATAATCACACGATGTTTCTTCACCACAATGTATTATTTTATTAATGCTTTTTCTCTATTTTACATTTAAATAAATCCTCTTAGCACCGTTTTAGGTTATTTAAGTCTTTCCACTTTTTCAAAAACTGGAACAAAAGCTTGATGAAAGTCTGGTAAACGTTCTACACATGCTACCAAAATATGTCTTTTTACCTTGAACACGTAGATGCTAGTCCCGATTCTTTTAGTTGCGAGTCTATCATTTCGACTGACATGTGTACATCCGCGAATGCGTTCATCAAATAGTTCCTGCATTGTTAGGGAAGCGATCTTTAGCTATCCTGATTTCGCTTTTAATATTGAACACATTTAATTCTTTAATTAATACTTATATATTAAAATTAAATATGGAAATATTTATGACGTCTTTAAACAAACTTAATTGTTCGTAACAATGAACATTAGTAACACATTTTCGTCATTTAACCAACTCATACCAACACCAAAAAACAAATTACACTCCTAACAAATATTCACATAAACGATTTTCTTTTGGGGTCTTTTAATATTCTGTCTCACATACCCCTTGTTTTGTTTTTCAAGTTGTCACCTATATTTACAATCTTGAAACATAATACACTTCTCCCTATTCCTCTGATACAATCACTTTGTACAATATTTTTTTTCTTTACAGTCTTCTTCGCTGTATGTTCTTGTCTTTTGTTTTGGCATGACACAGCATGTCTTTATAAATTTCACATATTCAGTTACTACACAATACATATTCAGTTATTATACAACACATATTCAGTTATTATACAACACACATTCAGTTATTATACATTTGACATCGACACAAACATTACTTTTTAAGTGTATCATGGTTTATTGTGTGCCTTTTGACTTATGTTCCTTGTTATGAGGAGAGAAAAACAGAATACAAATCTTGAGCTAATGATCATGATCATATTTCTCAGGGGTCTCCGTCTAGGGGATATGTGAATAGCGACCACAAGGTACCCAAGCTGAGCAGAACATTGCTTCCACTTCCTGGTGTTTTGCTCCTCACTGTAACTTTTCTATCTGACCTTACCTTGGTCATCTCTTGTTCTCTTCCGACCCCGATGCTATTAGGGTTACCGAGGGCTAGGGAGTCTTTATTTTCCCAACCTCTCCATTTCTCTAATTTCTCTATAAACTCTTAACCCCTAACATGCTGACCTGTCATGGCATGTAATATGTCCTCTGATTGGTAATCAGAGGTTATGGTCGGTGAATTTATTTTGTTAATTCTCCCGGTCAGGTCGGTGAGACCCGTAAACCAACAACAGGTGTGGTCCTCCAGACATTCTGGGGGTTGTGAGAGAGCGATGTGACCGCCAAAACATAAAAACATGGTGCTCTCAAAAAATCGGTTACTATACTGCTATTTCTCTATCAATATATTAAATATTGGAGAGCAAGAGGATTAACGGCTTCATTGTCAGAAATCCAGCATTAGCTAACAACAACAACATATTTATGGCAATATTTTATTCCGTTCTTTGTCCTCTGTCTTGCAAGCTTATTATGTATGGGCAGGTCGTTGAGTCAATTCTTAAACTCTGATGTTAGTAATGACGCTATTATGACATTGGGTTCTTATTCACTATTGTTTAGTTCAACATTTCTTCAAGCTTAGCATTGGCTATATCCATCTTAATTCATGGGCATTGCTTTCCTGACTATGGTTTTTCTTACTTCACTAATTGTCACCTCTTTATCTCTTATCTCTATAAGAGAAAACTTCTATACTTATAATTATTTTGCAATTGTATTATTTTCCTTCTCAATTCACCCTTGACACCCTTGTGTCAAAAATATTTTCTCTTTGACATCACAATTGATTCCTTTTTATTTTTGTCCCTGACATCCTTATGTCAAAAACACATTTTTTTCGTCGTTATAATTCACTTCTTTAATGACAATCAGTGTCCTCATCTGTCTTTGTTGACAATGCTCTTGGTGGTCAATATAGCCAATAACTATGTTGATTTTCTTTCTTGTTGTATTTTCTAATCTGAACATGATCTTCTATAACAAACCCATTAAAAATTATTATTTTTCATTACCTCTACTGTTCCTGCCTTACATGTTTGTTGGCAAAGACTATTTGATCCTTTCTTTGTATGGTTTTAATTTTATTTTATGGTATCTTCCTACCAACTTGCCATTTGTATTCTGTAGCTCATATGTATGGTCACCCAGCTGTTTTGTTATGACCAGCGGTCCAGTGTACAGTAGTTCCATCTTTCCAGATCTTTTCTCAGATGCCTTGGATGCTTTGTGGCTTCTTAAGAGCACCTTTTCTCCAATTTGTGGGGACCATTTCCTGATAAATCTTTTTACCCTTTTTCTGCCTTTTGCTCTAACCTTCTGAATGCCAATTGACATTTTTCCTTCTCTGTCAATTCCCTTTGAGCAGCCATCGTAGTGTCAATGTCAATTGTCAATCTCTTGGGTTTTGTGTTGGTCATCAATTCAATTGGGGCAAACTTGGTCGTGGGGTTCACCGAATGGTTAATCACCTCTATGTACCCGCATTTTTCCGTCCAGGAAGTGTGGTCCTTGTGGCAAAGTATATACTTATAAGAGGTAGAACTGGAACTTAAAAATTCAATGCCATAACTGAGATTTGAACCACAGACCTTCCGCTTGCCGGGCGGACGCTCTAACCACTGAGCTATTGTGACAAACTGCCAGAATGGCATTAAATTCTCAAGCCAGTTCGTATTTCTCCTGGTAAACCAGGAATTTTAAGTTCCAGTTCTACCTCTTAAACTTTGCCCACACATGGCTTGTGTGTTTAGGAACACCAACAGTAAGTTTGTTGGCATAAATAAATAATAGTATATACTTATATTTCTCATCGTTCTTTCTGTCAGATTTCCTTGAGGATAATAGGCTGAAGAATAGTATAACTTTATTCCTAGTGTTCTTAAGGTGTCCTGGAATAATTTACTTTTATGCATTGTTGCATTATCCGAAAGAATCACTTTTATATTCCCATATCTTGGAATATAATCCTTAACGATTTTGTTCAGGCAAGTCCTACTTTTAATGTTCCTGATGGGGTATATCTTAGTAAATTTTGTGAAAACATCAAACATGATGAAGATGTATCTGTTTCCATCTTTCCCCCTTGGTAGCTCGCCATGTTCATCGATGCACACCAATGCAGTTTTTTTTTGTTTCTCAAGATGGATTGTGGAACGACATCGTATCTTACATTGATTGGCTTGGCCTTCTGACATAGGTCGCATGAGGAAATTAACTTCCTGACTTTCTTGCCAAGATGTTTGATGTATAGTACTTCCTCAATTGCAAGCATTGTTCTTTTAGTACCAGAGTGAAGCATCGCGTGATGGAATGCCAAAATAACCCTGTCCTGTAAGGAATTTGGTACCATCATTTTCCACTTCCTTACGTCGCGACCATGTAATTTAAACAGGATGTTCCTAAATTTCCCTATCTTGGCTTCCAATTTTGGTACTATGTCTGGAGCCTTGTTGAATAGCCTCTTCAATTCAGGGTCTTCTTGCTGTAGTTTTGCCATGTTTTTGAAATCTTGTAAGATTTCCTTACTATTTATCTGCATAATTTTAATTTCATGGTGTGGATTATATATCGTCTTGGGTATGTGACTTTCTGATCTTAATCTTGACAATAAGTCACTAAAGATGTTCTCCTTGCCTGGGATATGTCTGACCTCTATGTCATGCGATGTTATTTCGTGTATGTACCTCGAGGTTAGCTCGCATTTTTGGATGAAGGACAGGCTTACGTGATCTGTATATATAATTATTTTATAATGGTAGATATATTGCCTGAACTTTTGTAATGCAAAATGCATTGCCCCTATTTCTAATTCTGTTATACAGGCATTGGCTTCTATCTTGTTTAGAAATCTAGAAGCTGTGGCAATTACATGTTTGTTGCCATCTGCATCTTCTTGTGCCAATATTGCTCCATATGAGTGTGCACTAGCATCGGTGTATATTAGAAAAGGTGAATTTGGATCCGGTCGTTCCAGGAGAATACTGTGCTTAAAAAGTTCTTTGATTTTCTCAAAGGCTACCTGGTGTTCGGCATTCCATTCCCACTTAGTATCCTTTCTCAACAGTTCTCTAAGGGGTACTAATTCCTTAGCATAGTTAATCACAAATTTTGACTGGTACTGTAAAATGCCCAGAAACCTTCTCAACTGTTTCAAATTACGTGGGGGTGGTATATACTCTATGGCCTTGACTCTCTCCGGAATAGGTTGTATACCACCAGGCGTAATGATGTGGCCTAGAAATTCTGTCTCTTTGACAAAAAATTCGCACTTCTCCAAGTTCAGGGTCATGTTGCTTTCCTGAAACTTGGACAATACGTCATCTATGTGATGTAAGTGTGACTCGGGATCCTTGCTGTATATTAAAAAATCATCAACATATTGCATTACAAAAGCCTCGATAGTATCCCCGAAAACTTTGTCAAGAGCCCTCAGTAGTGCACTGCTACTGGTTGATAATCCAAAGGCACATTTTAAAAAGTGATACACTTTTCCTTTGTGCAGGAAGCAGGTATATTTCCTGACATCTGGATGAAGAGGAATTTGCCAGAATGATGCTGTCAGGTCAAGACTAGTAAAATGTTGACCTCCCTTCAATTTTGATATCAGTTGGTCTACCCCCTCAGGCCTGTAATGAGCTGGCAAGGTATGCGCATTTATTTTCCTTGCGTCGATGGTCATCCTCAATTTTCCCTCTTTCTTGTGGACCCATACCACTGGATTCACATAACATGAGTCCGACGGTTCTATTATTCCGTCTGCCAACATTTTCTGGATCACTCTGTCGGCTTCCTCACTGATGGAGTTGGGGATGGGCCTGGATTTTAGTGAATAGGGGGTTATATCTTTGACTTTAAAAGTATGTACATACTTATTACATGTACCTGGCTTTTTATTAAAAACTTTCCTGTTTCTAATTAATATCTTTCTAAGTTGGTTCCTTTCCTCTTCAGAGATGCCATGTGCTCCCCAGACCTTCTCGTCGATTAGCTGTGATGTCAGTTCTTCTTCATCTGTTGGTAGTGGTTCAGGTTGGTAGTTGTTCGAGGTAATGTATTCGTCTTCTGTGAGGATCCAATGGCTGCAAACATTAATATCCTCCTCGCTCGTCCAACCTGTTTTCTCCTTACTTATCCTTAGGTCTACCAACCTATTCTCATGGACATTGATGTTCTCCACAAAAAACTGCTCATCCGGATGGACCCCTGTCTGGTCTGGTTCCTCCTGGCATGTTTCTTCCTCCAGGAACTTCGCGGTGCATTCTGAGGTTCCTTCCTTGATAATAAATTCATATAGGTCATAATCGATCACCGACCTCCAAAGATTAAGCAAATCACTGCCAATGATTAGGGTAGCTGTTAGTCTAGGTATTACCAGGGCGATAAAATCGAACTTCCAGCTCCCAATTTCTATTACCAGCCTTACCTGGTATTTAACATGTTCCTTTTTCTTGCTAATCACTGTGCTGCAATACACTCCACACACAGGGAAGAATTCAACATTTCTCTTCGTTATTAATTCCTGAGATAGCTGTTCGTCACATATGGATGTGCTGGCTCCTGTATCAATCATTGCTGGCAATTCGATACCCCATACCTTAAGCCTAATCATTGGTGGATTGGTTATTTCCTTCTTTTCACTTGCCTGTCTCCTCAAGGTACCTATACGATGTTGGTCAATATTGCCCCTACTGCCACACAGGTCAACTTCCAGGACACAAAGTTGACTTGTACTTAGTTTTCCTGGGCGTTAGAGGTGATTATTGTTTCTGTATTCTGTGCAGCATCGGTCCTATTCGGCACATTTTCATTCTGTTCCTGTTGTCTTACATTGTCGGTATTCCATTGGTTTCTGCCCCTTTGTTGTGAAAAACCTTTGGCTGTTTAAGTATTCCCTACAGAATCGTATGTGATTCACTTGATGGGTACGGTCTCCTGGTCTCCCCCGATTATTTATGCGTTCAGTATCTCGATTCACCCCTTGGTATTGTGTCGTGGTACTGCTGTCTCGTGTTCTCCATCCTTTCGCCATGACTGTGTGGTTGTGGGAAATGGTGTGCCCCTCTCCCCTGTCATGGGTGCTCCTAGTATTTCTATCTTCTCTCTCATTCTGGTTGTTCGTAGTCGCACTCCTGTTTAAGATAGGTGAGTTTGGGTGACCGTTTCTATGTCTATGTTCATTAGGATGACCATTTTGCGTTTCGAAAGCTGTCAGTAATTCTATCATGTCTGCAAAATCTACTGGCCTCGCAACAATTAACCCTGTTCTCACTGTGTCTGGGAAATGTCTTGTTATGCTGGTAATTAACTCTGCTTCCGACAGGTTAGGGTCTAATATCCTTTGTTGGCTACTTTCATAAAATAATCGACTAGCCATTAACCTTTTGGTTGGATCATATCTACCTGTCGCTAGCTCTACCCTAGTTTGGTTTTGCTTAGCTGGGCCCCAATACCTTGATAGGAATAGATTTCTGAATGAGCTATATGATTCATGACCAGCTAGTGTTAACCTAAGCCATTCTAATGCCTTGTTTTTTAAGCTTTTCTTGACTATCATCATCCTAAGCTCATTTGGTATCCTTTTCACTTTAAAATACTCTTCCATCTCTTTAATAAAGAGTTTTAGATCGTCTCCCTTCTCCTCGTCAAATGTAGGTGGTGTGATTTCATGTAGTATGCTGTTGGTGTAGCATGTGTTGTGTGTTGTGTCATTGTTTAATTATGAACCTCTTTCTCTATATGGTGAGTCAACATTTTGTACATTATTCAAATAACTTTCATCTTGAACATCACTTACGTCTAAATCATTATTTTGCCTTTGTATTGCATTCACAACATCATTTACATTAGCCAAACTTTCTTTTCCTTTTTTCATTTCTTCACAAATTGATTTTAAATCATTCTTTATTTCTAAGTGACTTTGTTTCATATCATTCATAGCATCTTGTTGCGACTGCACCACATCAGCCATAGTCTTAATTTTAGGAATTACAATTTGTTCTACAGTTTCATTAATAATTCCTTTCTTTACTACCTCAATTTCTTTCCTTAATTCCTCAGTTATTTCTGCTTTTACATTTGTAATCTTACAGTCTACACTTGCATTACATTCTGTTATTTCATCTCTACATCTACCAATTTCTTCTTCTAATACAATCTTATTTTCTCACATTTCTGATTCTATTTTTCCCATCCTATCTCCTATGATTTCTATCCTAGCTTCTAAAGCTTCCTTTGTCTCATTTATGTTTTTATGTACTAATTTCAAATTGGTTTCCATTACTTTCATATTTTCTTTACACTCCTGTCTTCCTAATTCTATTTTCTGCTCTAAGTCCTTTCTCACTTCCTCCACTTTCTGACCTCTCTCTTCCTTATTCTGTTCTAGTTTCTGACCTATTTCTTTTTTATTATTTTCTAAGTCCTGTCTCGCTACTTCTATTTTTTGACTCAATTCTACATTATTTTGTTCCATTTTCTGACCTAATTCTTTTTTATTTTGTTCTAGTTTTTGTTCTATACACTGACCTAAACTTTGTTCTATGTTCTGTCTCAATTCTACGTCATTTTGTTCCATTTTCTGACCTAATTCTACCTTGTTTTGTGCCATTTTTTGACCTAAACTTTGTTCTAGTCTTTCAAACATGATCATTAATAACCTTTGGTCTTTTCCTATTGCTACCTATTCCTCGCTTTCTGGTTCTATCTGATAAGTAGGCCTATCTGCCCCTTCCCCTACTCCTGTTACTAGAACTCTCTATTTTTGCAACATTTTAATTTCTTTATTCAGTTCACTTTGGCTTAAAAGTCCTACTATTTTGCCGCTTCGCAGTAACAAAAATAAAACGAATATGAAAATAAAAATTTCTGGTCTCACTTTTTTCTCGTTGATTTATCCAGTTACGTGCGTCTCCTGGGTGGTTTGCTTCGCTAGACGATCTCTGGTGTTTTCTCGCGTTGTAGATTTCAAACGATGGTCTAATAGCATCTTCTTCCTTTTTGGCGCGAAGATTTGGCGTCACTTGGTATTTCGCGTAAATTCATTTGCCGTAGATTTTCATTCCATCCAAAATTTGTGCCCCACGCTTGGCTAAGCCATTTGGAATGATTAATCACACGATGTTTCTTCACCACAATGTATTATTTTATTAACGCTTTTTCTCTATTTTACATTTAAATAAATCCTCTTAGCACCGTTTTAGATTTAAGTCTTTCCACTTTTTCAAAAAGTGGGACAAAAGCTTGATGAAAGTCTGGTAAACGTTCTACACACGCTACCAAAATACGTCTTTTTACCTTGAACACGTAGACGCTAGTCCCGATTCTTTTAGTTACGAGTCTATCATTCCGACTGCCCCGTGTACATCCGCGCATGCGTTCATCAAATAGTTCTGCATTGCTAGGGAAGCGATCTTTAGCTATCCTGATTTCGCTTTTAATTTTGAACGCATTTAATTCTTTAATTTATACTTATATATTAAAATTAAATATGGAAATATTTATGACGTCTTTAAACAAACTTAATTGTTCGTAACAATGAACATTAGTAACACGTTTTCGTCATTTAACCAACTCATACCAACATCAAAAAACAAATTATACTCCTAACAAATATGTTGTTGTTGTTAGCTAATGCTGGATTCCTGACAATAAAGTCATTAATCCTCTTGCTCTCCAATATTTTTCACTGATGGATGGGGCACTAGAAGTGGCTGGGCATATTTGAAGATGGTCTTGATCCATTTCCTCTTGCAGATCACATAGAGGACAGAGTGGTGAAGAATATATCCCAATTTTGTTTAAATGTTTTGCCAGACAATCATGTCCTGTAATCAACCTGAAGGTTGCAACTGCTGTTTTTCGAGGATACTCAGGAATTACTGTTTGAATGTTTGGTAGTTCCCATCTTTTATTCTTTGATTTTTCATAGTAATATTTTGCAATAATTTTTTTGAATTCAGAGTTGACTAATCTTTTAGCTGCATAAAATGGTAGATTAACTATAGATTTTTGTACACCGCTGGTACCCTTTTTTGCAAGAAAATCAGCTTTCTCATTATCACTCAGTCCACAGTGAGCCGGTATCCATTGGAAGACTAGGTGTTTTTGAAGTGCGGTTAGATGGCTAAGCATTTTCCAACATTCTATAATTGTTTGGTTTTTTGGTGACAACTTGGAAGCAATTGCTATAATTGCTGCCCTGGAATCTGAGAGAATAACTGCTTGCTGAAAATGTGAAATTCTGTACAAAAGATTTTGTAGGGCCATTTGAATTGCTTCAATTTCTCCATCAAAGTTAGTAGTTCCATAACTTAAAGATTTGTAATAGGAAAAGAGGTGACATGTGACTCTAGCACCTGCTCCATCTTGGTTTGATATCAATGATCCATCAGTATAAATATGGAGCCATTCATGTTCTGGAAATCCAGTATGGATTGTCTCTAATGCCAATAATTTTAGAACACTACAGTCCGTCTGGTCTAAGTTGGAACATGACCTACTTAGCGCTACCCCTCCCTGTGATAGGGGAGGGATGACAACACATCGCCGCGGCTACCCGCGAGTGCCAAGTCTGCGTCTGTCGGTAATATGTGTTTCGACGAGTGTACAGGCTGCTTATGTACATATAGCCCTTAATATTGAGAGTGAAATAGTGAAATGCTGGTGATGTGTTTAGTCCTGCTCATTGTGTTGACAATTGTATTGTTCCAAGATGGTGTTGGAAGAAAGGGGAAACCTCTTCAATCTGATGCACGGGAAGTTGTATGTTTGGCACATAAGTGTTTTGCTGATGAACTAGAGGCGTTAACATCGGGTAAACCAACAATACCTGTGACACAGGTCATGGAAAGAACCGCCGCAGCTACTGGTGTATCTCACACTTCAATATACAGAATTTTGCAAGAAAAGAAGAAAGCAGACGAAAATGGGACCGCTGTTAGAACACCAGGAAGGAAACGACCAAACAGACAACCAACAAGCACAGCAGCCGATTCATTTGCAAAGACGGCTATTCGTAGTAGAACTTATAGGTCGTACACATCGCATTTCTTGCCCGAAAAATGGAAAGCTGTCTGTGAGCATGTGAAGCGTGTAGAAGAAATTTACTGGGGAAAAAGACGAATTATTGGACAGTTTCAACATAAATTTAGAAGACAGTTACTCTGAATCGGAAGATGCGTGTGAAGACTGCGGATGTGATTCAACATCCAATATCCATGAAGCCGAAGATCTCACCAGCTTACCGGGACCCTCCAAGGAACCCTTCTTGGACGGGATCTCTACACTGACGCTATCTAACAGCAGTTATTAAAGCGCTGCTCTCTTATAGCTGCGCTATAGTCAGGCAGTCAATCGCACCGTTGCATGTTGCATGGAACCGATGCGAAATGGGATTAGGCAGTCATGGAGTACCCACAAAAGCGCAAGCAGTAGTGCGTTCTCTCTCTAATTCCCATGTTTCAACATAAACCAAACGAACTGTAGTTGGAGTATCACTTTTTTTAACTTCTTCTGTCAGGTGTAAATAATATGTGATGTCTAATGTATGTGCTGGTTTGACTTTAGATATGAAGTTTTCCTTTGAATTAGGAAGGAGTACATCCTTCTTGATGTCTTGAATTTTGGAAAGAAAGCTCTCCTGAGTCTTTAGTGTATGTGCAAAATTTCTCTTGTGCCATGTACTAAATGGGAGTCTGATCAACTTTTCATGTTGAATAAGAGCCGCTTTTTTTATTTCATATTCAATGGGATGTTGGTTAGTTATTGTTTCCATAGCTGCTATTGGTGTGGTTTTGATAGCACCTGTAATTAGTCTCAGAGTTTGGTTTAGAAAGATTTGAATTTTGTTTTGCATTTGCTGTTACTAGAACTTCACTGCAGTAAGTAAATAATGGCTTTATATATACATTGTATGTTGTGTTAAGAGTTGCTCTGGAACATCCCCACTTCATTCCTGTTAGACGTTTTAACAGTGAAAGGCGCCTCTCTGCTCTTTGTATTACATTTTCTATTCGTTTGGTCCATGTAAGTTTTGTATCAAATGTAACTCCTAAATACTTTGCTTCCTTTGTTTCTGGTAACTGTTGACCCTCAAAATTTAGTTTTATTTTTAGTGGTTTTTTTCTTAGTGAAAAGATTTGGTAGTTTGATTTTGTTGTATTAACAGTCATTAAATTTTCTTTGGTCTACCTCTGTAGGTTGGTTAAGGATTGTTGCATGGTTTTTTCTAGTTCTGTACTTTTGCTTTTTGGTTTTGAAGTCCACATTACTAAGTCATCAGCAAGTAGTGCACACTTCACGCCTGATTCTTGTATTTGTTGTGGTAGATCATTAATAAATATATTAAAAAGTGTAGTGCTGAGCACTGCACCTTGTGGTAAGCCACGGTGTACTTGTTTATATTTAGATATATTTCTTCCATATCTGGTTGCAATAAAGCGTTGTGTTAGGAAATGACATAGCCATGAAAACATTGGACCTTGTATCCCTATTTTTTTTACTTTCTTTAGTAGTTTTGTTCTGCATATAGAATCATATGCACTTTGGAAATCAATAAAAACTGATAAATTATCTTCTTTTCTATTGAAGGAGTCTTTGATTTCTTGACTGAGAAGTAAGACTTGTTCATTTGTAGAGTGGAACTCTCTGAATCCAGCTTGACATGGGGATATTAAATTTTGTGATTCTAGGAACCAATTTAACCTGTTTGACACCATTCTTTCCATCACTTTTGCTATTATGCTAGTAAGGGCTATTGGTCTAAAATTTTTTATTTCTGATGCTGTTTTGTCTTTCTTCAAGAGCAAATATTCACATAAACGATTTTCTTTTGGGGTCTTCTAATATTCTGTCTCACCATACAGCCACCGAAACTTATGAAAAGCTGAAGCAAGTGTACAGTGAAGATGTACTACCTCATGCAACAGTGTTTAGGTGGTTCAAGGACTTCAAAGAAGACAGACTTGTCAGTGTTAAACAAGGTGGGCCGGGTGTTTCGGCTTCTGCTGTGACTGAAGTCAACATCAACACAGCTGCTGTGATTGATTGTCCGAGAGGATCGGCGTATAACATTACGTAACCTCAGTGAAGTGTTGAGAATTTTATATGGCAGTGTGTTTACAATTATGCACGACCATCTCCATATGATCTGAGTTTGTTCTTGTTGGGTGCCACGTCTGTTGATTCTCGAACAAAAGGCTGTACAAATGGAGACAAGTCGTGAGGTGCTGCACCTCTTTGCTGATGGAGAGGATGCATTTTTTAAATCGATTATCACCAGTGATGAGTCATGGCTGCATCATTATGATCCTGAAGGAAAACAAGCCAGCACAGTGTGGAAATCGCCAGGTTCTCCAACACCAAAAAAGGCAAAAGTTGTTCCATCTGCAGGGGAAGTGATGGTGATCACATTTTTTGACTGTAATGGAATAATTTACCAGCATGCAGTTCCCCCTCACACTTCTGTTACAACAGCATACTACACGTCAGTATTGGCTACACTGAGGAAGCACATTACAAAGAAATGACCAGAGCTTTCTCGGAATGGGTGGCGACTTTTCATCATGACAATGCATGGCCTCACATCGCAAATCAAGTCATGCTGTCTCTGGCTCGATTCAACATTATCTGGTACCACATCCACCTTATAGCCCCGATCTTGCACCCTATGGCTTTTTTTTATTCCCATCATTAAAAGCAAAGCTTAGGGGTCTTCGATTTGAGAACTCTGAAGCAGAGCTCAAGAAAAGTGAGGCGATTCTCAAGGACTTGACAAAGAATGATCTGCAGCAAGTATTCAAGGACTGGCAGAGACGCTATAAAAAGTGCATTGAAGTAGGAGGGGGATACTTTGAAAAAGATTATGTAAACATTGAATTGGAGTAATAAACATCTGTGAAAAAAATTGGTCTCAGTCTTTGTTGATCAGCCCTCGTAGGTCAGAAGATGGAGGAAATAAGACAGGACTTAGAACAGAAAATAGAATTAGGAAGGCAAGGAAGATATGAAAGTAATGGAAATAATTTGAAATTAGTACAGAAAAACATCAATGAAACGAAGGAAGTTTTAGAAGCTAGGATACAAACCATAGGATATAGAAAAGAAAAATTAGAAACGGAAATGAAAGAAAACAAGATTGTCTTAGAGGGAGAAATTGGTAGATGTAGGGATGAAATAACAGAGTGTAAAACAAAAGATTACCAATGTTGTTGTTGTTGTTTTCTAGTGCCTTGCATCTGGCAATGAAGCCATTAGCATTCGTGCTTTCCAATACTTTTGAACTTAATTTTCTTCTGATCTTAATGCTTCACAGGTCTTCAAGTGGTCTTCGTTCATTTCTGCTGGATCGTTACACAGGGCACATATTGGTGAGGCTGAGATACCTATTCTGTAGAGATGACTTGCTCAGCAGTTGTGATTTGTCAATAGTCGGAAGGCTGCAACCGCTGTTTTCCTTGGTCTCTGGGGGATTATATCTGGGTTGGAAAGTAGTGTAATCCATTTTTTATCTTTGGCATTTGTTTCTATTTCTTGTAGGTATGAATGAGAAAATTTTTTAATGATCAAGCGTTTTATTGAGGAATATGAGAAAGTGAATTTAGACTTTTGTTTTATTGTTGTGCCTTTCTTTGCAAGTGAGTCTGCAGCTTCGTTCCCCATGACTCCACAGTGTGCTGGAACCCATTGGAGATGAACAGTCTTATTAACTTTTTGGAGTTGTGTTAACATTTTGTAGCATTCTCTAATTTTTGTTGACTTCTTTGTAGTATTTGAACATATTCCCTGAATTGCAGCTTTAGAATCCGAAAGAATTACTGCCTTGTTAAATTTATTTAAGGGAAGATTTAATAATTTTCAGAGAGCAATGTGTATAGCCTCTATTTCTCCATCATAATTTGTTGTGTCTCTGCCAACAGAATGATAAAAGGAAAAATGTGAACACCTAACTTCAGCTCCAGTAAGGTTTTCCATGGAGGATCCATCAGTATATATGTGCAGCCATTCTTCTGTGGGATACCTAGTATTGATTGTTTCCAGAGCTACAAGTTTTTGTGTTTCTTTTGGTGTGTCTGATTTACTTATTTCCTCTATTAATTCCAAACTGAAGGTAGGTTGCAATAATTCCAATGGATTTTCTTTTATGAGTAGATTTTCTCTGGTGTTAGGAATGTTCAATTTGGATTTAATCTGTGTTACCTTTTCTAGGAAACTACTATGAGTTTTAAGAATTGAAGGGGGGAGGTTCTCTTCTGTCCATTTAGAGTTTAGCAGTCGTAACATTTTCTCGTGTTGGAGCAATGCTTGTTCTTCTATTTTTGTTGTTATTGATGGGGTCCGTGTTAAGGCAAGCATGGCATCAGTAAGTGTGGATTTAACTGCTCCAGTGATTAGGCAAAGAGCCTGATTTTGTATTTGTTCAAGTTTATTGATGTTAGCATTTGCTGCTGTTATTAAAGCTTCAGAACAGTACAAGAGGTTTGGTTTAACATACATTTTGTATGTTGTGTTAAGGACTCTCCTTGAGCAGCCCCATTTAGCACCAGCTAACCTTTTCAGGATTTGCAGTTTCTTTTCAACCTTTTCTGAGATATTTGTTATATGCTTTTTCCAACTTAGCTTTCTGTCGAAAGTGATGCCTAAGTATTTGGCATCATCAACTGCTTTGAGTGGTTTACCATTATAATTTATGTTAATATTAACTGGTTTGTATTTTAGTGTAAATAATTCATAATTTGTTTTTTCCACATTGATAGTCATGAGGTTCTTGGAGCTCCATTCATGTACTTTGTTTAGGGCTATTTCTATTCTGTCTTTAATTAATTTAGGTGTTTATGGAGAGCCTAAAGTCCAAATGACTACATCGTCAGCAAATAAAGCAATTTTGGTTTCTAAAGTTTTTATTATTGATGGAAGGTCATTTGTATATATGTTAAAGAGTGTTGTGCTCAGAACAGCACCTTGTGGAAGTCCTCGGTGTGTTTGTTTATATTTGGAAATGTATGTATTATATTTTGTGGCACAACATGAAGGGGGGAGATTCTCTTCTGTCCATTCTGTCCTCTATGTGATCTGCAAGAGGAAATGGATCGAGACCACCTTCAAATATGCCCGCCCACTTCTAGTGCCCCATCCATCAGTGAAAAATAATCTTTGTGAAATAAAGTGAGTTATCCATTTAAGCATGTTACTTTTCACACCTATTAATTGCAACTTCTCAATTAATTTGTTTCTCCAGACTGAGTCATATGCTGATTTAAAATCAATGAATACTGCTAAGGTATCCTCCTTTCTATTGAAAGCTTCCTTGATGTCTTGGCTTAGTAGAAGTACATTTTCACTTGTACTATGATTCTGTCTGAAGCCGGTCTGTGAACTATTAATTAAGTTGTAATATTCTAGGAACCAGTTAAGTCTAGATGCCACCATTCTTTCCATCACTTTTGCAATAACACTGGTCAAAGATATTGGCCTGAAACTATTAATATTGTTTGAGGGTTTGTTTTTCTTTAAAATCGGGATGATAATGGCTTTTCTCCAGTCGGAAGGCACAGTCATTCTCCAGCAGGTGTTATACAATTTAAGTAGGATTTCTTTTCCTTTCCTGCCAAGGTGTTTAATAAACTGTGGGTGGATCTTGTCAGGTCATAAACTGTGGGTGGATCTTGTCAGGTCCTGGAGATTTTTTGTTCTGTAATTGATCTATTGCTAAATTTAGTTCTGTTTTGTTAAAATCCTGAATCAAAATATCATTTCGTATATCTTTTGGCTTATTAGTTTCTCTGATAGTTTTTTGTATTGTTTTATCTTGTTTTTTATACGCTTGGGGTATTCTTTGTGACTGAGCATAAAACTTGTTAAGGGATTCTGCTATTTCCCTATCTGTAGTTAAGCTTTTGTTATTATATTTTAATGGTTCAGTTGTATTTTTTGATAATTTTGTTTTATTAAGAAATTTGTATATTTTATTTCCATCTTTTCTACAGTCCATATGTTCTACAAAATTTGTGAAACTGGCCTTCTTTGCTGTAATTAATTCTTTCTTAAAAATGGCTGCTTTTCTTCTCCTGTTTTGTACATCTTCTGGACACTTGGTTCTTTCGGCTTTGACTCTTGCTATATTTCTTTCGTGTTTTAACTTAGATAAAGACGGAGACCAAAAGTAGCTATATTTCTTTAACTTTTCTTTGGGGATATGCGTTTTGGCTGCTGTCAATAATATTTCACAAATTTTTTTATTCATTTCATCTGTTGACTTGAACTCTGATTCTAACAGTATATTACACTTCCCTTCTATCTCATTTTATCAATGTAAAAGTAGAAAAAATTGAGGAATTAAGAAACGAAATTGAAGTAGTGAAGAAAGAAATTATGAGTGAAACTGTACAACAAATTGTTATTCCTAAAATTAAGACTGTGGCTGATGTAGTACAATTACAACAAGATGCCATGAATAATATAAAACAAAGTCACTTAGAAATAAAGAATGATTTGAAATTAATTTGTGAAGAAATACGAAGAGGAAAAGAAAGTTTGGCTAATGTAAATTATGTTGTGAATGCACTACAAAGGCAAAATGATGATTTAGATGTAAGTAATGTACAAGATGAGAGTTATATGAATGATGTACAAAATGTGGACTCACCATACAGAGAAAGAGGTTCACAATTAAACAATGACACAACACACAACACATGCTATATCAACAGCATACTACACGAAATTACACCACCCACATTTGATGGGAGGAGGGAGATGATCCAAAATTATTTGTTAAAGAAATGGAAGAGTATTGTAAAGTAAAAAGGATACCAAATGAGCTTAGAACGATGATAGTGAAGAAAAGCTTGAAAAACGAAGCATTAGAATGGATAAGGCTCACACTAGCTGGTCATGAATCGTATAGCTCATTTAGGAATCTATTCCTGTCAAGATATTGGGGCCCAGCTAAGCAGAATCAGACAAGGGTAGAGTTAGTGACAGGAAGATACGATCCAACCAAGGGATTATCACTAGTTGACTATTTTATGAAGATATCTAACAAAGGGAAGCTATTAGACCTTAACCTGTCGGAGCCAGAGTTAATCACCAGTATTACGACACACTTCCCAGATACAGTGAGAACAGGGTTAATTGTTGCGAGGCCAGTAGATTTTGCTGACATGATAGAACTGCTAACAGCCTTCGAAACTCAGAATGGTTGACCTAATGAGCAAAGACATAGAAAGTCACCCAAACTCACCGAAATGAAATAGAAGTATGACCACAAACAACCAAAGCAAGAGGGAAGATAGAAACACTAGGAACACCCATGACAGAGAAAGAGGGGCACACCATTTCCCACAACCACACCATCATGGCAAGAGAATAGATACCATGATGGCTGCCCAAAGGGAATTAACAGAAAAGGAGAAATGTCAACTGGCATTCAGGAGACTGCAGCAAAGGGCTGAAAAAGATAGAAACAAAGTGAAGAGGTACATCAGAAAATGGTCCCCACAAATCGGAGAAAAGGTGTTCCTAAAAAGACACAAAGCATCGAATGCATCTGAAAAAAGATCTGGAAAAATGGATCTACTGTACACTGGACCACTGGTTGTAACAAAACAGCTGGGCGACCATACATATGAGCTGCACAATATAAATGGCAAGTTTACAGGAAGATACCATAAAAACAAATTAAAACCATTTAAAGAAAGGACCAACTAGTCTTTGCCAACAAATGTGTGAGGCAGGAACAGTAGAAATGAGGAAAAACAACAAGATTAAATGGGTTTCTTATAGAAAATATGTGTACAGGTTGGAAGCTACAACAGGATAGGAAATCAAGATAGTCATTGGCTATAATAACCACCAAAAGTGAGCACTGTCAACAAAGACAGATGAAAATACTGATTGTTATAAAAGAAATGAATTATGGTAATGAAGAGAATATATTTTTGACACAAGGGTGCCAAGGACAAATTAAGAAGAAAAATAACATTGCTACGGGATAATTATAAATACAAGAGTTTGCGGGCATGTTGCATAATAAGGATGATATTACAATGTTGATATTTCAGTTACTCATGCCTGGCACATGACCACCACATGCCTTAACTGATGTAAAGGGAAGGACAGGGTTGCCTAACCCCTTCCTCCTGCTTCAAACCCGGGCTGAAAAGAATACGAATGGACTGCATGTTGATTCACTATACAATATAATGCAAGTGGTTAAAAGGGCATTAAATTCACAAGGAGAGGAAGGATGCCATAGACTTTCACTGAAAGAAAAATGGTTAAATTTATGAAAATTTTACACTGTTTACAATGTTGCAAGTACCTGTGAAGCCCCATTTGCAAAAAAAAAAACTACAGTGCAAAAGCATTGGGGAGCACAAATGCTAATGGCTTCATTGCCAGATACAAGGCATTGATCAATAACATAATATGGCACAAAGTATAAAATTTTGAAACTTGTGGATTTATGTTGTGCATATGTGTTCAGTGTACTGCTGTAAGTCATTGGCCTGAAAAGGGTTAAAATGCTATGCTATGTATACAGGGTATTTGGAAAAGTCACTGTACACCAAACTACAGATGTTGTTAGCTAATGCTGGATTTCTAACAATGAAGTCATTAATCCTCTTGCTCTACAATATTTTTCACTCATAGAGCAATAGCAGTATAGTAACCGCTTTTAAGAGAGCACCATATTTTTATGTTTTGGCGGTCACATCGCTCTCTCACAACCCCCAGAATGTCTGGAGGACCACACATGTTGTTGGTTTACTGGTCTCACCGAACTGAGCGGGAGAATTATCAAAATAAATTCACCGACCATATCCTCTGATTACCAATCAGAGGACGCATTACATGCCATGACAGGTCAGCATGTTAAGGGTTAATATTTTATAGAGAAATTAGAGAAATGGAGAAATTGGAAAAATAAAGACTCCCTAGCCCTCGGGAACCCTAACAGCATCGGGGTCGGAAGAGAACAAGAGATGACCAAGGTAAGGTCAGATAGAAAAGTTACAGCGAGGAGCAAGACACCAGTAAGTGGAAGTAATGTTCTGCTCAGCTTGGGTACCTTGTGGTCGCCATTCACATATCCCCTAGACGGAGACCCCTGAGTAAAGAATTGTACATTTGAGTAAAAATACAAATCATCAAATCCAGTTATAAAGTAATACATTTCAAAATTCTGGTATTGAACGAAGTGTTAAAACTTTGCATCCCTAAACAGGCCTATAGCAGCAAGAGAGGGATCAGGAGCAACATTGCTTCAATCACCCAATGGTGATTGAATGATCTTGAAGATGTTTCAGTATTTCCAACATTTTAAAAGTGAAGGTGAGTGTGGAAAAGTGACTCAAAGAATCATACTAAAATTGAAATGTTCTTGCAATATTCTGCACACAGCCCAGTAATTTCAGCCAACTATTATGGCAGCAAGATCAGCCATTCTTTTAGAAACATCAGTGCTATAATGACAAATTTGGCAAGGTACTATTGCAAGTGTAAAGAAAATAAAGTAATTGTTCTCACAGACTCAGTTTCTGCCATTCAAGCAATTGAATGATATGGCAGTCCATACAAATCTTATAAGTAAGTAAGATCTTCTTATAGATTACTCCAAACAAAATTTCATCAGATAATATTACAGGGATACCAGCACATGTGATATAGATGTAGATTATATTCTAAACCAAGTTAGGTTTTCTACAAGATTCTGCATAAAATCTTGACACAAGTTGGCATAATTAATTTTCAAGATATCTGATTGTTTTTTTTTTTTAATTTGTTCTATTGTTACATAATATTCAATGTTTGATTCAATTATTAGTTTATGAAAGCTATTGAGTGTGATCTTTAGCGTGGTTAGATATTCAATTTGGTTTTAAATTATAGTGCTTTCAACTGAGGAACGTATTTTTCTTACTGAACATGTTTTTCAACAAGGCAATAAATACAAGATTTAGTGGGGGAATCATTTGCTGAAAATTCCCAGAAACAGTTGTACCTCATTGTTATGCAGTTTGTTGACTTACTGAGAAATATGGATAGAAAGGCTCAGTGTTAGATGCCAAAAAAATTGGAAGACTGCCTAAACCAAACGAAGAGAAGTTATTAGATATTCTCACTCTATGCAGCAGAGCCCATCAAATTCATTGTGCCAGCTTTGTATCAGGCTTGAAACCACGCATAAAGGAGTTACAAAAACATTCAAATTGTTCCCACATAAAGTGAGAGCAGGGCAAGAATTGAAGGATGCAAATCATCAAAAGTGAATCCCTTATTGCAAATGATTTATATCTTTTATTGAAAGGACTACTATTGATATTCCTGATGTCACCTTTTATACAGGAGTGTCTAGTTCATACTGTTTAGTTATGTTAACACACAAAATGTACGATTATGGTCAACAGAGAATGCTTGTGGTGTGCATGAAATGCCATTGCATGATCCGAAAATTGGAGTGTGGGTAGCAATATGTAGATGGTGCACTATTGGTCCTATGTTTTTTAGAAACAACCATAAACATTGAACATTATAGTTTAATGACCCACGATTTCACTGGCTGGCTAGAGGAGGAGGAGGATGTAAACAACTACTCATGGTTACAACAAGATGGCACTACTGCGCACATAGCTATGCAACTTCTGGAAGAGCTTTTTGGGGAACATGTATCTTCAAATATTTATAGCTCCCTTGCTCGCAAGACTTCATTTTACCAAAATTGTTTGGGCACCAGCAAAATCTGTAGTATATTGCAATTGCCCATGCATGGTTTATGATATAAAAACTAAAACAACTGCGTATGTGAGAAGCATGTCACAATCAGATTTGCCTAAAGTGTTTTTCCAATAAAATTAAGCAGGACTTGTATATTGATTCATGGATAACATTTCCAACGTATGCTGTAACTGTACTGTGACTTTCCAAGCACCCTGTATTTCTGGTTTAACTCCTTTGCTATTGCTTACAAATTGCAAAACATTTTGGATGAAAACTGCAAAATATTGTTCAGTGTACTAACAGTTATTTTACACAGTAATTTGACAATTGAGTTCTAACACATGGTATGTGTTGAGGCATTGTACTATGTATGCTTTATTGCAGCATATAATTATACCTTTAAAGGAAAACAAGCCACAAATAGTTTCCTCTCAATTCCCTTTCATATTACTTTCTCCAAAAAATATTGTTTCATTACCTGCCGGAAAACTTGAACAATAAGTTCTGGATCTACACCATGTATACCAAGAGTGCGATGGAATGAAGTCAATTCTTGAAGCAGAGTATCTAAAGCTTTCTGTATATCTACAGGAGACTTTGGTTCTTGCACAACAGATGATGCTCGACCTCTCATTCCTCCAGGTTTTTGTCCACCAAGCCCAGAAATGGCTTCATGTTCCAATATGGCTGGCACAATCATTGGCTGCACTCTTTCTTCAAGGTAGCGAATTACACCCTGGAATTAGACAACATACATATGTTACATTACTGATTTATTAAAATAAATCACCACAAATATTCTTATATATAAATATAATAAAACCACAATGAAAATATTTTTGGGATTTTCAATTTGGTAATGAGCTAGGTACCCTAAAATCCAAACTATATGAGAGGTAGGATCAGGACTGAAAAACTCAAAGCCATAACTGGGATTTGAACTGTAGATCTTCTGCTTTACGTGTGGCTACCATGACCAACTTGCCAGTATCACATTAAATTCCCCAACTGATTCCTATTTTTCCAGTAGATTACTGGTGAATCTCACATCAGAGATAAGTACCTCAAGGGCGACTTACAGTTGTAAGAACTTCATGTCCTGGGTTTAGTTAAATAACCTTTAGATGGTAATTGTTATTTTATGCCAACCAACTTACTGCTGGTTTTTAAACACACAAGCTGTAAGTGAGCAAACTGTATTTGAAATTTTTCTAGTTTGAGTATATGTATGTTTATTAACATATCTCAAGAACAACTGAAATGACTGATAACATGAAATTTTGCTAAATATATGCTGGATTACACCTCTAAAGAAAGATCCTTACTTCAAACAGAATATAAGAATATTAGAACACTTAAGATTGCAACGCCATTCGACCATGTAACAAAGTGTTTTGGTACATTCAAGATCTGTTATGTTTTCATATCTTCCACAAAGTGATGAAAACAGAAGGGCATATTGCAATAGGTTCTGGGCTAAAGAAACTTCACAGTAAACTTCAGAAGAACATACCTTGTATGATATCAAATGTCACTTCAATTGAGGAGCATTTTTTCAAAACTCAACACATGCACAAAATGTGTTTCTGAGAAAAACGTTTTTTTCTGTTTATTGTCAATACTAATTGGTTAGCACAGCAACTATATTACTCATTCAATTCTCCTTCCTGACACTGTCTCATTGAATGTGAAAAGAAACAAATAGCATAGTTTAACTAGTGCAAATTTGGGATTTGAAAATGCTGAGTTTTTTTTCAAAAACCGATAGATGCTGATGAACTTTCTGAGTGTGCGAGAAATTAACACATGAAGTTTCGTTATTTTTGTCATTTATTGTTTTTGTTGCTTTTTATTTATGTATTTATTATTTTTTATTTATTTTCACCTTTTTTATAATAAATAATGCATTATACAACCAACATATTAATGTTTATAAGGATCATTTAATTAGGTATAAACTTAGAAACTAAGTACTACTACATTCACAATACCAATATATTTTGTTTTATTTATATAACAAACATATTGAGTACACGCAAAGAAATTTCAAACAATATGAATAAGTAAGCTTTCACCTTTATTAGTGCTTGTGCAGTCTGTGCATGGTTCTTAGTTCGTTTCTCTTTTCCACATCTGCCTCTGTCTTAATCTTCATCAGTCCCATTTTGCAGGTTGAGCATGTGTCAGTATGTGGTGTACGGAATGAAAGATAGAAGAGGTTATAAAATATGTTTTTATATTTTGACAATGAGCAGCCTGGTAGATTTCTTAATCTTCTTTCATTGCAAAAGTTGGTCCACATTTTTCTGATATTAAGTTCTGGAGGTAAATGTCCTCTCCTTGATTTTGCTCATCCATAGTGGCTTTCTCTACATCTGTACTTCTTAATGTCTTGCTTTATAGCAGTAGTAATATTCTGTAATACTCCTGTTCTGTCACCTCCTCTGGTTTCCTTTGGCGCATTCCCAGATAAGTGAAATTTTATAGCCAGGAGAGATAATCTATCTTTTGACACCCCTGTGATTCCTTGGAAGCTTGCAGCACATACTGAAAATACCCGGCCATCATTAGTTCTCACACTGTATTTAATGCTAACAGTCTGTTTTCTATTTGCAGCCTCTTTATTCACCACTCTGCGATTAGGAGATGTGATACTCTTATATTTCATAAGGAATTTATCTTGATCTATTTTGTTGAGCATGGCAAGGTGTTGGTGAAATCCACTTATATCTTTATAAGTCAAATCAGCTGCATCACAATGCTTATGCCCTTTACTTATAGGATTTCATGGAGTGCACTCGAGACCATGTGAACATGTAATTGCTGGAGTATGAGTTTTCCTTAACTTGCATTTTGATTTCCTTTCCTTGTTTTTGCAATTCCTACCTCCAGTGCATTCAAAGACTGGTACAGTTTCACAATCTGAGCTCCTGTCCATTGTACATACAGTGCAGTGTCTTAACTAAGAATAAAAATTCCATGTAAGTATAACAAAGCTTGCAGAAGCACCTGCCTGCTGTGCAAGGGAACCTGGATTCGATTCCCAGCAGGGGCTAGGAATTTTTCTCCAGCCAAGATTATTCCTCATCCTTCCCTGAGTCTGGAAGTATGAATGGAAGTGTGAATGTGTGTGAATTCAACGTATAAAAACTCCCAAAGACCAAAAAACCTACTGTTAAATGAGTAACACCACTGCCTATAGTCTAGGCTGCTGATATGACCTCTGCAGTTAAAGGCGGGATATAAATGGAACAAAAAAAAAGGCTTGCAGAAATAAACGTGAAATCCAAGCGCACAACCTGAGTTCACAGTTATTGCCAATGATGCAGCAGTGTACAAAGCTTGCAGAAATTATTCAGAATTCCAAGAATCGCAATAGTGAGATTGTCAATGCCAACATGCGTTTCATAGAATTGAGGTTGCTACACTCTGGATTATAAAATCATAAAATTGCATCAACCTTTGCTTTAACTCAGCAAGTGCATCTATCGAGTTTTGAAAAAACTGCTAATATTCCCTACCTTCTACCAGGACAAGAATCGGATTTTGCAAAATCTGATTTCACAGAACGGTGCAGAAGGTGAAAATTATGCTGATACTATATATAACTCAATTCCGCAAAATTTTGCATCTATTGAGTTTTTAAAAAAGTCTTCTCAATTGCATTCTTGACATTGTAGACATGTATACCACGCAACTGCAGCACATTGGGTGATAGGAGTGCACAAATAATTGTGGATCATGAAGTGCATTTCAATAATAAAAATGTAATTTCCAAGTTGACAAATTCTGGGTTTCTAATTACATTTTGATCATAATCCTTCATCCTCCTAGCATACACCTTGTTCTCCAAAAAAATAAATGTCCAGAAGCTGAATATACTTCGTTGTTTTGTGAAATTATGATGTATTCAAAATTCTTGCTATTCATTGATTCATTTATCTTTTCTTTTTTCTTTATCAGAATGCCCTCCCGATATGGAGGTGTTACACCCCTAGGACTTACAAGCCTGTGCCTAGGGTCAGATGCCTGTCAGGGAGCAGACAAACTATGGACTGGACAGAGTGAAGACCTGGAAGCGGGTGGTAAGCCCGGCACCACGTAAGATAGTGAGGAACAGGTTGATATGAAATGCACACAAAATGGGTGAAGGGAAAGGTGATGAGGCAGTTGGTGAAATGAGTGGTGGGGGAAGCTGCAGAACCCAAAGAAAACATGCCCAGATGCTCCTTCGTCCACCATGAATACCACATGCAGGTCCCTGGGATCGAACCTGAGCCACCTTGGTGATAGGCAAACGATATAACTGCTTGGCCATGGTGCCACTTCGATTCATTTATCAATTTAGTTTAATTGTGAACACTCCATGTATCACAAGCACAATATTCTTCTGGTTGCCTGTGGGATTTTCAGAAATAATGCTGGCAAGATAGATGTTTTAAAATGGCTTTTGGGCGACAGTTTTCTTCAAGACAAACCTGCAGCCACTGAAACATCGTTGGAAAATCCAACATACTATAATGAACAAATGAGGCCATTCACCATTGAATGGCTTTGTCATTGTCTTCTTCAGCGTTCAACAGTAAGTCTGTGCATAAATTTTAAATAAAAAACATTTCTGTTTGAAAATCAAGGCATATATTATATACATATATTACATATATGTCCATAATGCTAGTGTTATTATAAGGAATGAAGCCAAAATACTGAAATATCTCTTAACTTGCTACCTAACAGAAGTTGGCAAGCATTATTTTTCCAATAGGCTTTCCATTTTCAAAATTTCTGTAGTGAATATTTAACAAGTTATAACAATTTTTCATTATTACAACTTTTTATAGATTGTCTAAAATGAGAAGAAAGAAAGAGAAGCAAAATGTATTTTGCTGTCCAAAAACAGCAAAAAGTAATATTTATTTCATTTCTAGTTATAATAAATTCAGGCTAGTAACAATAATGACAACTATATAATTTGTATGGCAGTCTAATTCTTGCTTTCCTACTCTTTTGTTGTTTTCTTCAGCATTATGCTGGCCTTACTGCTAATAGAACTGAATTTGAAATACTACAACAACTAAAACTATTTTTGCCATCAGCCAAAGACCTTATACATTGCTAAGGCTATCTTTAAAACATTGTCGCCCAGCGCATTATTGTCGGCGCTACCGCAAAGGAGTCGAAGGAAAGAGACAGAGAATGGCCGCATTGTTGGGCGCTTGCCGAAAGAGAGAAAGTGATAGAGGCTTCTAGAACTGTCTGCTTTGTGTTTCACCGCTAAATAACTGAGCTTTCCTGAAGCTTCCAGAATAGTGCCTGGGAGATATAAATAGCGGTAAAGTGTGAGAGAGTCAGTCAGACGTATGTGAAGGTTGAGTAGTCGTGCCGACGGAGAAGGGACAGTTGTTGTGTTACTAGTTCGGAGCCGTGCTGTTGGTGAATGGGAAAAGACTTTCTTGTTATTTTAACGAGTGTACAAAGTTACTGTTTACGGAAATAAAAGTGTTTCTTTATCTCGACTACATCTGTCTACTTTACTTCACACAACCCACCCAAAAAGTCACAATATTCTTTATTTCAGTGTTTAAAAGAATGACAGATATTCTAAGTTTAACAAGTACAATGTTCCTAGCCCAATTGTTGCAAAGTGAGAAAAACTGCACACAGAAAAGCAGTAATTCTTCCTTGTGCAGTGCAGTGCAATAAACTTATTATAGTGAAAAAGTAACAGATGATGGATTTCGGGATAGAGGAAACATTGTAATAAAAAGTTGAAAGTTATAATCATTCGTGTTACCTCATATGTTACACTAAAGCACTATTAAAACAGGCAATGAAGTACACAATCCAAGAAATTAGCATTCTTAGTTTAGCTATACAGGTAAAAAAGGGGAGTAGATGTATTCAAACTTCAAAATTATTTCCTCTAAAACTGTACTTTGACACTCCCCCTTCAATCTTTTTATGTATTTTAACTCGGAAACACTTAAATGTTATAAAATACATAATTTCTGTTACCTGGTATATCCAGACAGCAATGTCTGAGAGTACTTGTCGATATTCTGAAAGATCAAAATTGCGGAGACACTGCTCATTTTGTTTTGGGGTATTTTCAGCTTGGAATGTCTTATCACCAGAATATTGCTTCAAATTATGAAGCAGTCGAAGAGTGTTGGACAACCACAGAACTGTAGTATCTAGATGTTCATGGCGTTTCTTAATAACTTTCTTGATGGTGTTGATTGTTGCAGTTAGCAGGGACCTAACCTTCTCATCATCATTGATGAAATCAGTATGACGAATGCACATAAATAAGATATAAGCTGGAAGACCTGGCAGTAGGTTCATTGCATCTCGAGGTTTCAGGTCTGAAATAAATATGAGAATACTTAATTTAACCATTTTCTTTTCAAAACTAACAATTAACTAAAAATTATAATGTTTAATGGAGTTAAAAGCTAATATTAAAAGGTATATTCTGATCAAGATATGATATGTTTGCAAGATTTGTGGATAATTTCAAGTTCTATAGAGCATAATCACAAAATGTTCATGAGTTCATTTATGTTAGTACTGTGACAAAGCAGCTATGGGCCAAACATTTGGAAAGAAAACACAGATTAATGAACATGGTATCACTTTCAATCAGTATAAACACCAGAAGTGCTATTGACAGATGTGGCAGTAATTTTAGGTCACACCCCGAATTCATCATTTTCTGTTATATTTAATTTTATTATACAATATTTTAAGAACTGTTAAAGAATGAATGTTAAATTATATATATGCTAGGTAAAACAGCTCTCATTTATACTTAAGTATGCTATGGATGAACATCATGGCAATGTCCGGATATTACAGCTTCTGTGGTTCAAACAAATGATGAACCCAGACTGTTACAAAAATTTTCACTTAACAACGGAAAAACAAGGGTTAGCAAAAGGGATTAAAGTATAGAGAAGAAGAATTAATATGGTTAAAGAATACATGTACTAAGAGAACGACAGCTTTTCTACCTAATTTAGTTAAAGAAGACCAATCAATGTACCGGATCGTTATTAATAAAATATTATTGAAGAGAATAAAAATGATCTATGAAAGAAAGTAGTATCATTTCCAAATGACTTCCCTGCACCCACAAGTCTCATAGGATATACCCGCTAGGCAAGCCGAGCGAAGAAGGTGAGAGAGATTTAATGTGATTGTGGCATATTTGGCACCCAACGAGTACGGCACGAAAGGGAAGAATTCAAAGGAAGATATTGGCACCCGCTACATATTTTGGAACTGAACAACCGTGGTTTGAAAAAAGAAGAGGATTGGATTAGGCCTTGGGAAGGAAGCAGCACTATATGACAACACGACGTCTAGGACTGGAAATTCCCACCAGTACGATATCGTTATATACATATATACATATTTAAGGAGACACAGAACGTAAGTCAGTGCATATTACTTGCTATTGTGTTCATGCATGTTTTTACGTAGTGGAAAAATTACGAGATCTCTTAAGATGGAAGATGACCACAACCAGGCAAGTGGTGAAGGCCAAAGTGTGCAAAATACAGACATGAATAGTATGGTATTAATGTTCATAGAAATGGTTGACCAAATTAAGAATTCAAATAGTCAACTTAAATCTGATAGTAGTGATGCGCCTCCTATAGCTTCTCCTACACAATTCCCATCCTCATCCTGCCCATGGTGCACTCTGCGTTTAACAGATGAGGCTCTGGGGACCGAATCACAGCGGTATAACTGTTTCATCTAAAATGGAGGAAATGCCATTTACGTATGTGCTGGCCTATCACAGCACAACAGCGTCCCTCAGAGGCAAACGAGGGGAAGGTCGGTGGATCTAAATACCACATATTTAGTCCTCCCGGCTAGGTCCGATGGACCCGTTGACCAACGATAGGTCTGGTCCCCCTTGCAAAATGGAGATTTAAGTCGGGTGATGTAACTGTCACATTGTAAAACTGGTGTCCGTTAAGAAAACAGTTACTTGAAAGTCACATACATGAGTATGAGTCCTAAAGATAAATATTCCGGAGTTAAAACTGTCCCCCAATCGGATCTCCGGGTGGGGACATCTTTAGGCAAATTTCATCACAACAATTCCATTACTTTAAGAATTCTACAAGGAATGCAGGAGGCATGTCCCAGCCTAAAAAACAAGAGCTAATGAAAATATTAAAAGACCAAGATATAGATGTCTTCATAGTACAAGAAGCCAATATATCAGAAGAACAGGAAATATACTTTGAAATGGGTCAGTACACTACACATATACTTCCAAAGGTTCGTCAAATAGCAAGTGGTATTTTTACAGGAACTAAAAAAAATATGAAAGCTACTATCCAAATCCAAAAAACAATGGACGAACAAGATAAATCAGAAATAGTTAAAATTGAAGTATGGAAAAGTAACTACCAGTATAGAATTTACAGTATCTACAATCCTCCAGACAATACACTAGATCTAAATTCTATTCCCATAGAACCCAAAAGAATTTTAATAGGTGATTTTAATGCACACTCCCCTAGGTGGGGCTACAGAGATATAAATTCAGCAGGAAAAGTCATAGAAGACCTATTAAACTCATCAACAATGGAATTAATATTTAATCCAAATGATCCACCCACTTACCTTCATTATAATGGTTCAGGTACAAATCTTGATCTTCTGATGGTGTCATCAGACATAATTGACAATACAAAAAGGGAAATAATGGAAGACCCAGGTTCAGGCCACAGAATCACCATAAACTCCATAAGAGGTCTAATAAATAAAAGTAACAAACCAAAAATTAAAACTTCTTGGAATTTTAAAAAAGCAGATTGGTCCAGTTTCCAAAATGAGATAGAAGGGAAGTGTAGTATACTGTTAGAATCAGAGTTCAAGTCAACAGATGAAATGAATAAAAAAATTTGTGAAATATTATTGACAGCAGCCAAAACACATATCCCCATAGGAAAGTAAAGAAATATAGCTATTTTTGGTCTCCATCTTTATCTAAGTTAAAACACGAAAGAAATATAGCAAGAGTCAAAGCCGAAAGAACCAAGTGTCCAGAAGATGTACAAAACTGGAGAAGAAAAGCAGCCATTTTTAAGAAAGAATTAATTACAGCAAAGAAGGCCAGTTCCACAAATTTTGTAGAACATATGGACTATAGAAAAGATGGATATAAAATATACAAATTTCTTAATAAAACAAAATTATCAAAAAATACAACTGAACCATTAAAATATAATAACAAAAGCTTAACTACAGATAGGGAAATAGCAGAATCCCTTAACAAGTTTTATGCTCAGTCACAAAGAATACCCCAAGCGTATAAAATACAAGATAAAACTATACAAAAAACTATCAGAGAAACTAATAAGCCAAAAGATATACGAAATGATATTTTGATTCAGGATTTTAACGAAACAGAACTAGATTTAGCAATAGAACAATTATAGAACAAAAAATCTCCAGCACCTGACAAGATCCACCCAGAGTTTATTAAACACCTTGGCAGGAAAGGAAAACAAATCCTACTTAAATTGTATAACACCTGCTGGAGAATGACTGTGCGTACCGACTGCAAAAAAGCCATTATCATCCCGATTTTAAAGAAAAACAAACCCTCAAACAATATTAATAGTTTCAGGCCAATATCTATGACCAGTGTTATTGCAAAAGTGATGGAAAGAATGTTGGCATCTAGACTTAACTGGTACCTAGAATATTACAACTTAATTAATAGTTCACAGACCGGCTTCAGACAGAATCACAGTACAAGTGAAAATGTACTCCTACTAAGCCGCCAAGACATCAAGGAAGCTTTCAATAGAAAGGAGGATACCTTGGCAGTATTCATTGATTTTAAATCAGCATATGACTCAGTCTGGAGAAACAAATTAATTGAGAAGTTGCAATCAATAGGTGTGAAAAGCAATATGCTTAAATGGATAACTCAGTTTATTTCACAAAGATTTTGTGCCACAAAATATAATACATACATTTCCAAATATAAACAAACACACCGAGGACTTCCACAAGGTGCTGTTCTGAGCACAAAACTCAGAAACATTTATATATAAATGACCTTCCATCAATAATAAAAACTTCAGAAACCAAAATTGCTTTATTTGCTGACGATGTAGTCATTTGGACTCCAGGCTCTCCTTAAAAAAAAAAAAAAAAAAAAAAAAAAAAAAAAAAAAAAAAAAAAAAAAACTGAATTAATTAAAGATAGAATAGAAACAGCCCTAAACAAGTACTGAATGGAGCTCCAAAAACCTCATGACTATCAATGTGGAAAAAACAAATTATGAATTATTTACACTAAAATACAAACCAGTTAATATCAACATAAATTATAATGATAAACCTCTCAAAGCAGTTGATGATGCCAAATACTTAGGCATCACTTTCGACAGAAAGCTAAGTTGGAAAAAACATATAACAAACATCTCAGGAAAGGTTGAAAAGAAACTGCAAATCCTGAAAAGGTTAGCTGGTGCTAAATGGGGCTGCTCAAGGAGAGTCCTTAACACAACATACAAAATGTATGTTAAACCAAACCTCTTGTACTGTTCTGAAGCTTTAATAACAGCAGCAAATGCCAACATCAATAAACTTGAACAAATACAAAATCAGGCTCTTCGCCTAATCACTGGAGCAGTTAAATCCACACCTGTTGATGCCATGCTTGCCTTAACACGGACCCCATCAATAACAAAAATAGAAGAACAAGCATTGCTCCAACATGAGAAAATGTTACGACTGCCAAACTCTAAATGGACAGAAGAGAACTTCCCCCCTTCAATCCTTAAAACTCATAGTAGTTTCCTAGAAAAGGTAACACAGATTAAATCCAAATTGAACATTCCTAACACCAGAGAAAATCTACTTAGAAGAGAAAATCCATTGGAATTATTGCAACCTACCTTCAGTTTGGAATTAATAGAGGAAATAAGTAAATCAGACACACCAAAAGAAATACAAAAACTTCTAACTCTGGAAACAATCAATACTAGATATCCCACAGAAGAATGGCTGCACATATATACTGATGGATCCTCCACGGAAAACCTTGCTGGAGCTGGAGTTACGTGCTCACATTTTTCCTTTTATCATTCTGTTGGCAGAGACACAACAAATTATGATGGAGAAATAGAGGCTATACACATTGCTCTCCGACAATTATTAAATCTTCCCTTGAATAAATTTAACAAGGCAGTAATTCTTTCGGATTCTAAAGCTGCAATTCAGGGAATATGTTCAAATACTACAAAGAAGTCAAAAAAAATTAGAGAATGCTACAAAATGTTAACACAACTCCAAAAAGTTAATAAGACTGTTCATCTCCAATGGATTCCAGCACACTGTGGAGTCATGGGAATGAAGCTGCAGACTCACTTGCAAAGAAAGGCACAACAATAAAACAAAAGTCAATTCAATTTCTCATATTCCTCAATAAAACGCTTGATCATTACTTCCACTTACTGGTGTTTTGCTCCTCACTGTAGCTTTTGTATCTGACCTCACCTTGGTCATCTATAGTTCTCTTACGACCCCGATGCTATTAGGATTCCTGAGCGCTAGGGAGTCGTTTATTTTTCCAACCTCTACATTTCTCTAATTTCTCTACAAACTCTTAACCCCTAATATGCTGACCTGTCATGGCATGCAATACATCCTCTGATTGGTAATCACAGGATATGGTTGGTGAATTTATTTTGATAACTCTCCCGGTCAGGTCGGTGAGACCCGTAAACCAACGACAGGTGTGGTCCTCCAGACATTCTGGGGGTTGTGAGAGAGTGATGCAACCGCCAAAACATAAAAATATGGTGCTCTCTAAAAAGCGGTTACTTTTACTGCTAAGTCTCTTCAATAATTATGAAATATGACTTGAGGGGTAAAATGTTCTGGAGTTAAAATAGTCCCCCATTCGGATCTCCGGGCAGGGACTACTTTTCGAGAACCAAAACATTATATAAATAGATCTAATATCAGAATTCTACAATGGAACGCAGGTGGTCTCGCCCAAACAAAAAGAATAGAACTGAATAAAATTGTATTTGACTATAACATAGATATATTTGTCATACAAGAAGCAAATCTAACAAGTGATCAAAACAATAAGATAAGTGAAGTTTTTAGTTTATAATTTGTTCTTACTTTAGAATCTTGTTGCTTCACTGTTAGTAGCTTCAATTTTTCCTTATTTAAATACTTTAATTTTACTGGACTTTTACTACACCTAGTACACAAAAATAGACAGATAAGTAGTGGAATATTAGTTGGAGTCAAAAATGATATTAAATCTTCCTTCCAAATTATTAAAGAAATGGATAACACAGATAAAGCTGAATTAATAAAGCTAAATTTTTGGGATAACAAAACACATCTTCATTTACACAGTATTTACAATCCTCCCAGGAATGAACCAGATCTCTCACTTATTGAACAATTAAATAAATAAATCATAATTGAGGATTTCAATGCCCATTCCAAAAGATGGGATTATGAAAAAGTGGATTCTACAGGGAAGATAGTGGAAGAATTTTTGAATACCACGACCTTTGAACTGATGTATGATAAAGAAGGTCCCAAAACCTTCATACATTACTCTGGAACAGGCAGTAACCCAGACCTCTTGTTAGCTACAAGAGATATTGTTTCAAAAATTAAAAAACAAGTTATAGAAGACCCCAAGTTCTGGTCACAGAGCAGTAATTGCTGATATAAAACTAGACAATACAAAAAACAGTCAAAATCACACGTATCTGTACTGGAACTTCAAAAAAGCAGATTGGAACAAATATAAAACTGAATTAGAACATAAATTTAAAGACCAAACAAACTCACAGCTATATGACCAACCAGATCATATGAACAAAAATTTCTGTAAAGTCATCCTAGAATCCGCAAAAAAACATATTCCTCGCGGAAGAATTAAAAATTTCAAACCCTTTTGGAACCCCCAGTTAGAAGAACTGAAAAAGCAAAGGGATATAGCTAGAAATACAGCTGAACAAACAAAAAACATCAGATACACAAATATGGCGGAAGAAATGTGCCTCACTAGAAAAAAGAAATTAATACTGCTAAAAAGAATTACTTTAATAATTTCTTAGAAAAAATGGATTATAGGACAGATGGTAACAAAGCTCATAAGTTCATAAAAAATGTCAAGGATAGGAAAGAAAACAACAGTACACCTATCATACACAGCAATAAAATATTAACAAATGATGCAGCCATAGCCAAAACATTCAATAAATATTATGCTAATTCACATAAAGTAACAAGAAATAATAAAAAGGAGCGTAAAGAATTTAAGAAAGATTTGAAACAAGAAAGAGAATGTGATCCTAACACTCAGTGCAATATCTTTTTTCAAAATTTTAATATGCAAGAACTAAACAAGGCAATAAATAATCTAAAAAACAAAATGTCTCCTGGACCTGATCACATACATCCAGAGTTCATAAAGAACCTTGGAAAAACAGCAAAACAACAACTACTGAAACTCTATAATCTATCCTGGAAAACAACTGTATCTGCTGAATGGCGAAAAGCAATAATTGTCCCACTCTTGATGAAAGACAAAACAACATCAGAAATAAAAAATTATAGACCAATAGCTCTTACTAGCATAATAGCAAAAGTGATGGAAAGAATGGTGTCAAACAGGTTAAATTGGTTTCTAGAATCACAAAATGTAATTTCCCCATGTCAAGCTGGATTCAGAGAGTTCCACTCTACAAATGAACAAGTCTTACTTCTCAGTCAAGAAATCAAAGACTCCTTCAATAGAAAAGAAGATAATGTATCAGTTTTATTGATTTCCAAAGTGTCATATGATTCTATATGCAGAACAAAACTACTGAAGAAAGTAACAAAATAGGGATACAAGGTTCAATGTTTTCATGGCTATGTCATTTCCTAACACAATGCTTTATTGCTACCAGATATGGAAGAAATAATCTACATATAAACAAGTACACTGTGACTTACCACAAGGCACAGTGCTCAGCACTACACTTTTTAATATATTTATTAATGATCTGCCACAACAAATACAACAATCAAGTGTGAAGTGTGTACTATTTGCTGATGACTTAGTAATGTGGACTTCAAAACCAAAAAAACAAAACTACAGAACTAGAAAAAACCATGCAACAATCCTTAAACAACCCACAAAAGTGGACCAAAGAAAATTTAATGACTGTTAATACAACAAAATCAAACTACCAAATCTTTTGACTAAGAAAAAAACCACTAAAAATAAAATTAAATTTTGAGGGTTAACAATTACCAGAAACAAAGGAAGCAAAGTATTTAGGAGTTACATTTGATACCAAACTTACATGAACCAAATAAATAGAAAATGTAATACAAAGAGCAGAGAGGCACCTTTCACTGTTAAAGGAATGAAGTAGGGATGTTCCAGAGCAACTCTTAACACAACATACAATGTATATATAAAGCCATTATTTACTTACTGCAGTGAAGTTCTAGTAACAGCAAATGCAAAAATTTCAAATCTTTCAAAACCAAAGTCTGAGACTAATTACAGGTGCTATCAAAACCACACCAATAGCAGCTATGGAAATACTAACCAACCAATACCCCATTGAATATGAAATAGAAAAAGCGGCTCTTATTCAACACAAAAATTTGATCAGACTCCCATTCAATATACGGCACAAGAGAAATTTTACACATACACTAAAGACTTAGGAGAGCTTTCTTTCCAAAATTCAAAACATCAAGAAGAATGTACACCTTCCTATTTCAAAGGAAAACTTCATATCCAAAGTCAATCCGACACAATCATTAGACATCACATTTTATTTACACCTGACAGAAGAAGTTAAGAAAAGTGATACTCCAACTAGTGTTCTAAAATTATTGGCATTAGAGACAATCCATACTAGATTTCCAGAACACGAATGGCTCCATATTTATACTGATGGATCATTGATATCAAACCGAGATGGAGCAGGGGCTGGAGTCACGTGTCACTTCTTTTCCTATTATAAATCTTTAAGTTATGGAACTACAAACTTTGATGGAGAAATTGAAGCAATTCGAATGGCCCTACAAAATTTTTTGTATGGAATTTCACATTTTCATCAAACAGTTATTCTCTCAGATTCCAGGGCGGCAATTATAGCAATTACTTCCAAGTTGTCACCAAAAAACCAAACAATTATAGAATGTTGGAAAATCCTTACCCATCTAACAGCACTTCAAAAACACCTAGTCTTACAACGCATACCAGCTCACTGTGGACTGAGTGGTAATGAGAAAGCTGATTTTCTTGCAAAAAAGGGTACCAACGGTGTACAAAAATCTATAGTTAATCTACCATTTTATGCAGCTAAAAGATTAGTCAACTCTGAATTCAAAAAAATTATTGCAAAATATTACTATGAAAAATCAAAAAATAAAAGATGGGAACTACCAAACATTCAAACAGTAATTCCTGAGTATCCTCGAAAAACGGCAGTTGCAACCTTCAGGTTGATTACAGGACATGGTTGTCTAGCAAAACATTTAAACAGAATTGGGATATATTCTTCACCACTCTGTCCTCTATGTGATCTGCAAGAAGAAATGGACCGAGACCACCTTCAAATTTGCCCGGCCACTTCTAGCACCCCATCCATCAGTGAAAAATATTGGAGAGCAAGAGGATTAATGACTTCATTGTCAGAAATCCAGCATTAGCTAACAACAACATTTTATTCATGACAGCAATGTTAGAAGAGTTACAAGTCAATGTCCAATGTGTAAGTTGGCAGCACTGATAACAGAAACAAGGGTGTTTTTTCCTCAAATCCTTGTCTGTGTGCTAATTTTTATCTAGTTTTTCCATCTCTTGGACATGTTTCACTCTAAAATTAATATTCAACAAGTTAGGGGCTCAGACTCACTGAAAAGTATTGAACATTTTTATGGTGAATAATGCTTTTTATTTTTCTTTCTTTTTTTTTTAGTGTGACCTGTGGACGAATGGCTGAGTGGATGAATGGATGAGTGGGTTAGCAGGTGAGTGAGCGAGTGAGTGAGTGAGTAAGTGAGTGAGTGAGTGAGTGAGTGAGTGAGTGAGAGTGAGTGAGTGTGTGAGAGTGAGTGAGTGTGTAAGAGAGAGTGAGTATGTATGTTCTATGACACATCTCTCAATAATGGTAAAAACCATGTGAAAAAATAATTTGATGTGTGTAAAACAGTGTTATGCTTATTTTTAAAAAAAAGTTGATATACTTTAAAAATATGTAATCATAAATGAGAACTACACTTTTCAAAAGTTTTCCTTTTTCTCCCAAAAATATTTTAGAATTCAAAATATACTTGTGCTATAAATGAAAACGTGTGACAATATAATTTGCTATTAGCACCCTTGTTTAGATTTATTTATGGGGTTTGATAATATGCTGTAGCCTGTTAACAAATATGAAAACATACCATATACCAGATGCCGCACAATTATTTGCTCGTCTTCTTTACGATACTCAAACATTCCCTGGTAATCTCGTTCTTTCTTGCGCACAACAGGAAGGCTGCTGCGCTGTGTTAATGCTGCTGGACCAGTGGTAGATGTAGTCATTTGTGGGACACTTTCTCCTGTTTCTGTCATATCTACTACTGGGCAAAAAGTCAAATAATGTAGAATTACTACAAATTTAAACTATTCAAGCATAACAAATCAACAAGACTAAAATAGCAGATTTGTATCCACAAGTATTTTAAGGTTTTAATTATTCTGGAGGAAACAGCTGAAATGTCAATAGAACTAAATCATCTTATGTAGCACAGTTAATATTTATTTTGTTAGTGCTGAAGAGGAAATAAAGTGGAAGTTGGCTCTTATGCTAATATTTACATAACAGAAAAGTTATTTCAGAAATGTTTTTAAATGCTTCTTCAAAGATGTGAAATCTGCATTACGTTATGATTGTGGTACTGTCAGCAAGCTGTTGATCTAAAAAGGATTAGAACTTACTCAGTGTCTATAATAGACTGGCACTGTTCCCTTTCAATTTTCTCCTTAAAAGGTTGAAATATGTATGTTAAATAATCCAGTGAAACTGCTGCAGTGAAACAATGTTGCTTACCTCCTGCATCCTTCAGTTTCTTCATCAGTAACTTGATCTGCTTCTTGTATTTTCTGCACTGTTCTGATAAGGCATCATACTTTTCTTGTAGATCCTTCAACAGAATTAAATAATGTTAATAGGGATAAAATATCATTAGAAATACCACTGTTATTAAATGTGAGAGACAATTTTTAATTTTAGGTATTTAATCCACATTTTTTCATTCTTAGAAAAAAACTCATATTGCAAAATCCAATAGATAATATTGAACCCTTAATCATCTGCTGAACAGCTAATTATCCCTCTAGTAATAACTTTTAACAAGTATACTGACTTCCTTCATACAATTATGACAAAATGCCTCAACATTGCTTTTTGTATTTAAGGTAAGGAATAGTGAAATCTTGAAAAAGTTACTAATTACTAAACTTTACATGTTTGCTTTTGTTTGTTTTACAGTATTATCCTGCATTAACATTCCTGTATTCTTCATTTTCCAGTCATTTGTTACACTTCTGTTAGTTCCCTCAGATTTCCTGTGTGTTGGCCTCTATTTTAGTTAATATGCTTTTAATATATTATATTGTAAACAGCTTAGTAATGAATATTTTTCACTCACAAAATATGTTTATTTTTCATTGCTAATTTTACAACAATCATAACAACTGACTAATGTTTCACAAAATCATAACACCCAACTGCGGCAGCATCTAACTATGTCATTGTATTCATTCATTCATGTCCCTACATGTGTTCATAAAGAATAAAATCCTCTGGTTTACATATTTGAAATAGTCATTCTTCAACACGTGTTATACAGTTTAAGTAGGATTTCTTTTCCTTTCCTGCCAAGGTGTTTAATAAACTCTGGATGGATCTTGTCAGGTCCAGGAGATTTTTTGTTCTGTAATTGAACAAAAAATATAACAAACATCTTAGAAAAGGTTGAAAAGAAATTGCAAATCCTGAAAAGGTTAGCTGGTGCTAAATGGGGCTGCTCAAGGAGAGTCCTTAACACAACATACAAAATGTATATTAAACCAAACCTCTTGTACTGTTCTGAAGCTTTAATAACAGCAGCAAATGCTAACATCAATAAACTTGAACAAATACAAAATCAGGCTCTTTGCCTAATCACTGGAGCAGTTAAATCCACACCTATTGATGCCATGCTTGCCTTAACACGGACCCCATCAATAACAACAAAAATAGAAGAACAAGCACTGCTCCAACACGAGAAAATGTTACGACTGCCAAACTCTAAATGGACAGAAGAGAACCTCCCCCCTTCAATCCTTAAAACTCATAGTAGTTTCCTAGAAAAGGTAACACAGATTAAATCCAAATTGAACATTCCTAACACCAGAGAAAATCTACTTATTAGAGAAAATCCATTGGAATTATTGCAACCTACCTTCAGTTTGGAATTAATAGAGGAAATAAGTAAATCAGACACACCAAAAGAAATACAAAAACTTCTAGCTCTGGAAATAATCAATACTAGGTATCCCACAGAAGAATGGCTGCACATATATACTGATGGATCCTCGAAGGAAAACCTTACTGGAGCTGGAGTTACATGTTCACATTTTTACTTTTATCATTCTGTTGGCAGAGACACAACAAATTATGATGGAGAAATAGAGGCTATACACATTGCTCTCCGACAATTATTAAATCTTCCCTTAAATAAATTTAACAAGGCAGTAATTCTTTCGGATTCTAAAGCTGCAATTCAGGGAATATGTTCAAATACTACAAAGAAGTCAACTAAAATTAGAGAATGCTACAAAATGTTAACACAACTCCAAAAAGTTAATAAGATTGTTCATCTCCAATGGATTCCAGCACACTGTGGAGTCATGGGGAACGAAGCTGCAGACTCACTTGCAAAGAAAGGCACAACAATAAAGCAAAAGTCTAAATTCAATTTCTCATATTCCTCAATAAAACGCTTGATCATTAAAAATTTTTGTCATTCATACCTACAAGAAATAGAAACAAATGCCAAAGATAAAAAATGGATTACACTACTTTCCAATCCAGATATAATCCCCCAGAGACCAAGGAAAACAGCGGTTGCAGCCTTCCGACTATTGACAAATCATGACTGCTTAGCAAGTCATCTCTACAGAATAGGTATCTCAGCCTCACCAATATGTGTCCTGTGTAACGATCCAGCAGAAATGAATGAAGAACACTTGAAGACCTGTGAAGCATTAAGATCAGAAGAAACTACAGTTCAAAAGTATTGGAAGGCACGAATGCTAATGGCTTCATTGCCAGATGCAAGGCACTAGAAAACAACAACAACAACATTTTTGAAATATTTATTTCCCGCCAATTATGTCATGCCAGGCAGTTCTAGCAGGAAAAAAATTGAAGTAAAATGGCTGATCAAAAACACTTAAACTACAGCACAAAGCTTCTGCATGTCCCCTTGGCCAGGCATGCGATGGTGCACTCACCCACATTTTGTTGGGAGCTAACATTCATGGTTCTTTTGTGACAGGAAAGGCCAGGAAGCCTCATTGCTTTCAAAATGTCTGGTCATTACCTTCTGCTGTAAAAGAAGATCAGCAGTCAAGTTTTTTGACTGGCATTTATTTTTTTTTTTTTCTGGCATTTATTTTAAAAACAAATGCCAGCCAAAAAGCTTGACTGCTGATCTTCTTTTACAGCAGTTGGCTGTTCTGGATGCAAGAATGGTGGCACAAAGTAGGAAAACCCTGCTTATCATCAACCTATAGATGTATACCTGCAGAGCGCTCAATTGGAGTTTCTTCCAGGTAATTGTACTAGTAACCTGCAGCCAATGAATTTGGGGGTTATATGCTCCTTCAAAACTAAAAAGAGCTTGCTTTGGCAAGTTTTGTGCTCATGGATGCCGGAAAGGATCCTGCACCTTGGATACACTCCATTTACTTATCAAGTCAGGGAAGGCTGTAAAGCAGTCTATCATCTCAAACTACTTTTTGAAATCAGGACTTTTCAAGAAATGCAACAACTTCCAGCTGCCAGATTTTCTGCAGTTCAATGATGCTACTGAGGAAAGAGATGTGGAGGAGTTTGCTGCAGAATGAAAAGCACCCGAATCCACCATCAGTGATGGAGAAGAGGAAGAACAAAAAGTGAAGTGATGCCTACTGGTGCTAAGGCACATGCAGAGTAGAAGTTTTGCATCAATGCATATCATCTATTGTGAGGAGTGAAAATAATTTTGACAATCTGTATTAACTTGAAGGACAAGGAGAGAATATAAGAAATAAGAAGTCCACACAAAACTCCATTTTGGATTATTTTGGTATGAAGCAGTGATTGTTTTCATTTTCGTGTACAAGTTCATTCATATTTACTACTTCTTCAACTTCCTTGCTCTACCTCTATTGTGGTGCCAGGGGATTACCTCGGATCCCTTTACCGAGGCTCACATTTTCCTTTTGAATCTGACTTTACTTAAGATGGGGGATTAGCTCACTGATCAAGGTTCCTGTTTTGTCCCCAGGGTACTCGGGTAGATACTCAGTTCTTGAAGTAGGGATTAGGCATTTCCTCCCAACCCTGAAAGGTTTTGGTTTTCCCACCAATATTTAACATGAAACTAACATTTCAATGCAATGTTGCTGCAAAACTGATGTTAAAAGATTTATTTCAGGAATAAAACAAGATCTGTTTCACTTTTTGCAACATAGAAAGCCAGATGCAAGGTCAAGGTCAAGAACTCAAGCTTTGTGTGTCTGTAAGAAATGCAGCTATGTTTACAATAAGCAGGAAATGTATATGAGAGTGGCAGGAAAGGTAAGTTGACAGATAACCAGTGGCATATGTGAGCATTCAATGAACACAAAGAATAATATACCTTCCAGTACCACCACTAGAACAAAGCCCCCCTCCGCTCGCTTGGTTTTCCTGCACCGTGCAAACACACATAGCTTAGACTTGAACGGCAAGTTCATGCATATTTTACAGAAGGCTGGGATAGACAGGGAGAGTGAATTTAATGCCAAAAATGGCAGGAGTTTAATGCAGAATTTGTTTCATATATTGATGCACTACAGAGCCAAGGCATGTGTACAATTACATCAAAACAAGCTCATTCTGTCAGCTAGGTGCACACATATGCTCAAAAGAGTTTCCATGGCAATGGACATCGTCCTCTATGCTAGCCTCTGGTTCCCTAGGTTGCAGGTTCAAACCCAGCGGAGGGCGATTGATTTTTACAGGCAGAAAAATCCTTAGCATGGATTCCTTCGGAAGGGAAGTAAAGCTATGTCAAAGATTTACGGCATGTAAAAGAACCTTAAGCTTGATAAAGAGGCATATGAGAAAAATTAAGTGGTCTTTCATATCCAGTGGAGAATAGGATGCTGAGAACTACAGTCTATGTACCTATATTTCAACTTCTAATGGTGATTGTGAAGGAGCTCTTTCAGTGTACAATATTTTGTCACATAAAAGAACCAATATTACAGCAGGGAACTTAGGAACCATGCTTAGTTATTGTTTCAATGAACTTGGCACATATAACATCTGAAATGTAAATTATAACAGTAATATTTTATATTTTATTTCACTGCTTTTATCCTGCTTTGAGCCTTCTTTTTATACCGACATTCACAATTTTTATTCACCATAAAATTGTGTTTCTAACTATAAATTAACAGAACATGTCTCAGAAGCTTTCTTCCACCATCAACTGCAACTCGACTGGCAGCTTTGGTGTTCTCTTTGTCTGGTCATGCCATCAACCATGGACCAGAGGACACCAATGCCACCAGTCGAGTTGCAGCAAATGATGGAATCAGGAGCTTCTGGAACATGTTCTGTTGATTTAGAGTATAAGTGAAGCAAATGTTTTCCAAAATTTGACTATATAATACTCTGTAACAGCATTTACTGTTACAAAGCTTCAAAAGAGTTAATTCATTCAGATTGTTATTTCTATACACACAGAAAAGTGTGTAGTCTTAAAGTTTAAATGTTTTATGCAGGGAAAGAATAGTTATTACATCAAGGTAATTCTAAAGCCATACCTTCAATAAAAAATGAATTTAAAAGAATGCAGGTGCATATTATACAGTATTTAAACTGCTCTTTCCCTACTCAGTGAGTAAGCAGCATTACAAAGGCAGTATAGTATCAGCATATCCTGACATTTGAAGTAAATACTAGGAATAAGAATAAAAAATCTATAACATTCAAAACTTGCATTAGAAACAAAGCATTTTTACCTATATAAGTGGTTTCCCATGATTTACAATCCCCTTTACCCAACCATTCCCCTGGTGATCTAAAAAGTGTAAAGAAGGGGTAATACCATATGCTTCCAGCTTGTACTTTTGACATTTTCGTTGCTTCGTTAATACAGTGGAATCCCAATAACTCAACCTAATGTGGACTGAGAGGCCGTTGAATTATCAAAATGTCTAGTTCCACGGAATAAGGGGTCTGTTATTCACAACTCATAACATAATACTGCAAATCACACAAATGCATATTCTAGCACTATATAGGAAATAAAAGTGTAATTAATATATTCCAGGATTTACTATATATTAATGTTCCCCTTTGTCCGGTGTCTAACACATCCAATTTATGGGCCCAAATGACCTTGTTGTCAGTGGGCCCTTAAATCCCACTCACAATTTAATTTCCATTGTCATGTTAACTTGTTTTTTCTTCTAGTTCAATATTTTCACAGGCACAAACACAACAACACAACACTCCTATGGTCTTATAAATACAAAAGTGAACTCGATTACAAACCACAGCAGAATTCATGTCTAAAAATATTCCTTTGTATTGAGTAAAGCAATAAACCTTCAAACCTTCCTAACAAGTGTTTAACATTATTAGCAACAAGCTTTTTGTTTCATAACAATGGTCTGCTGGCTACTTATGTTCTGGCTAGATATCAAAGGTCAGCCCTTTTGTTATTGTGAGGGAGAATGTGGTAAGTTGTATACACATACTAATTAAAATTTATCTATACAATTCATACCTATAGTAGATAATAGAAATTGCTACAGTCAAGTTTAACAATAGAAAATAAAAATAGAAAAGGTTGAGTTACAGGGATTGTCGAGCTATCGAGAGTCGAGTTATCTACTACTGTATCTATTTACTACAATTCTACTGTACCAGCCATTTTTACTATTCCAGAGAGCTATTTTGACACCACGTCATTTAGATACAGCAAAGTGTAAGTTGATTTTTCTGAACACTCTTTTCAGCCTTCTTTTGCAATTAAAAATGCTATGTACCATAGACTTTTATTTAAATGCTGGAATTTTTATGGAGAGCTTCAGACAAACAAAATTTGGAAAGGTAGAATTTCTTATTCTATCTTTCCAACTTCAACCTATACATGGCATGTCTGAAGGAATAATTAATGAGCTTAAAAGTGTTGTGCATTTGTTATAAATTATTAGGTACTTAATTTAGAATTAAATATGTTCAACAACTTAAGTTGGTGAAATTGAAAAGTTTGGTAATAACATACAATACAATGTTTTGTTGGCACACTAATTTTAAATTAATCAATAAGAATAATTTATTGCTCTTTGACGTGTGTGGGCAAAGTTTGATAGGTAGAATCAGAATTGAAAAACTCAATGCCATAGCAGGGATCTGAACCATGGATCTTCCATTCTACGCATGGCTAATCTAACCAAACTTTCTATCTTTGCTTCACACACAACTTGTGTGTTTAGAACAATCAATTATTCTTAACTGATTACCCTTGTAAATGGTTATCAATTTAGGTTATTTAATTAATAACCCAGGACTTAAAATACTAACGATTGTAAGTCATGCTTGGGGTATGTAGTTTCAAATTTGAGATTCTCTTGGGATCTACAGGGAAAATATGAGTCAGTTGGTGAATAGTTAGAATAGCCATGTATAGAGCAGAAGATCTGTGGTTCAAATCCTTGCTATGACATTCATTTTTCAATTCTGACTCTCCCACTCAAATTATTATTCCATTTGTTTTATGCTCTACGCATGTAATAAAAATTTCATGACAATCAAATGAAAGTTTGGAGGTTGTAGTTTTTCATAGATGCACTGTTTTAAAGTACTTAAGTTTATAAATTACAACAGCTTATAACATATACTAGAAGCTATACATCCAGGGATCTAAACAATATAAAGTTATTTCAAAGAATGCAAGTTTGTATTTCAAAGTAGCAATGACTACTATATGGAATACATTAGAATGGTAACACAGAACTAATGTGCAATTACAAAAGAATCAATACAGCAGAATGTTTATGTACCAATAATTAAATAGCCTGCCTTTATAGTGTGGTGGTAGCATGTATGCCTCAAATCCAAGAAGACACAAGTTTGAATCTCACTTAGGGTAAATTATCCAGATAAGGTTTTCTTTTCCCCCCGAGGTTTTCCCTTATCCTGAGAAAATCAATGTCGGGTAACTTTAAGCTCAATAGATGTTGGGCTCATTTGAGTATCATTTTACCAATTTCATTTCTTCATTGTTCGATATATTATATTGGAGGACACTAATTACAAAAAATCTGATGTGTTGCACTCACATGACTTTCTCTAATCTTGTACTAACCATTCTTACAAACTCTTATTCCTCTGTCTTCTTCGTGTTAGTTAAAATAAACACTTGTACAAATTATCTTATTGCTTATTTCCTTGTAGGTGCAAGGGGAATATTGGAATACAGTAGGCTTTGTGCGAAATCAAATCTTTTAAAGCTTTGAGATTCCGTTCTCTTTGTACACGTAACATATAAAAAAATGAACAACGATGACCCATTTCACGAAAGTTCCAAGTTTTCCGAAGCTCACACACATAACAAGGTATATCTCTGAAATGGTTCACCCTACAAGAAAATTTATTGAGACATAAATTGTGTATTTTAGCAAGATCTACATTTTTTGTATAGTATAATTTGGTCTATCTCTAACGGTTTACCAGTTATGCAAAAGTCGTCCAGAGTAAATACGACTACAGGGGCTATAGCCAGAAAATTCAAGATATACATTTCATTTGTCATCAAAATATCTCAAACATATGACATTTTAATCAAAATCGTTAGAGCCATTTTCAAGAAAATAAAAATTTTCGAAAAATTTTCCATGTAAAGGGTAGTTTAGGGTGGGGCTATTTTCTTCAAAATCTTCGTGTCACATCCTTGATCGACATCAAACTTAAATACCAACTTTGGTTTTTAACCAACTTTTCGTTTTTGAGCTATGCTGTCCACAGACTGACAGACTGACAGACTGATAGACACACAGACACACACACAGACCTTTTTCTAAAAATGCTTTTTTTGGATTCAGGGGGCTCAAAACATGTATTTCTGGTGAAATCTCGACTTCGAATTTTTGGGTGGAATACAATACTTCCCCTACTTACCAGTAGAGAAAGTAAACAGTAAAAAAAAATTAAATGCCTTTCTGCTCTTCAGCCTATTTGAATACATTACCATGAAGTCATTTTTTTCTAAGTTAGTGTCCAATTTTAGCCCATATTTGTAACTCTTATTAAGCTAATGTCACAGTACAATGTACAGTGAATGAAACAAAAGAGTAAAAAGATCTTAAAAGGCTTTATTTGCAATATATTTAAATATTAATTTGGTAATTATTAATGTAACGCTTAGGTTACAAGGTACCAGCATGTTTAGACAGGACGAAAATTCATTTCTTTGAATTATTTTGACTTACATTTTCCTAGGTTTAAAAGCAGATCATTAAGAAGAAACTAAAAAATGAAAATAGTCACAAAATAGAGGGGGCGGGGGGGAGAGAGGCTATCATTCTAGGTTATTTTTCTTGCTTTTTGTTTTATTCCAATTTCAAATTTTGCTATACAGCTCCCTAATCATTCAGTATATCTTATTTAGTGCATGTTTAAATGCTAATTACACTAATTTTATGAACTTTTATAAAAGATGTACTGCCGAATAAAAACTTTATAAAGATATAAATTCAATATTTCTTACCAAATTTTCAGAAGTTAGACGTGTTATTTCATGGTGCATGATGGCCTCATTTGGTGTTTGAGGACTCTTGTTCAGATTTGCTGAAAGCAACTTCTGCTGACGTTCATTATCTAGTTTCAATTTCTCAATCTCTTGCGTAAGTTCATCATATTTTAGCTGCCATCGTTGTTTTTCATCTTGCAATTCATCCTCCAGTTGCCTGTAAAGGCAAATAGCTTCATCTCGTTCAACTCATTCATTTATCAAATTTAGAACGATATGCATACTTACCAACTTATTTGTCCTATAAAAATGACTCATAGCTCTTTAAGTCAAAATTAGACATTTATGGTATTTGTAAATATCTATGCAGTTCCAAACTTTAGTTAGGCATAAAACATTATATTTTCTGCTACAAGAAACTGCAAGATCATTTCAGAATCATATTAAAAAAATTAAATTTGGTTTTGTTTATATGTAAACAAAGGATTAAAGCAGATTTTTAATGAATGTATGTAATGCATATAATTTTTTTCAAAGATTTCAACGGTTTTACTTACACGGCTATGAAGAGTTAATGAGTGTTAAAGCAAATTTTCTTAAAAGATGAGAGAGATGTTCCGCGTGGAGAACATCATTTCCAACAAATTCTAACATGAATATCATCAATGAAAGACAAATAAGGAAGACCATAATAATATAACCTTAAAAATTAATGGACTGAAGATATTAAATTCTAAAGATGTATGTAACACATTTAACCATTACTTTACAAATGTCATTAACCCATTGCAAAATATTCCAATTAACTACAAACATAAATGTACTATAGAACATTCAATTTATCTTACACCTACTGCTGACCTTGAAATTATTAAAATAATCAGGGAATTAATAAATCAGAACTCCTGTGGATGGAATGGAACTAAATTAAATAAATGTTATTATTTTACATGTCATATACCACACAGGAATTTCTAAATCTGGGCCTCACATAAAGTGGTAGTTTTTTTAGTCTTGAGTTTTCCTGTGTACAATGAATATATTATTTACTGTATGTATTGTTGATGTGGAGGTTTTGGAGAGAAAAATTGTTCCATTAGTTTACAATTGTGATAGAATATTATAGAGCTACAGAATATTGTGATTAATTTCAGCTTAATATTATCAAATATCTTTTGACTTTTTCCTTTGAAGTTACTGTGTTTTGTATATTAAAATGTCACAAAGTGTAACATGCTTGTTATATTACTATATTTGAAGATTATATGTATTATATCACAGTATATTATTGTTTTTATTCTTTTTGTGTATTGACAATGCTATATAATTTTTATGGCCAAATCTAAATGTATGTATATATAAGTAAACGTGTCCTATAACATATGTACCATGTTTCTATGGATGAAATATGAAGCTGAATTAGTCGTTCTTCCCTTCCTGAGGTATCGCTGTATTGGCCGTTGATGCTTAAAGGTCGTTGGTGACGTGGTGTTGCCCTTTGATGTGTTTCGCTCCGGCTAGTCAGCTTGAGATCTCTTACTTTTATCTCGGGTTTGCGTAAGTGTAATGGACAACCCAAGAACAACTTTGCATATCATTTATTTCATTTTAAATATTTTCAGGAGCTATGCCGACTGTATATGTAGAGGAATCGCGCTCACGTCCGTACAGCACAACCTCCCGTACTGGTCTCTGGTTGAATAGTGACGCTTTCTAGCTTACCCACGCTAAGAAGACCGTTCTTCAATTTGAATGTCATGACGTCATCCAAGAAAGCCTCGTATCCAAAATGCTATTTCCTTTTCCCGCAATTTAGAAATGTCCCTTTCTATTATAACATGTTCTTTTATGAATTTCAAATATATAATTACCTTTTTAGGATTAAACGATGTTTACTTTTATATTTTATTAAATATATCGCGCGACTTTTAAGGTTTGTAGACTTGACTTTCGAACGTGTATTTAAACTATGTAGTATGACGTCATGACTCGTTAATTTCAAACCAATAATGTGTTTATCCTACAAATTTAACGACTATTATTTACTCATATCTTGCTCACCTTACAACACTTCCTGCTCTATTATCTATTTATGTTATTACTTAACACTTATCGCAAATCTCATATCCGGCAATTAAATTAAAACGTGTCTTTTTCAAAAGCCCATTCGATCGGAAATCTAAATTTCGGTATCAAATGCCCCCATTTATGTTATTTTATTATTTTATAATAAAATAATGTAAATGTCTTGCCCGAAAGAAAAATTAAAAATTACTCCTGTATTTTGAATAATCGGCAACACTCCCATTATATACAATTTTCAATTACACTTTTTTTTAAATTGGTTATTAACACATTTTCTCATTAATCTTTTTAACATGACAAACAATTGTACACTTGACTAAACATTAATCCTTAAATACTAATTACAATATGTTATGGTTTCTTCTGTGAAGCTTTTATATAAAGGTTAAATTTCAAGAGTCTTTCTTTTTACTTCCTTCTTTTAGTTCATGTTTGCTCACTTCGCTCTCACTATCACTTGCACTGTGATTTTTCACTTTTGTTATTGTAACACATATCTGTACTATATCCTTTAAGCACTAAAATGTACATATATTTATATAAATCCATTACACTCTTCAGACAAGTTCTTTCTTTGTCTTGCTGTGATAACTATCTATACATCTAAATATTTTAACAAATGTTTACAGAGTAAATATTCTGTTTTCTCTCTATGCGGAGATGAACATTTTAACAATCTTTCTGAAGCTGTTATTGTGAGCTCTATACAATATATTTTTAAGCTCTTTGTAGTAGATAGCAATTCACATTCTGCATTTTTCATGAATATGTAAGTACCTGACCAATATATGATTTTCAAGTAAGCTAACATTTACATTTTATCTCAAAGCTGATTGGGCGCCAATATACAAATGACACTTCCAATTTTTCTTTTACATTAAATCAAGGTTCCAAGGCACCACACGGTTTCTTGTATGGTCGAAGGAGTTGTTTATGCCATCTTCCCAGACATTTTTCATTTTTAACATCTTTTAATTCATAAGTATGATAACCAAATTTTGATATAATTTCTGCAGGACCTTTATATAACAATTCCATCCTTTTGTTCCTACCTCGCAACGCACTTGATAACTTATGGTCTTTAACTAGTACCCAATCGCCTATCTTAGGTTCCCATTTATGTTTTCTACTCTTTTTCTTTAATTTTCGCTTCTCTGCCTTTTTCTTGATTCGTTCAAAAGCAATTTTCGCTCTTTCTTCTTCACTTAACTGAATGTCATTAATTTTCAGTGTTTTTGGTTCCCCGATCAATATTGGTTCTGGTTCAATTCCTAACATTAATTTTATTGGTGCAAACCCAGTAGTTACATTAATGGTGTGATTGATAATCTTTTCTATCAATGGACAATATTTCACCCAATCCTTGTGATTATGATGTGTAAGTACACGTAAATAAATTCCTATATCTCGGAGGACACGTTCTGTTAGATTCCCTGATGGAAAGTATGAGGAACAATGATTTAGTTTTCTCGCGTCTAATGTCACCTTAATCTTTCATTGGCCTTATTTACAATACATAGGGGATTCACAAATTCTGAATTCGAAATCTCAATAACCTCATCTTCTAACATTGACTTTATAACTGCATCTACCTCTTCTCTTATTGTACTAGGGATAGCTCTCGCTTTATGTGTAAAAGGTTTGATGGGTATCATCTCAAACGAATGAGTATAAATATTACATTTACCAGGTTTCTCAGAGAATACTTCTTTATTTCGGATTAATATTTCAAACAGTTTATCCCTCTGTTGTTCATTTAGTTGATCAGCCTGAGTTACTTTTTCCCTCAACAATTCTTCTAAGTCTTCACTACTCTCCCTATCATAGTACCTAGTTGCATCAGAAACCCTCAAATTGTCTATGAAATCATTTTTATCCCATTCTACATTTTCTTTATTATCGACTCTGTACTCTTTGACATTTACTTCAGTTAATTCCATAGCTCCTACTTTAACATATTCTACAAAGAATGTATCCCCTTGGATTTCTTCTTCCTCTTTTTCTCTTACAATAGTTTCTGAACTACTATCTTCCACAAAAGGCACTATAATGGTCTCATCTTCAACTTTCATTTCTACAATCATGTTTTTAAAATTCACCACAGCTTCCCAGGCATAAAGACAATCACAACCTATTATAATATCTGTAACAAGTCTTCCTACAATCAGAAATAAAATTCCTAGTATTCTCCCATTTATTTCAATATTTATCATTGCTTGAAATTTTACTCTCTCTTTTTGTTTTCCCACAGCTAGCGAGCAATATATCCCATTAACTGGTAAAGACATTACTTTAAAACCACTACTTTGTAAATTATCATAAAAATTTTGTGAGCATACTGTGCTATTTGATCCCGTATCTATAATTGCATTGTATTGTTTTCCATTTACTCCAATTTTGATTTTAGGTGGATCTCCTACTTTTTCGTTTTCGTCGATTCTATTTTTACATTCTCTTTTCTTTTGTATCATCATTTGCCTTCCAGGACTATTTATTTCCGAGTACTTATCACAATCATTACTAGGATACCCAGTTCTCACTGAAGGCGCGTTTGACCGGGTCTGGCGTTTCCCTGATTTTTAGGTATTGCTCCTGTACTATTTCCCAAATTGTTACTTCTGTTTTCCTGCATTAAATCGGGGTTACTTCCTACCATGTTTTTGACCGTGTTAATGGCCTCAACCATTTCCGCATTTTCGGGGGAATTTCGTCCATTAGAATACCTTTCTTCCTGTCTTGGTGACCTCGGTCTAAACTCATTATCTCCGTTTGTCCAATACCCATCATTTGAATTTCTACTATGTCCAAAATAACGTCCCCGTCTACCTCGATCAAATCTATTTGTATTCATATAATTCACCCTTATATTTCTTCCCCTTAGATTACCATTTCTATTTTGGTGACGCCCTTCCTGGTTATATCTACCTTGATTTTCCCACCGGAACGATTCCATCCTTGGTACTGGTCCTTTATATCTTTCCCTAATCTCACTTCTATTCTGATAATACTGTGCCCCTTGCCCGAAAGAATTGACAGTTTCTTTTTCTTCATATTTATTTCCAAATGCGTGTTTTGGCTTATTGACTTCTAAGGCTGATAATAATTCGATCATAGCTGCAATGCTATCGGGTCGGGCTATGATTAGGTAGTGTTGAAGTGTTTCCGGAAAATGTGGAGTAACTATATTTATTAGATCTTTTTCATCTAAGGGAGGGTCCAACATCTTCGATTTTCTCGCTATTCTCATAAAATAGTTGACCATCGATTCCTCCGATCTAGGATTAAACTTTCCATTGCTTAATTCAACTCTAATATTAGCCTGCCTACTAGCTCCCCAATATCTGGTTAAAAAGATGTTCCTAAAGGTCCTGTAATCATTATTGTTACCCATAGAAAGGCCTAGCCAATTAGCAGCATTACCCTTTAGACATTTTCTTACTATCACCATCTTGTACTCCTCTGGTATACGTTTCACCGTGAAGTACTCTTGTAACCCTTCTAAAAAGGCTTTAGGATCATCTGAATCTTCATTTTCAAAAACTGGAGGTGTCATTTCATTTAAGACATGGTTAGGCCAATGTAAATTTGAATTGTCACCTATCCCTGAGCTATTTCCGAGATCAGAATGGGAATTACTGTTACCCCTATTTTGCATCGAAATGTCAGCTGATACACCTGGTATTGCCTCGTTTCTTGCAACTTCATTACTAAGATTGTTGTGATTACATGCATTTTCATTTCATTTCAAATTTTCTAAGGCCTCTTTTACCTGAGTAATTTCTGTTACTACTCCTTTTATTTGGTCTGTAACATCCTCCAAATTTCTAGCCTGCCTTTCACTTTCTACATCAGATCTTTCTATTCTAACTTTACACCCCTGTAACTCTTCTCTAATTTCTTCCCTTTGTTTGTCTAATCTATATGTTACTTTTTCCCTTTCTTTATCTAATTTTTCACTCACTTGTTGACCTAATTTCTTTTCAGAATTCTTTACTTCTTGCCTTATTGTCTCTAATTCTCCCTTAACCTGTTCTCTATTTTCTTTTACTTCACTACTGACTTTATTAATTTCCTCCCTAACTTCTTCCCTAAAGGTTTCGAAAACTCTCCTCTGATTCTCCAATTGCATTCCCAATTCCTGTTGTCCCTTTTCTAATTTCTGTCCTAACTCTATACTAGTTTCGTCTATCTTACTCATCTTTTGACTTAACTCTGTTCTTAATTCTTTACTATTTTCATCTATCTTTTGACTTAACTCTGTTCTTAATTCTTTACTATTTTCATCTATCTTTTGACTTAACTCTGTACTCATCTTTTTCATTATCTTTTGAAACATATTCTCTATTTCTGACATAATTGCTGGCCTTTCTGAATTACTAAACATTTCTGAACTACCTCTAGGTGTTTCTCTAACGTTCTGATCTTCTACTTCTTGGCATATTCTGCTACCAATTACATTCTGATTAAATTCTTCCATCCTACTTACACTTTTCTCAATTTCCGGACTCTCAAAACCTAGAAAATCGGTATCACTGTCTTCCATTTCTAAGCTATTTACATATGTTTTTCTACTCACCAAAATTTTCAATATTTTCACTATTTCACTTTAACTGCACTTAAACTTGTTCACTACACGTTTCACAGATGTTGACACGCTGGGCACCTTCTTGTCTGCTGGTTCGATGCTGGCTCGGTCGTCTTGGGGTTGGTCCATTCTTTCGACGCCACACGTTGGGATGCCAATTTGAAGCTGTAATAGTCGTTCTTCCCTTCCTGAGGTATCGCTGTATCGGCCGTTGATGCTTAAAGGTCGTTGGTGACGTGGTGTTGCCCTTTGATGTGTTTCGCTCCGGCTAGTCAGCTTGAGATCTCTTACTTTTATCTCGGGTTTGCGTAAGTGTAATGGACAACCCAAGAACAACTTTGCATATCATTTATTTCATTTTAAATATTTTCAGGAGCTATGCCGACTGTATATGTAGAGGAATCGCGCTCACGTCCGTACAGCACAACCTCCCGTACTGGTCTCTGGTTGAATAGTGACGCTTTCTAGCTTACCCACGCTAAGAAGACCGTTCTTCAATTTGAATGTCATGACGTCATCCAAGAAAGCCTCGTATCCAAAATGCTATTTCCTTTTCCCGCAATTTAGAAATGTCCCTTTCTATTATAACATGTTCTTTTATGAATTTCAAATATATAATTACCTTTTTAGGATTAAACGATGTTTACTTTTATATTTTATTAAATATATCGCGCGACTTTTAAGGTTTGTAGACTTGACTTTCGAACGTGTATTTAAACTATGTAGTATGACGTCATGACTCGTTAATTTCAAACCAATAATGTGTTTATCCTACAAATTTAACGACTATTATTTACTCATATCTTGCTCACCTTACAACACTTCCTGCTCTATTATCTATTTATGTTATTACTTAACACTTATCGCAAATCTCATATCCGGCAATTAAATTAAAATGTGTCTTTTTCAAAAGCCCATTCGATCGGAAATCTAAATTTCGGTATCAAATAAATACAATACAATACAATACAATACAATACAATACAATGGTATCTCCACTAGAGTACTAAAATGTTATAAGAATGAACTGATTGATATAATTGTACTTTTAATAAATACCTCAATTGAATCGGTCGGTGGAGAAAGGAACTAAGTCTTTTTTTCACTTTTTCATTTTTTCGCACATTCACTTTAATCCAACTGAAATACATCGTCCTGCATTGAAAGGAACTATATCCAATCACTGCTTAGCGGAGAAAAATGAATCTCTGTGCATTCATCAGGAGGAGAAAGGAACTATGTCAGTGACTTAATTCGTTTCTCCTCATTTCTTTGACGTGAACTGACCCCACCATGCGTCAGATTGAGCTTAAGAAATTTAGTGGTAAGATTAAAGAGTGGTTAGCATTGACGTCAGAGAAACGAGGAGCAGCACAAAAGGAAAAAAAGAACAAATGCAAGAGTGCATGGACTACCCTGCTTGAACTACCAGGGCAATCCTGTACCTGGGAAAAGTGTCGGAGCAGATTGCAAGTAAATAAGGCAATTTAATTTAAAAGGTGAGTTAATTAATAACACTGAACAACACAACATATTTTTCTGGGACGCGTTTCGAAGGTTAACTTTCCTCCATTATCAACCGGAAAATAACTGGGTTTCCATGGTGTTTCATGGTGCAGATGGTGGTGCTTCTTCTGGTGTTTCTTCTGGTGGTGGTTCAATGAATGTACTGAAAATGTCTCTCTGAGGAATGTTGAAATTAAATACCCGGTTTCTATTTTTTAAAATAAAGATTTGTTCCCATGTGGACAGTTCTTGTTTTCCGGTTATGTGTTTGTCATGCTGCAATAACTATTGCAGCATGACATGTGCAATGCATTACTTTTGTATTTTACAGAGAGCTTTATTATTGATACCAATGTAATTCTATACTGTTTTTAAGTGTCGGATGGAATGCTTCCACCATATTAATGATACGCAACGCCTGAAAATTCTGTCAGATTTTCTTAACATAGACGATAAAAATGCTCAAGATATACTTCTACAAGGACTAACTATTGTCAAAGAAACAGCAACACGAACCTGCAGATATTGTAACAAGCGACAGCATTCTTTTGATTATTTTGTTGTTGTAGAAGGTAGACGCACGGGCATTTGCAAGCAAGCGTTTCTTAATCTTCATGCTGTATCACAGAAATGAGTATTTTGCATATCAAGTCTTCTTATTAAAGGACAAATTTCAAGGGATAAACGGGGTGAAAATGAGTGCACCATCAAAACTACTGAAAATATATTGAATGCAATACATGATCATATCCATTCGTTTCCCCTTAGGACAAACTACTATGTTGGCAAAGAAATAAAATACTTGGACGCACGTTTGAATATCAAAAGTATGCATGATCTTTTCCGGCAGAAATATCCAGAGTTTGATGTTAAATATGATTTTTACAGAAAGTACTTCTCGGAAAATGCTAATTATGCTTTAGGCCTCCCACAAATTGATGTTTGCAGCAAATGTGAGGAACTAGAAGTCAAAATAAAGAGTCCTCATATTACTGACAGTAGCAAGAGGGCAGCACAAATTGATCTTGATATATACAAGCGTAGGAGTAAGAGATTTTATAATGCCATAAAGCAAGTGGAACAAAAGGGACGACCATGTTGCTGGATTGGCATTTGGCTTTATGCAGAATTTGGCTTTACCAAAATCCCTGTTCAAGAAATATTTTACCTTAGACAGTTATGGGTAAACAGTTTTAGCATTTATAATATCAAATCCAGGCATTGTATCATGTATCTGTATCATGCAGGTGAGGGAAAGAAGGGGCCAATGAAGTATGTTTCTTTTTATACGATTACGACTACTCTGCCAGAAAATATTATAGAACTACACTTCTTCTCTGATAGAGCCTCGGGCAAAAAAAAAAATCACACCCTAATCCGAATGTGCCTGGCATTGACACAGCTGAGAAGAATAAATAAGATCTTTCATCGATTTCCAGAGATGGGTCATTCATTTCTTTTCCATGTAATCGAGTGTTTGGTGTACTTAAAAGAAAAATATCAAAATGTGATATATTTTAAACTCCCAAAGAATATGTGGATTGATTGATTGATTTGTGGGTTTAAGGGCGCTCAACTTCAAGGTCATCAGCGCCCTAAATATGTGGAGCTGATAGCTAATAGTATTACAGGAATAACTGTGACTATGGCACAGACAGAAAGCATTATGCATTTTGACAAGTGATGGCCACAATTTTACAAAAAGAATGTGATTTCTATGGAAACAGCAAGTAAGGATTTCCAAGAAATAAGAAAGAATCATTTGCAATTTTCCAGTAAAAGGAATTTATTTATGAGGCTAATAAGCCTGGAATAATAAGAACTCGTCCGTTTATCAATAGTTGTCTGACACATACATTCTGCTTGTTGAAAACGCATTCAAATTTTCACATGGCCCTGGAGCCAGCTTATCCACAACTCAGAGTGCCCATTCAGAAAAAGAAAATGGAGGATATTCAAAAGCTGATGAAATATATACTCGTTCATGAAAAGATGCACAAAAATGTTATGAAGATCTATTGCAGTGGCCAGTGATTTCATAAAACATTCTTTAGGTACAGTTGAATGACTCAGGTACCATAATTTGCAAATTACTTCTCCAAAATTCTTAAATGTACTACAAATGTCAATGTGCTTTTCATATTGTGTTGTTTATGATTGTATCTATGTTATTTAAGATGCTGAACATCAATATTGTAGCAAAAACTACATTTTTAAGAAAATAAACGCATTTAACAGTGGTAAACCTATCATCGAGTGGAGAAAGGAACTAAGTCAATTTTTTTCAAAATCAATTTTTGCAATATTTGCTAAGAATTAAGTGAGTGCATTTATATGCATTTACTGGACTGCAATAAAGAATACAATAAAACATTGAACAGAAATTTCTGAAAATAAGTTTACCGGCTAAACAGTTTTTTATCTCTCCTGAAAAGTTAAAAAAATTGACTTAGTTCCTTTCTCCGCCGACCGATTCAATTGAACAAAATGTTTTCCCAGAATGTCTGAAGACTAGCATAATAAGACCGGTTTTCAAAAAGGGTGACAAATGTCACATAGCAAATTATAGGCTCATAACTCTTACTTCAATGTTTAGCAAGATATTTGAAAAAGTTCTACATTTAGGATTGGTTTCTTTCATAAATAAATACATCATTTTGGTTAAAACACAACATGGATTTATGAAAAATTATTTTACTACCACTGTCATTAACTTCTGCATAAAATTTATACACAATTATATAAAAGTAGTCATGCTACAGGACTTTTCCTTGACGTTTCTAAGGCGTTTGATAGTGTATCAATAAAAATTTTATTGGATAAATTAGAAAATTATGGAACAAGGGGCAAAATGCATGACTTTGTAACATCTCACTTAACAAATCGTAACCAATGTACAATGATAACAAGTAAACTCAATGGTTTGATTAAACATATAACATTAACATATGCTACTGCAAGGTTTGGAGTGCCACAGGGATCAGTACTGGGTCCTCTCTTATTTATTTTGTATATAAATGACATATCTGACTTTAAAAATTGCAAAAAATATATCTTACACTGATGATACCACATTTTTGTATAGGAATAAATCATTAAATATCTTGGAAAATTCAATGCTGGATTCATTAAAAGTTATACTGAAATAATTAGAAGACAACAACCTAAATATAAATATAGGCAAGACAAAATTGATGCACTTTCAATATCATAATTCAAATTTGAATAATTCTGTAAATGTAAGTGTACAAAATACAATACTGGAACATGTACAACAGAATAAATTTTTAGAACTAGTGTAGATAGAAATCTGTCATTTAACCTTCACGTTGACTTTACCTGTAGTATGGTAAGCTCAGGATATTATCTGTTAAGGAGACTATCCACATATCTGGATGCTTCAGCATTAAGAATTGTATATTTTGGTATAATATATAAGCAACACAACCTTGCACCGTGGCCTAAAGGAGCCAATGAAATGGTGATGGCTTCGCACAACAATAAATAAAGTGACATAGGCCGGAGGTGCAGGGAGGTTTTCTTTGGCAGTCTCTGCATTTAATTTTAAATTATGTTGATTAATACAAATATTGAGTTCAAATATACATATACATGTTATGGGAAATAGAGAACAACTGCAGAGAACTAAACTGATTGTGACAGTCTCCCTTTTACACTCGAGAAATTGCTTCCGATAGTCTCTCACAACTTGCAATATATGCTGTTTTTGTTTGTCATTTTTTGTGAACATAATATTAAAGCCGGTCTTTAACTTAATACACCTTTCTGCTGAATCATTGATTAGTTTTAAAGCTGTAACAGATTCATATCCTTGCAAATAAGATCCATTATTTCACCAGTGCTTTTTTCTTCACTTCAGTGGGCACTTTCCTATCATAAAATGCTAGTGCAGCATTCTCAAGTGTAAGATATGAAAGATGCCTTTTTAAAGTTATTTAGGAAATCAAGTGCTCAATCTTTTCATAAGACAGTAGATGTAAAAAATTTAAGTCCTGATTTGGAGCTTCTATTACAATGTGGGAGCAAAACTAGATCCAGAATGATGCATTGCTTCTAGAGCTCTGAAGAACACACCACGAAGCAGAGCATAACCTAGAAATATCACAAGTTCTAAGAGTTCTCTGTAATCTTCTGTCACTTGTTGGCTACGCAAAGCCTCCTTAGCAAATGAAAGAATATCTTCTGATGAGTCTTTCAACTGCTCACTTAATTGCAGATCCTCCAACCCAGGTTGCAACTGTCAAACATTGAGTAATCATCATTTCTTTTGGAGCAGCTTGAGAAGTGATACATCAGGCCCAGAAGTATCACCCATCTTCGCCTAATATACACTTATTATTTCCTGTATATGATGTCTGCAAAGAAAATATAATAAATCTCTTCCAAAGATGCCATTCCAGTAATGCACATGCTCCACAAGTATTTGATGATGTATCACAAAATATGGCTTGAACTTTGTAAGACCCCATTCTTCTGCACATTTAAACAGTTTCACATTGTGCCTGTCCTGATCCACTCCATAGCTGTAGTACTCCTAATAAAATGTCCTTATTTTGAAAGGTTATATCACTGGTAGTCATTCAACAAATTCATTTCTAGTAACTCCTGGCAACAATTTACCACAATTTTAGGACAAAGCATAGCAATGCATTACTGCTTAAGATTTCTGGCCAAGTAATCAGAAAAACTATTGGAAGCATTCCTGTAGACATTGTTCATACTTATAAGATAAAATTTTTGATTATCTTCTCTTGTGCAGCATTATGCAATGCATGGCTAACTCTGATGCATTTGAAGCTGTTATAAGCTGTGTGGATGGTCTAACACACATTTCATGACTTTTACAAAATTTATGGGTCACTGGGGCACATGCTAATTTGTCTAATTTTTTTCTTCGGAATTACTTTTATCCTCATGAAATGTAACTAGGGATGCCACATGTAAATTTCTAAAATTTAATATTAAGGACCACCCTAGTGCTCATTTAAAAAAAAAAACATTGTTAGAGAAGGCAAACAGTTCAGTATATAAGGGGATGTTTCCATTGGGAAGAGAAAAAATGAGCTACCAACTTGAGATGACTTTTACAAACATGTTTTGCATTGAACAATCTATGTTATACGACAAGGATGAACATCCAATGGCCAAAATGTTGACCAGTTAATAAGTGAGAAAATAGATACATGGTTTCTCTATTTTCTATGTATAATATTTTGAAATCTCTTGGTTTCAGGTATAGTAGAAGCAATAACAATTGCAAATTTCTGGTAGAAAGAAATGATCTGTGCTGCAAGACTAAGACTTCTGTGCACAATGCACTATATTAGAAGTACAAGTGATTCTAAGTCCATCTTTTATTTGAATTAAATCTGGGTTAATTAAAATCATTGCAGAAAGAGTAAAAGACATGATTCATCTGGAAGGGTGGGAGTCAAGTACCTACTTATAGGCAAAGGTGAAAGATATATCATTTGCCATGCAGGTTCATCAAACACAGGTTTTATACAGGAGAGAAAATGGGTTTTTTGCTCTCAAACACAAAATAAACATTCTGATAAACACACTGATATGAATGCAGACAACTCCAAAGAAAGGGTGTTGGAAGAGGGTTCCATAATCATAATAGATGTCAGTTATCATTCTACGACTATAGAGAAGTTACACACCTGTTCATGAAAATTAGATACACAGGAATGGCTATGTATACATCATATTCCCTTTGATGCAATAGAAACTAAGACTCAATTATTAACTCACATTGTGCCTTAAATAGTCGGAAAAAGAAATATGAACTGGATCATATTTACAAGTGGGCCATGAGGTTATCCAGTTGTCTCCTTACCACTGTCAGTACAGATAGCACAGAAAGAAGTCAGTACTGCCTTCTTGCAGGCACCACATTTCTTACCATTTGTGGACTACCTTCATACATCATGCTTTCATTTAATTGCCTGATACTGTTACCTTGCAGGTGTGTCTCACACCATGTGTTCTGCATGAAATCAAAAGAACATACCTATACTGGTTTTGTCAACTCATTGGCTAACTATGAATAGGTGTAGCCACCTCCCTCAACTGGAAGGTGAGGAGGTAACATGTCCCCTTTCAAACTGGTGTCTGTCACGTGCTGCTAGAGTGTTCCTCTCTAGCGCACCTTCGAGATTTTCTGCAGCTGCCTGTCAGACTTGCAGAGGTCTTAGCGGACAACAAAACAGTGGTTGATAGAGTTTTTAAGTTTTTAGTGGAGTGTAGTATAAATTTGAGGATTTAAAATTTTAGATATCTCTTTTTAAGCTTTTTGACATATTTATCGCCTTATTTTATATCTGGCTATTGCCACTGTTTTTTGAGTTTATGTGTATATTTTCTTTGTCACTAGTAATTTTATTTTTGATTCAATTTTATATATGGCTATTGTCATGAATTTTTTAAGGGCGCTGATGACCATGAAGTTGAGCACCCTTAAACCCACAAACCAACCAATCAAACTGGTGGAGAGCCATGTCAGAAGACATGCTCTATATATGCTCCTACAGACAATCAGAAATTCAATGACTATTACTATGTGCTCTGTGTACAACCCTATCAAGCTATTTGGTGCTAAAGTAAAAGGGAAGTTACAAAATTAAATAACACATTTTGGTTTGCAGATGAGCAATTAATGAATGAGGCACTTGATAGGTTTACCATACAGCATTGGAATCTTGAGCAACACACGTGCATTTGCAATGGAAGAATTTTGCTAAAGAAATTGCAAGGAATGATACTGTCAAAACTGTGATCATAAACCTTGGGGAAAATGATTCAAATATCAAAATTGCTGATGAAGAAGAAAATGGCAACAAGGATGACATTCTGGCAGTTCCCTTATAGCACCTCATCTGCTGCTGTTAAGGTGAAGGGTTATTAATTATTAAAGATTACACATATGTGTGAATAGTTTGTGTTCTCTGGCTTTTATTTTTAAGAATATGTTTTTACTGTAATTACAGCATTACAGAGCGATAACACTGTTCAGTTTATATTATCTGCAAGGTGGTTTTGACCACCATTTCTTCCATTTCTGTCCCCCACTCACTATAGAACTGGCAATGACAAGACTAAGCCTATATTAATTCCTGTTTTATAATACTCTAAATGAGTTATATGAAGCCATTACAATGCAAAATCCAATTTAATTTCATAACAATCACACTGTAAAATTCATAAGCTGGATTCATTTATCAATAACCTTAATTTAGTAACACAGTACATTCAAACCATAGAAAGTCAATTTAAATAAAATTACTTTAGAATCCTGTTGTTATAATTGCATTTGAAATGATAATTAGTATGTTTTGCTTTAACAATTGGCTGCATTGGTTTTTGTTTACAGGATCGAAGAAAAAATTTATTCAGAAGTCTTCATTAATAAATGCTGTTATATTTATACATTTACTTATAAATAAGGCCTATTTACAACATCTGGCGACTGTGATAGGACATTATTTAAATATGGAAAAGGCACGTAAAGTAAGAAGTGTTACAAGAATGACATTTACGTGAATACACAATGAAATAAAAGTCGAGTTGGATTCTGCTGAATCATCATGTACTTTGGAAGTCGAGACAAAGTCTCGGCTTCCAAAGTACAGATAAGTAAGATATTAGAGATTAAGTTTGAGGAACTTAAAGGACTTGACGAAGAGATATTTACATTGATGTTAGAGGCAGATGCAACAGAGGAACAGCTGGATGCAGAAAATAAGTCGAAAGAAGATTACGCAAGAAAGTATTTCAATAACTATTGTTAGAAAAGCATGCCAAAGAATGTGAATATGATAACAGCAGTGTTACAAGCAGTCAGCGTCAAAGTAACCTTCAGAAAAGAACATTTAAGCTGCCACAGATTGAGCTTAAGAAATTTAGTGGTAAGATTAAGCATGGTGGGGTCAGTTTTCAAAAATTGATGAAGACAGAAGCATTGACGTGAGTGATAAGTTTCAATATTTTATTCAGTCAACTACACCAAACTCCCATGCTAGAGAAACAGTGGAGAGCTATCCTCCAAGTACAGAGAATTATTCAAAAGCCTTGGAAGCCCTAAAGTCACGATTTGGGAAGGATGGTATTGTGATAGAAGTATATATTTGTGAGCTTCTGTTGTTAGTGTCATGGAATACAATTGCGGGCTCTTCGTGTGTACTTCCGTCTTTATATGATAAGCTGGAATCATGTTTATGGTCTTTTAGAGTCCTTTGGTATAACTACTGACGAATATGAAGCCATGTTATTTCCATTGGTCGAATCATGTATTCCCGAATGTTTGCTTCGAGTATGGCAATGGCAGTTTATAACTAGAAGCCGAAGGACAGTCTCAAGGGCCTGAATTTCACAAAACAGGAAGTAGAGGGAGAGGAAAGAACTTCAATATCTAAGTCTGGAATCAAGTTTGAAAAGGGCAAGGTAACTAAAGAAAGGAAGCAGATTAGTTTCAAAACAAATGAAGTACCTACTGCTGCAGGCTTACTTAGAGCTAAGCAAACAAGGTAGGCAGAGCTAGTAACTGCATGTTCTGCAGAGGCAATCATGTAAGCAATGAGTGCTATAGTGCATGTGAACTAAGTCTTGAAGAAAAGAAGAGCAACAAATAAAAGGTGTTGTTTTGTCTGCTTGAAACCAGCACATTGTGCCAAGTCATGCAGAATTCCCGTTATTTGTCTCAGAAAACATTATCCTATCAGGTGTCCAGATTTGCCTACCAATAAGAATAATCTGAAAGCAGATGTAATGAAGTTAGACATTCCAGCTAAAAGGAAGCAACAAGAAACAAGTGCTGTGGAAGCATTGCATGCAAGATCATTACATGCAAACGGTTCTGGTTAGATTAGAAGGAAAAAACTGTGAAAGAACAGTCAGAGCAATCATTGATATGGGATCACAGTGCTCATATGTTCTTAAGGAAGCTGCAATCGAAATGGGTAATGAACCAATAAAAGCAGAAGAAATTGTCCACTCATTGTTTGGAGGAAGTAAAACTGAAGTTAAAAAACACAGCACATACAGAATTTGTTTAGGCAATTTAAATGATAGTTACAAGGCCTTGGATCAAGAGGATATATAGGGAGATATTAGCCGTATTCAAAGAGGACCATGGATACAACTAACTGATGTAGGGGATGGTACAGTTCCAATAGAAGTGCTGATTGGAGCAGATGTAGCTGGGAAGCCATTTACTGGAACGTGTAAGAAATAAAATTGTGGACTGGTAGCCATACAGACTAAACTGGGATGGACTGTAATGGGAAAAATGAATAAGGAACAGATAAGAAGAAACTGTACTACATTGTTGACCTCAATGTTTATTGAAAATATTTCAGTGTCAGATTTATGGGACTTGGAACTCATTGGAATCAGGGAACCAATATTGTAGAAAACCAAGGAAAATGTACATCAGGCTGTTCTGCAACATTTTGAGGGCACAGTGAAAATCAACGACGAGGGACGCTATGAAGTGCACATGCCTTGGAAAGAAGGGCACCCACCTTTGCCTGATAATTACGAAATAGCGCTTAAGAGATTAGATATAAATTACAACAAACTGAAACAAGAGGGTCTGATAAGTGCATACAGACAAGTGTTAGATGAGTGGGAAAATGAGGGAGTAATAGAACGGGTTCCACAGTCAGAACTGGCCAATTTTACACATTACATTCCTCATCGACATGTAGTAAAAGAGAACTACACAAATTAGACCTGTGTTTGATGCTTCTGCAAAAATGGCAGGAAAATCATTAAACAAGTGCCTGGAAAAGGGACTTAATCCAACTGAATGCATACCGAAGATCCTATTACAGTTTCGACTGAGATCTCTAGGTGTCATCGCAGATATAAGAAGGGCTTTTCTACAGATAAGCCTTCACAAGTCAGATATGATTTCCTTTGTTTTCTTTGGTTTAACAGTGAAGAGAAAATACAGGTTTATCGTCATTGTAGACTTGTATTTGGTGCGACATGTAGTCCTTTTCTGCTAGGAGCTGAGATTAATCATGTTTTAATCAGCAAATTACATAAAATTAAGAATGATGTTGCTAATGTTTCAAGTTCTACTGTAATTTAACTTATGAATGGTTTTTATGTTGATAATTGTGTCACCAGCGTTGACAACATTGAGGAGCTTCATACATTTATGAAAGAAGAATCAGATGTGATGAAAGAAAAGAAATTCGATTTAAGAGGTTGGGAGCTTACTGTGTACAATTCAGGTTCTGGAATTTCTCACACAACTAACCTTTTAAGACTGTATTGGAATAGAAAAGAGGATACTTTACAAATATCTTCAGAAAGTCTGAAGTTTGACAAATCTAAGCCTGTTACAAAGAGGACAATGCTTTCTGGGTTAAACAGGGTGTATGATCCCATAAGATTTACTTGCCCTGTATCTTTGTCCTGAACTTTTGCTACAAACAACTTGGAAGAGGAGGGGAGCCTGAAACGCTGAAGTAGGTGAAGAAATCAAGAACTTGTTCCTGAAATGGGTCAGCGAACATATAATTTTAGCAAAGATTAAAATACCCAGATGGGTAGGTGTAAGTGAAGAAGCAAAGTTGAGTTTACACACATTCTGTGATGCAAGTCAGTTTGTGTATGCCGCTGTGGTGTATATTCGCTGTGCCACAGTTAATAGAGTATCTGTGCAGCTAGTTCAAGATAAGTCAAGGATATCTCCTTTAAAGAAGATGACAATTCCATGTCTGGAGTTATTGGCAGCTACTATTGGAGCATGACTGCATAATTCGGTGATGAAAGATCTTAGAATGGAAAGCATTGAAGAATTTCTTTGGAGTGACTCATCTACAGCACTTTGTTGGATTCGTCGAAAGGAACAATGTTTGACATTCGTTGGAAATCGGGTGGGAGAGATAAGAAAGTTAACTTCCATTAATCAATGGAGACATGTTCCTGGTGAAAATAATCCAGCAGACTTACCTTCTAGAGGATGTGGAGAAAAACAGCTTTGGGAATCCCAATGGTGGGAGGGTCCTAAGTGGTTGAAAGAACCACCAGAATTGTGGCCACAAACCTCAAATGCAGTTGATGAAACAGAAATTGAGAAGGAAAAGAAAAAATGTGTAAAATCGTCAATGCTAGCCATGGAAAAACTCACCCAAGATTGGTTGTATAGATACTTCTACAGTTTCACCAAGATTCACCGTTTAGTAGGATGGATGTGCTGATTCGCTTATAACTGCTGTCATCCAAGTGCTCGGAAGCCAGGGGAACTCACAGTTGAGGAATTGAAATCTGTAGAAATTTATGTTGTTAAGACAGTGCAACAAGTCATTTAATGGCATTAAAGATGAGAAGATATCATCATGATGTCCATTTGAAGACGAAGATGGAATCATGCGAATTAGAACCAAGATAACTGAACATGAAGATGTGAAAGATTTTAGATATCCTATGATTTTACCAGCAAAGCATCCTCTGGTAATTTTGTTCATTCAAGATGAGCACAAGAGAGACAGCCATGTAGGTGTGCAAGGATTGTCATTACTGCAAGAGCGCTACTGGTTACTTGGAGGACGAAAGTCCATAAAGGCAGCTATTTCAAAATGCATTGTTTGTCAAAGATACGCAGCTCATAAAGTAGAAACAATGCCTGCATCACTACCTGTTCGAGTGAGAGATGCTGCTACATTTGAAGTGGTAGATGTTGACTTGGCCAGACCACTATATTTGAGAAACAAGGAAAAAGCTTGGACATGTTTGTATACATGTGCAGTGTATCATGCAGTGCACTTGGAGCTCGTTTCTGGGTTATCGGTGGATAAGTTTATTCAGACACTTCATTGTTTTACAGTTTGATGAGGCAGGCCATCAATAATCTTTAGTGACAACGGCACAAACTTTGTAGGAAGAGATAATGCATTTAAAAGAGTCGATTTTAACAAGATCAAGTGCTTCAGTTCAACACAAAGAATTCAATGGAAATTTAATCTGCCTAGTGCTGCATGGTGGGGAGCATGGTGGGAGAGACCGATACGAATCTTAAAAGAAACTCAGAAAAATCCTTGGAAAAGCTAAGTTAGATTACGAAGAGATGTCCACAATCCTCTGTGACTGTGAAGTTATAATAAATTCTCGTCCTTTGGCTTATCTGACCAGTGATTCTGATGATCTAGCAACCTTAACACCATCCAATGTTCTTACAAGAAATTAGAGAAGTTGGGGTGCTCGATATTGATGAAATAGATTCTATTAACCTTTGTGCCAGAATCTCTTACAGACAAACACTGAGATAAGCAGTTAGACAAAGGTTCCGAAGAGAGTACTTGGGACAACTGTAGCTTAAGAGTACCAGAATGAAAAGTCAACAGACAAAGGTGGGAGAAATTGTACTCGTTGGAAGCAACAACATGAAGCGTTTAGAGTGGCCTTTGGCTAAAGTGGAGGAACTGATACCTGGACATGATGGTGAAGTTCGATTGGTACATTTGAAGACATCAGCTGGAATACTTCTACAACCAGTTCAATGGCTCCATCCTTTGGAGGGTATTGTAGGAGAAGAAGGTGCTGTAAATGAACAGCCGGTGAAGGATGCTCAAGGGCGGACTGAGAGAGTGGAAGAACAAAAACAAAACAGATACTTCCCAAAGCTAACAGCCCGAGGATGAAGTATAAAAATTCCAAAAAGATTACATTTGTTAAATGTGTACTGTACCACTATGAATTGCATCTGTTATATTTATTGTCAATTAATGTAAATGTTAAGGTGTAATTATGCATAAAATAGGTTAACTTAAGGTGGGAGAATATTATAATTGCATTTGAAATGATAACTATGAGTTTTGTTTTAGCAATTGCCTGCATTGCTTTTTGTTTATAGAAACGAAGAAAAAGTTTGTTCAGAAGTGTTTGTTAATAAATGCTGTTATATTTATACATTTACTTAATAAAACCTATTTTCAAAACCTGTTATAATCTGAATACTTAAACATAGACCTAAAAGAGGATGAAAATTTCATCATGAATAGCAATCATGTAAGAAACACACGGAAAAGGGTAATTAGTTAATATTATGACAGTAAAGGAAACTGTTATTATTAATGCGGTTTCAAAACCTTACCTGTTGATTTTTTTCTGTGCCTCAAAAGCAAGCACCAGTTCTCCATCCTCATTAATAATATCAACATGACTACTGTAGTTGTTGCTTGCAACACTTTTAAGTCCCTTTGTTTGATTGGCAAGTACACTATGTAACTGAATGCATTCTTCACGTCTTCGATCCAACTCCAGTTGTGAGGCTTCCAGTTGTTCTGTTAATAAATCAGTAACACAAACCTGGGTTAGCTACTTACAGCCAATTTAATGACTAATCTAGTCTTAATGCTTTCTTAAAACTGTACAGTACAATAAGATGAAATGAATTTTAACAACTGCTCTGCTCATCCTGTTGCAGAAGAAACGGTTCCTCGTAATATTAACACCATGTTTTTACCCCCCAAAGCCATGCCTCTTCTCCAATCCATGTACAAGGTGTGCTGGAAAATCTGAAGCATGACTATAAACACAAACTTTTGAAAATTATCATTAGCACAATTGATGAGGAAAATGACGTTATGCAGACTCTTAAAAAATCACAATCAAAGATGTTTGTTTACAAGTCGGCTAAGAGATGGAACAAGGTCAGAGGTTCTACTCCTCAGGAGTCGTGAAGGAAGTTATTAAACGTCATGGAAAATCAAGAAACTGCCCATAGAGTGCGATGACCTCAGCCTTGTACAACCAGCTTAAAGATTGGCAGATGAAACAATCAATGAAAATGATGTAGCTGATGAGACGATAGTAGAGGCAGTGAATGTAGAGGCAAAAGAAATTGAAAATGACAATGAAGACATTGAAATCAAGAATGAGAAAATCAGCCACAGTGAAGGATGCAAAATGATAGAGGCTATTGAGTACCTAGAGCAATAGTATGAGAAAACTTCAACAAATCATCTACTGCTACGACAACTGCAGGAAATGGTGGCCAAGAAGCGAGCGAGTTCCATTAAACAGAAAACATTACAGACTTCTTGAAGAACTACCTTTTTTAACCAGAACATGTACATATTATATGTAGGTCCTTTTGTATTTTTATTTTATTTTTATTTGTATGTACGTCAGTTTTTAATTTGATAACATCTTTGATCACATTTTCATTCATTTCACCAGTTTATTATACCTTACTCTCTCAATTTTAAAACGGAGGCCGTGTTATCGAGTTTTCAATTATCTGACTGTCTGCCCTCCTTATCTCAGATAATCAAGGCTCTATTGCACTTTGTGTTTCTTATATATTGCATTATATGTACAAACACAGTATTAAATGTAACAGAAAAACAAAAGAAAACTGCAGCTCCATGATTCGAAGATCAGGCTGCATGTGTCATTAATTAATGCCAATATTACCACAACTCACAATCTAGCCATTTTTACTTTCTCTACTGGTAAGTAGGGGAAGTATTGTATTCCACCCAAAAATTCGATGTTGAGATTTCACCGGAAATATATGTTTTGAGACCCCCTGAACCCAAACAGCAGATGTAGCTGGGAAGCCATTTACTGGAACGTGTAAGAAATAAAATTGTGGACTGGTAGCCATACAGACTAAACTGGGATGGACTGTAATGGGAAAAATGAATAAGGAACAGATAAGAAGAAACTGTACTACATTGTTGACCTCAATGTTTATTGAAAATATTTCAGTGTCAGATTTATGGGACTTGGAACTCATTGGAATCAGGGAACCAATATTGTAGAAAACCAAGGAAAATGTACATCAGGCTGTTCTGCAACATTTTGAGGGCACAGTGAAAATCAACGACGAGGGACGCTATGAAGTGCACATGCCTTGGAAAGAAGGGCACCCACCTTTGCCTGATAATTACGAAATAGCGCTTAAGAGTCCGTTAAAAACTAAAGTTAGTATTTAAGTTTAATGTCTTTCAAGGATGTGACATGAAGATTTTGAAGAAAATAGCCCCATCCAAAACTACCCTTTACATGGAACATTTTTTGAAAATTTTGATTTTCTTGAAAATGGCTCAAATGATTTTGATTAAAATGTCATATGTTTGAGAAATTTTAATGACAAATGAAATGTATATATATCTTGAATTTTCTGGCTATAGCCCCAATAGTCATATTTACTCTGGATGACTTTTGCATAACTGGTAAACTGTTTGAGAGACCAAATCATACTGTACAAAAAATGTAGATCTTGCTAAAATACACAATTTAAGTCTCAATAAATTTTCTTGTAGGGTGAACCATTTCGGAGATATTCCTTGTTATGTGTGTGAGTTTCGGAAAACTTAAAACTTTCGTGAAATGGAACATCGTTGTTCATTTTTTTATATGTTAAGTGTGCAAACAGAACGGAATCTCAAAACTTTACGATTTGAGTATCACACAAAGCCTACTGTATTCTAATATTCCCTTTGCATCTAGTACAAGGAAATCACTGGTCGACAAGATTTTTTTCACAAGAAATCTGAATAGTGAATCTAGTGCATTTTTTCATCCTGAATTCAGATATGTAGTCAGAATTTTCCCATCAGGCATAGTTTTTCTGTGAAAGCTACTTTTCAAAATATGATTTTAGCGTTTTCTTTGACCTGTCATAGGAACCTTTACCTCATATGTAGCTATTTTACTCAAGCCGTATTTATTGAAATTATTTGTAATATCACGCTGAAGCACCACAAAACAAGACTGTGCAGGTTCATTCATGTTTAGACATGCTCAGACCTGTCTGGCATTGTGATGTGTCAGTATTGAGCTGACTGTGACATTGTTCACTAGTGAAATATTTCCTTCCTTTCTGTTTAGAAGTGTATTGTGTATGATGTGCATGTTGCATTTTAGTGCTTAATGTTTTCATCATGCCAAGAAAGTGTGTAAATCATGCAGATAATTTCTGCTATATTTGTGGTGAGCTGACCTTCAGGTCTCAGAGGCGAAATATGACCCCACTTGTAAAGAAGTGTTATCATCTTTACTTTGGCTGTCAAGTTGGTGATTTTGATAAGAGCTGGGTCCCAAATACATGCTGTGTTTCGTGTGTTAGACTGCTGACTGGGTGGAAAAATGGTACACATCATATGCCATTTGCAATTCCCATGATTTGGAGGGAACCGAAGGATCATTCAACTGACTGTTATTTTTGTTTGACAAATATTAAACGAATCACATCTAAAACAAAATATACAGTTAAGTATCCGAATTTGCAATCTGCATTGAGACCCGTCTTACACAGTGAAGAGTTCCCTGTACCAGTATATGTAGATACAACCTTAAGTGATAACTCTGATTCTGACCTAACTGAAACTCAAAATGATTCAGATGAAAATAAAAATGATCTTACATATGAAGCCAGTAGCTGTTCATCAGAACCATACTTTCCCAATCAGCAAGACCTTAATGACCTGATTCAGGATTTAAATCTGTCTAAACTGCAAGCTGAAGTTTTAACTTCCAGACTCAAAGGGTGGAATTTACTCCAAAAAGATGTAAGAATAAGTAGTTATCGTAGCCGCCATAGCGTTTTCAAAGAATACTTCTCTGAAGAATATGGTGTTGTGTTTTGTAATAATATTTGTTCACTTATGGAAACTCTTGGGCATCAACACCAACCAGATGAGTGGCGATTGTTCATAGACTCCTCTAAAGTAAGTTTGAAGGCTGTGCTGCTACATATTGGCAATGAACTTCCATTAATACCAGTAGAGCAAGCCGCTATGAAAGAGACATATCAAAATATGAAACTAATTTTAGAGAAAATACAATATGGAAAATATGAATGGAATATCTGTGGTGATTTAAAGGTCATTGCTTTATTGCTTGGTTTGCAACTTGGGTTCACCAAATTTTGCTGTTTTTTGTGCGAGTGGGACAGCAAAGATAAGAAGTCTCACTACGTTAGAAAGTCATGGCCAAAACGTGAATCTCTTCTCCCTGGCCAGAAAAATGTGGCACGTGTCCCTTTAGTGAATCCTGAAAAAATATTTTTACCTCCATTGCATATTAAGTTAGGAGTTATGAAAAATTTCGTCAAAGCTATGGATAAACTTTCTGATGGATTCTTGTACTTTAAATCGAAATTCCCCAAAACCAGTGATGCTAAATTGAAAGAAGGAGTTTTTATAGGACCACAAATCCGATCATTAATGGCTGATGAACATTTCGAGGGACTGTTAAATCCAATGGAGAGAGCAGCCTGGCAGTCTTTCAAAAGTTTATGTTGCAATTTTCTTGGAAACCATAAAGCAGAAAACTATCGTGACATAGTGGCTGATCTTCTGCATTCTTATAAAGCTATGGGCTGCAACATGTCTTTAAAAATTCACTTCTTGGACTCTCACTTGGACTTCTTCCCCGAAAACCTTGGAGCTGTCAGCGATGAACACGGTGAGCGTTTTCATCAGCAAATTTCTACGATAGAGAAGAGGTACCAAGGCAAGTGGAGTTCCAATATGCTGGCTGACTACTGTTGGACTAAAATGAGTGATCCAGAGGTTAACATCTTGAGAGCCATACAATGGGGGAGATGAACCTTGTTCATTATAGAGTTCTCATCCCGACACAATACACAATTTGGGGAGTTGAGGATTCCAATTTTATGAAGGTGCACAGCCAAAAGGTCATGTAACCTGTCAGTAATTTAAATGTTGCAACAGCCTCATGTCTTGGATAATTAGATATTAACCTTTTGTTCTGTAGCAATGCTGCCCAAGATTTATCAAAACTTTGAGTTTTATAATACTGCTTCAGTTCTTTTTGGAAGTTTCTTTTAATTATAATTTTTGCTGAGTGGTATGGTAAGGTTTGATTTGGTTTTTGCAAGATTTTGGTTCCTTTTTTGGCAAGGAGATCCGCAACTTCATTCCCATGTATCTCACAATGAAAAGGTATTCATTGAAGTTGGATATTTTTATTCTGTTTTGTCAATATTTTTATAATCTTTTTTATTTCTAATAAATTAGAGGAAGAGGGAGACTTATTTGATGCAATAGCTTGATTAGCTGATGTTGAATCACTTAAAATAACAGCTTTATGAAAAGAATTTATTTTGTAAATAAGATGTGTTAGTGCTGCCTTTATAGCCTGGATTTCTCCATTAAAATGGGCTGAATATTTTTTTCACAGCTATATAATAGCTGAATAATTTTGAGTATATTCCAGCTCCTGCTTGATCTTCTTTATCCAATTTGGAACCATCAGTGTAGATATGTAGCCATAGTGGTTTGGGATATAAATTGTGGATTGTTTCTGGAGAAATTTGTTTTAATTCAGAGGGAGTCCTGTTAATTTTAAATACATGTTCCATCAAGTTTAAGTTGTAGTTAATATCTATATCATCTATTGGTGAAAATGGTATGAGGAGTCTCTCAGGCTTTTGATTTGAATTATGGTGTTCTTGTAATTTATAAGCTTTCTGCATGAAGTCCTGTTGAGTTTTAAGTTTCTCTCTCTGTTTTGATATTTTTGCTAATAATTGTCTTGAGGTAGTCTTATTAATATTTCATATTGAGTTAAAGCTTGTTTATTAACCCTTTCATGCCTGGTGTGTATTATAAGATACATAGGCTTTTTTTCCTATTTGTACTAGTTTTAACTTCTTTTTTCTGCTATATTCTTGTTATACTGTTTGTCACCAATTAAAAATACATATTTGAGACGTTTTGAATTGTAAAAAATTACTTTTTTTTTACAATTTATATTGTAGTTTTTTTATAAGAAAAGAAGCAAAATCCATGCAACCACAGTCAAATGATACCCCGTCATCATCCATGCGTGCCATCACACCGATTATTTTACATGCACCCTCCCCGTCCTTTACCACAGGCACATTTGACTGCGGTTACCGAGACTCGAACTCACGACCTCAGGCTTTGAGTGCATGGCCAGTGCACTACGTTTTGCCTCAATGATCATGGTTATTCAAGCCAGCAGGCTGAAGGTGTCCTAGACCGCCTAATCTAAACCGGTTTCAAATTAGAGGAAGAAAGGCATAAGTAGCAAAATAATTCAGGCATGAAAGGGTTAATCTGATGGATTATTGGAGGATTTTCAGTAAGCATCTACATCGCCGTTATGCGAGTAGATTTAACACTACCTGTTATCAATCTTAAACAGTTATTTTGAATTGTTTCTAATTTATTAAGGATTTTTTTATTGAGTGTAATCAGACTTTTCCTATGATATAGTAGAATAGATCTAATGTATGTCTTGTAGGCGTTATTTAGTACTTTCCTAGAGCAACCCCATTTTGTTCCTGTTAATCTCTTTAATATATTGCATCTTTTGTTTACTTTTTCTGTTATATTTCTAACATGATATTCCCAAGATAATTTTCTTAACATGATATTCCCAAGATAATTTTTGTCATAGTATATATGCAAGTATTTAACGTAATCTTGCTGTTGAATGTTTTGACCATTTATTTTAAAGGAGAACTCAGGTACAGCATGTGTCAGGGGACAAAATCTTATGATATGTTTTATTGGTATTAATTTTTATGCAGTTATCATTACACCTTTGTTCTAGTGATTGTATGGTATTATTCATATGTTGTTGTTGTTGTTAGCTAATGCTGGATTTCTGACAATGAAGTCATTAATCCTCTTGCTCTCCAATATTTAATATATTGATAGAGCAATAGCAGTATAGTAACTACTTTTTAGAGAGCACCATATTTTTATGTTTTGATGGTCACATCGCTCTCTCACAACCCCCAGAATGTCTGGAGGACCACACCTGTCGTTGGTTTACGGGTCTCACTGACCTGGCCGGGAGAATGAACAAAATAAATTCACCGACCATATCCTCTGATTACCAATCAGAGGACGTATTACATGCCATGACAGGTCAGCATGTTAGGGGTTAAGGTTTTATAGAGAAATTAGAGGAATGCAGAGGTTGGAAAAATAAAGACTCCCTAGCCCTCAGGAACCCTAATAGCATCGGGGTCGGAAGAGAACAAGAGATGACCAAGGTAAGGTCAGATAGAAAAGTTACAGTGAGGAGCAAAACACCAGTAAGTGGAAGTAATATTCTGCTCAGCTTGGGTACCTTGTGGTCGCCATTCACATATCCCCTAGACGGAGATCCCTGAGTAGAGACCATATGTGAATTCAGTTTATACTGAGTATTTCGAGGAGCAGATGTCCAGATGGTTTGATCGTCTGCATAAAGTGTGGAGCTAATTACAGAGCCTTGAGGAAATCCTATTTTCATGAGTCTGTATTTGGATGTTATGTTGCCATATTTTGTTGCACAAAATCTTTGATTGATGACACTATAGATCCAACAAAACATATTGCCATTGATATTTAATTTCATGATATATCTGTAAGTTTTAATTTCCAAACTGACCCGAAGGCATCTTCAAAGCCTATAAATATTACTGCTAGTTTTTTGTGCGTCGAGAGAATCTTGAATTTGTTGACTAAATCTCAGAGTCTGTTCTGTAGTGGAGAGGTGAGATCGAAATCATGCTTGAGCTAACAATATTACATTTTTTTTCCTAAGTACCATATAAGTCTGAACTGAACCATTCGTTCCATTCTCTTAGAGAATATACTTGTCAGTGAAATCGGATGATAGATAGAAATGTTTTTTGCTGGTTTCTTAGGTTTCAAAATGGGAATTATAATAGCTTTTTTCAATGTGGAGGGATGCCAGTGTTCCATATTTGATTAACAAGGTGCAAGTAGTTCATGCCCAAGGACCTAGATGTTTAAGAAATTTAAAAAATATGGTCAGGACCTTATTGTTTTTTATTTTGTAATTTGTCTATAGATCACTTTAATTCTTGTATGATGAAATTTGAATTAAAAACACCATCTTTATTGATGGCTTTGGTAAATTGTTTCAATTTCTGTTTAATTTGCTTTTCTTCATGTTTGTTTTTTGTTTGAACTTTTTTCTTGTAAAATGTTTGGTGAAGGTTTCACTGATTTTTTTGTCATCAAATATTGTTTTATTATATATCTTGACTGGCACTTTTTATTATTATTATTAATTATTATTAATTATTTATTATTATTATTATTATTATTATTATTATTATTATTATTATTATTATTATTATTATTATTATTATTATTATTATTATTATTATTATTATTATTATTATTATTATTGTTATTGTTATTGTTATTGTTATTGTTTAATGTTGAAATAAAATTATGCATTTTTATACTGTTGTTTTATTAATCCAAATTTGTTACAAAGTTTTGGAAGCATTGTTTTTTGGAATTTATAAATTCCTTTCTCATATGACCTCCTTTGTTTCTCCAGACATGAACGTCTGTTGCTAATTTAGTTTGTTCAGCTGTTTTCCTTGCTAAATTTCTATCTATTTTAAGTTCTGTAAGTTTATTGGTTTATATTTAAAAATATTTCCTATAGGAATGTGCTTTTTGCCAGCTTTCAAGATTATATCATATAATTTCTTAAAATTTTCATCAGGGGTGTTTTCAATAAAATCAAAAGTTGTATTTGCTGAATCGTCCTCAATTTGGGTTTGAAATTTAATCCAATTTGCTTTCTTGAAATTCCAGGTGCTTTTTGGTTTGTTAGGTGTGGATTTATATTTATTTCTAGAAGTAATATTGATAGTGGATAATATAATCTTGTGATCGGTTCCTACATCGTCAAGGACTTTCCTGGGTACCAGGTGAGATATATCTGAGGAAGTGAAGGTTAAATCTGGATTAGTAGAATTACCATTGTAATGTAGATATGTAGGGGATTCTCTTCTTTATATATCAGAACTATAGTGTTTTTGTTTATGAAATCTTGCATAGTTTTCGCTGCTGCATTGGTATCTGTGTAGCCGACTTCATAAAAATGGGCGTTAAAGTCTCCAATAAACAATGTTTTGTCAGTAATGTTTATTCACTCTAGGTCAGGGCTATTGCCTGGAGGATTGTATATACAGAAAATTGTATAATGTTCATTATGTTTCCAAATATAAATTTTGACGCTTCCAATGAGAAACAATAATGCCTTAAAAAGTGAAGTGGTATGTAGCTGAAGGTTAAAGCACTTGACAGAAACTCACAGATGCCATCATTATAAATTGGTGTGAAAAAGTTGAAAATATTTTGTTTCCCAAATCCTCATTATTCCCCCAAGTTATCACTTTTCATTTGAATGTATCCAGTTTTCCATGTTTTATGTACCTTGAGTACCAGAAATCTCAGACTCAATATCTATGGGTTACAGATATGTTCTTATTGTTTGCTAATGCTCTGGGGCTTTGACTCCATCCACTCTCCATCTGATGTCCCAATAAGAGTATGTTTGAATGGGTTACAGATTGATTTATGTGAAATTACATTGCTTCATGAACGACTGCATGCTGCCAGCAAGATTTATTTGTGTTCCAAATAGTACGATAATGCATATCTTTAATAGGAGAATCATGGGAATCATGCCTCAACATGAGTGTAACTCAAGATTCAGTGCTTGGTCCTCTGTATAAGGACTTAGGGACCACATAACTCGGGGCGCTAATGCATGAGAAATTAAAGTAGCCAGCAGTAGTAGCACATATGTTCCAGGACAAATTGTGTGATTGGCCATGTGTATAACATCAGAATGATAACTTCCGGCAATATGTGTACATAGATGACGAATAAGGTGGAAAACTCTATTCTCATTCAACATGGCAAATTTGGGCAGCTTGCACATGTGCCAGTTCATATTAGGATGAAACAAATTAATTCATGAATCACATAACCTGATATAACTATGAAATCATAAGCTCATGCAGTTGTGTAGTAGGTAGGTAACCTTAAATGGAAATATACAAATTTCAGAAATATACATATATGACAGAAATACAATGTTGCATTTCAGAGGCATAAACTGTATAACCTGAAATAACTATGGAATCATAAGCTCATGTAGCTGTCCAATAAATAGATAATGTAAAATAGGAATATATTTCATAAATATATGTTCATAAAGAAATACAAAGGGTTATCCTGTAGGAACCCGCCCTCACATGGTCATAGGCAGTTGTTTGTGACTGAAGCATTGTTGTTATGGGGTTCATTTCCTTTAACTCGTTGGTGACATATGTATTGCCAACGCTGGAAAATTGAAATCAGTGGAAGTATGTGAATGTTGCCAACCAACTTGTTAACATTATTATTTGTTGTTATTTAGAGTTATTGTTTTGTAATTAAGTGATGTGACTTAAGTTCTTGTGCAGTGCGGTTGTGGTTTTAATCTGTATTCTAGATACGTTTGAAAATGAAAACTTGGACTGAGGAGGAGATATTGTGGCTCATCGAAGCATATAAAAATGAAAACTACCACAACAGGCACAAGAGAAGGCGGTAAACCGAGAAGGGATGCTCTCAGAGCACCCGCCTAGTAAGCGGAGGGTCTGTCATTCAAATCCGAGCTGTGGCATTGAATTATTAAGTTCTAGTACTACCTCTCAAACATTGTCCACACACGGTTTGTGTTTAAAAATACCAACAGTAAGTTTGTTGGCATAAATAAATAATAATTACCAATAGTAAGTTTGTTGGCATAAATAAATAATAAACTTGAACTTGTTGCGCATTTTCACAGATGACTACACTTATCAAAGGTACAACAATCCTTATTTGAGATTGTATAGTAAGGTAATTTTATTACAGATTACGCAGTACTAACAACAACAACAATAATAATGTTGACGTTGTATAATACAATAATTTTATTACAGATTATGCAGTATTACGCACTAGTGCAACAATAATAATGAAGTAATAATATTGAGGTTGTGTAATACAGTAATGTTATTACAGATTACACAGTATTAACAACAACAACATTAATAAATAATAGTACATTGTTTGGGCATTTTGTGATGTGTGGTTGGTAGTTTTAGCGAGTTGTACAATGTTAAGTTTAAAACTCATAGTAGTTTCCTAGAAAAGGTAACACAGATTAAATCCAAATTGAACATTCCTAACACCAGAGAAAATCTACTTATAAGAGAAAATCCATTGAAATTATTGCAACCTACCTTCAATTTGGAATTAATAGAGGAAATAAGTAAATCAGACACACCAAAAGAAATACAAAAACTTCTAGCTCTGGAAACAATCAATGCTAGGTATCCCACAGAAGAATGGCTGCACATATATACTGATGGATCCTCCTAGGAAAACCTTACTGGAGCTGGAGTTACGTGTTCACATTTTTCCTTTTATCATTCTGTTGGCAGAGACACAACAAATTATGATGGAGAAATAGAGGCTATACACATTGCTCTCTGACAATAATAAATCTTCCCTTAAATAAATTTAACAAGGCAGTAATTCCTTCGGATTCTAAAGCTGCAATTCAGGGAATATGTTCAAATACTACAAAGAAGTCAACAAAAATTAGAGAATGCTACAAAATGTTAACCCAACTCCAAAAAGTTAATAAGACTGTTCATCTCCAATGGGTTCCAGCACACTGTGGAGTCATGGGGAACGAAGCTGCAGACTCACTTGCAAAGAACGGCAGAACAATAAAACAAAAGTTTAAATTCAATTTCTCATATTCCTCAATAAAACGCTTGATCAAAAAATTTTCTCATTCATACCTACAAGAAATAGAAACAAATGCCAAAGATAAAAAATGGATTACACTACTTTCCAACCCAGATATAATCCCCCAGAGACCAAGGAAAACAGCGGTTGCAGCCTTCCGACTATTGACAAATCACGACTGCTTAGCAAGTCATCTCTACAGAATAGGTATCTCAGCCTCACCAATATGTGTTCTGTGTAACAATCCAGCAGAAATGAAGGAAGACCACTTGAAGACCTGTGAAGCATTAAGATCAGAAGAAACTACAGTTCAAAAGTATTGGAAAGCACGAATGCTAATGGCTTCAATGCCAGATGCAAGGCACTAGAAAACAACAACAATGTTAAGTTGGCAACAGATATTTCTGCCTTGCAGCGCCATCTTCTTCCATTGTAGGTCAGTGACACAATAGAACTGTCAGTGAACCACGTGATGACGGTCTCCTACAGTTTTACCCAGATTTCCACTAATGATAACAGCCAAAAAGAATGAGGAAAAAGGAAATCTTCACTTTGTAACACTTTCTGATAGTGTTACATGTCGCTTGTTTACATTGTTCCACTATTTAGTTAGCACTTATATTCCATTGTTTCAGTGATAGTGCATCTGTTCCATTACCTGTGTTTCTCTCCGATTTGTAGTTGCCAACCTCTTTGTCTAGTAGTGCATTTCTTCATGCCAAGCTGGCATGGTTTTCACCATTGCACATCACGCAGTCTGTATATAGCAGCTTTACCAAATGATCTATCAAATTAACTTTAATAATTGTCAGATAACCCTTTTTGCAGATGACACCAATCTCTCTTTCAGTGATGACAAAATACAAGTAGCCACAAATATAAGGGAATCAGAGAGCCAACTACAATCTTGGTTTCATAACAAGGAGCTAGTAATTAATAGTGATAAAAAACAAGGAATATGTTCAAGACATTTAAAGAACACAAAATCATATTAACCTAGCATTCAACTTGAAAACAGAACCATTACTTATCTAAACAGTATAAAATTCTTAGGAGTATGGATAGATGAATGCTTGCAATGGAACACCCATATTGAGAGGCTAACCTTGAAGATGAGTCAAATATGCATTGCATTCAAAACAGTAAGGCACAGCGTAAGTCGCATAATGCTTAGAAGCTTGTACTTCACATGCTTTCACAGCATTGTTAGATATGGGATAATATTCTGGGATAATAGTCTGATTGTATATTCAAAATGCAGAAAAGGGCAATGAGAATAACCATGGGCAAGAAAGCTAACGCATCCTGTACAAATTTGTTGTTGTAATCATTAAAAATATTACCTGTTCCTTGCATCTACATTTTAGAAATCTTTCGTAAAAGCACACACACAAAAAATCTCACATCCAGATGAATAAAGATAAACATACTCATGATATATAGAAAAATTATCATTTAAGCAGTGTTAGCCAATATACTTTATATGAACATAGCACATTATATAACTGCCCCAAACACTGAAAACCATCACATGTCCAAAAAAGTTCAAACATTGTGTAATATCTTTACTACAGGAAAATTGTTTTACAGTGTAGAGGCTTACTTAGATGCATATATGTAAGCTAAAAATATTGTACACATTTAAGTCCAGTCTGTGGTTACTCACACTTGAGTACATACCTATCTCCTACATCAAAGGAATTGTAATATTCATTGTGCATATTCCATTTCTCTTGTCCCTATTTTATCAATATTTTATTTTACACACCTGACATTCAATATCATGTATTCGATCTAAGGATAAACAAACTGATTCGACTTGGTTTGATTTGGGAAAATATACGTTATCCTAACCTTAAAACTGCAGTTTAAGTAAATTTGTGTATAAAAGAACTTCATAATATGAGAATTTGTCAGCCAAGGTATCAACTCTATTTATTTATTTGTGGCACCAAGAAACACAGGCATTCTAGGTGTACTTCAAATACCACTGAATACAATTTTAATTAAAAGGGTTAAAAATTCCTTATCACATTTGGTAAGAATACTTTTAAATTATGTCTAAAAAGTATGTTACTATTTTGTATTTTTATAAATTTTTATAAATTTATTTTAAAATATAAGATATTTTCCTGTGAGAAAGTGTCATACATGTTTAAATTGTTGAACAAATTGTTAGTTACAACCGTAGTTCTACATTTTGTGAATGAAAATCAAGTAAATGGCTATGTGCTAAAGTCATATAGTTGACCATCAAAACTGCCAAAAAGACAGATAGTGTCAGTTTCATAGTAATTTTTAAAACTTGGATAGATGACAACAACAACCAAATTTAGCAAAGAAAAATAAATAAGAAAAATGTGTGACCAAATGTGTGTTGTAGTCACACGTGTTCTGAATCTTAAGAAATATACCTATACCCTAACTTCTACTTTGCACCCAAGTCTAATTTAGCTTTCATTAGACAGAACCAGCAGTTCTAAACTAAATTTCTTAAATCAAACCATTTATTATAACTAACTTACTTAGCAGCTCCTGCCCTCCATTCTCTCCTTCAGCCATCACTCTGCGCAGAGCAGTTAAATCCATCTTGAGCTTTGCATTTTCCATCTCCAATTCTTGAAGCTGTAAAAGTATAATCATTTTTGTGTAGCTGAGACATGTTACAAATTGTGGCCCAACCTGCCATTCCTTTAAAAAAAATTAGAAATACTATCAGTTAATTCATTGTGTAATGAATTAGAAAGAAAACTATTACAAGTGGATAGCTTATCTTATCTAATCAGATTTATCATTGTGGGAATACTGGCATATTGAGCTAAAATATCTTGTGTATATGACTGTAAGATACTAATTGATTTGACTATGCCCATTATTTCTGAAGTAATAGTGGAGTAACACTTTTTTTAATATCTATAAACTTATTATTAGGACCAGGAGTTTACACACTGTCTGAAACATACAAAATGAACCACAAGCATAAAAAATAAGCAATATCTGATTTCATCCAGACGTAATCAACAAATAAAAATAATTCACTATTTTGTATTAATTCTCTATTTCACTGTTTCTGGAACATAAGAAGCAAAAACAGCTACAAATTTTATTTAGCACATCTGCTGATTTAAACTGTGCAAATGAGTCCAAACTGTAGAACTGAATGAGAAAGTAATATCCAACAAATAAATGTATCTACATATAAGTAGAAATTGAAAAATGTCAGTTTATTAGTACCTTAACGAAAAAATAATATTCTAAATAAAACGAAAATCTTTTCTGGATTCAATTGTTTAGATTATGAATAAATTTACTCTGGAAATACAAAGTGTAGGTAATTTAGAAACCAGAATGAAGAAGCACTATACAAATATTAAATACAAGCAAATTGAAAATCAGTTGTGGCAGATCATTCTTGGTCACCTACTCTGAAATAAATCCTAAAATTCAATTATTAGCAATTACACTAATCTATAGAATTATGATTTGGGATATTTATTAAAGAATAGAGACTGCTTAGTGAATTTTGAAATACTGCCAATTGATTCTTCTTACAAATTTATTAATTTTCAGTAACTGGCAATAATTAGCAAACAATTTGTTGCCTATATCAGCAAATTTAAAACTAAGTGGAAGCAAACTTATTAAGATCACAGTAGGAATTAACACGTAAGGCTGTAACGAACATTGAAATATACAGTTATGATTGACTGGTCGAGATTGTATTTAATAACTTGGGAAAAGACGTACAGTAGAATCCTGATTAACCATTTTAATGGAGGGAATGGAATTAACAGTTAAATGAAAATGATGGCTAAGCCATCTTACTTGATGTACACCATAGGTTTAATAAGCTATTACACAAAAACTCAAAACAAATAAGCCGTATGTCATACTTGCAGTTTATTTAGAAAAATAGCAATAAAGGTGATTATTGTCCATAGGACAGTGCTACATGGTAAGCGGTAACAAGTAACTAGTACAAGTGCTTGTGCTTACACACTCACGTTCATTTTTTGTCAATTTTGTAAGTATTATGCGTCAATAGTACATTGTAACCACTAGTAATGCTCAGCTGAAGGCATTGGACAACTGCTTGACCAGAATACATGCTCATTCTGCATTCACTTCCTAACATTGCTGCTGTGTTTGCATTGTAAGGGACATAGCATACACTTTTGTTCCATTTAAAGTGAACATTGCTTGAGAATTTTTAGAATACTGAAGCCATCTGTTAATATGCTCAAGCTACCTGCAAATACACATCCAGGACACATCATAGATGTTTCTTTCGTAAATAACTCCACTTTTGTAAAATCTTACAAAGACAGTTAAAATAAGACCTTAAATAGCCAGAAGATAATTAAGGTTCTACTGTGCATTATTAAGTTTCAACCTATTTTAATGAATTTTGACACAAACCACGATTTCTAAGTTTATAATTTCTACTGACAAAGGGACTAAATGTCATTTAAGGCACCAGTTGACAGTAGCTAAGGATGTGAAAAAATCTCTCACAAAGCGCATGCTGCATATGATTTTAATAAGTGAAGCATGGTGTGTGTTTAAGTCAACTCTCAGAGATATACTAGATGTCTCGAAAAAACACAGACAATGCTTAGTATTTATTATTTATTTATGCCAACAAACTTACTGTTGGTGTTTTTAAACACACAAGCTGTGTGTGGGCAATGTTTGAGAGGTAGAACTGGAACATAAAAATTCAATACCACAGCATTGGGACATAAAGTACTTACAATATAGTAAGTCACCATTGGGGTAATTGTCTGTGATGTGAGACTGCCTTTGTGGTTTACCAGGAGAAATACGAACTGGTTTGAGAATTCAATGCCATTCTGGCAGATTGTCATGGTAGCTCAATGGTTAGAGCAACCTTCTGGTAAGCGGAAGGTCTGTGGTTCAAGTCCCAACTGTGGCATTGAATTTTTAAGTTGCAGTTCTACTTCTCAAGTGTTTAGTAGTTGTTCAGGATGGCAAACTGATCACTTTTCAAATAGAAGAAGTTGTAACAAATTGTTGTTGTTAGCTAATGCTGGATTTCTGACAATGAAGTCGTTAATCCTCTTGCTCTCCAATATTTTTCACTGATAGATGGGACACTAGAAGTGGCCGGGCATATTTGAAGGTGGTCTCGATCCATTTCCTCTTGCAGATCACATAGAGAACAGAGTGGTGAAGAATATATCCCAATTCTGTTTAAATGTTTTGCCAGCCAATCATGTCCTGTAATCAACCTGAAGGTTGCAACTACTGTTTTTCGAGGATACTCAGGAATTACTGTTTGTATGTTTGGTAGTTCCCATCTTTTATTATTTGATTTTTCATAGTAATATTTTGCAATAATTTTTTTGAATTCAGAGTTGACTAATCTTTTAGCTGCATAAAATGGTAGATTAACTATAGATTTTTGTACACCGCTGGTACCCTTTTTTGCAAGAAAATCAGCTTTCTCATTACCACTCAGTCCACAGTGAGCTGGTATCCATTGGAAGACTAGGTGTTTTTGAACTGCATTTAGATGGGTAAGGATTTTCCAACATTCTATAACTGTTTGGTTTTTTGGTGACAACTTGGAAGTAATTGCTATAATTGCTGCCCTGGAATCTGAGAGAATAACTGCTTGCTGAAAATGTGAAATTCTGTACAAAAGATTTTGTAGGGCCATTCGAATTGCTCCAATTTCTCTATCAAAGTTAGTAGTTCCATAACTTAAAGATTTGTAATAGGAAAGGAGGTGACACGTGACTCCAGCCCCTGCTCCATCTCGGTTTGATATCAATGATCCATCAGTATAAATATGGAATCATTGGTGTTCTGGAAATCTAGTATGGATTGTCTATAATGCCAATAAATTTAGAACACTAGTTGGAGTATCACTTTTCTTAACTTCTTCTGTCAGGTGTAAATAATATGTGATGTCTAATGTATATGTCGGATTGACTTTAGATATGAAGTTTACCTTTGAAATAGGAAGGTGTACATTTTTCTTGATGTTTTGAATTTTGGAAAGAAAGCTCTCCTGAGTCTTTAGTGTAGGTGTAAAACTTCTCTTATGCCATGTAATGAATGGGAGTCTGATCAACTTTTCGTGTTGAATAAGAGCCGCTTTTTCTATTTCATATTCAATGGGGTATTTGTTGGTTAGTAATTCCATAGCTGCTATTGGTGTGGTTTTGATAGCACCTGTAATTAATCTCAGACTTTGGTTTTGAAAGATTTGAATCTTTTTTGTGTCTGCTGTTACAAGAACTTTGCTGCAGTAAGTAAATAATGGCTTTATATATACATTGTATGTTTTGTTAAGAGTTGCTCTAGAACATCCCCACTTCATTCCTGTTAGACGTTTTAACAGCGAAAGGCACCTCTCTGCTCTTTGTATTACATTTTCTATTTGTTTGGTCCATGTAAGTTTGGTATCAAATGTAACTCCTAAATACTTTGCTTCCTTTGTTTCTGGTAATTGTTGACCCTCAAAATTTAGTTTTACTTTTAGTGGTTTTTTTCTTAGTGAAAAGATTTGGTAGTATGATTTTGTTGTATTAACAGTTGAGACAGAATATTAGAAGACCCCAAAAGAAAATTGTTTATGTGAATATTTGTTAAAAGTGTAATTTGTTTTTTGATGTTGGTATGAGTGGGTTAAATGACGAAAACCTGTTGCAAATGTTCATTGTTACGAAAAACTAAGTATGCCCAAAGACATCATAAATATTTCCATATTTAATTTCAATATATATGTATAAATATTAGAATTATATGTGTTCCATAATAAAAGTAAGGGAGGATGGTTAGGGATCACTTCCCTAACAAGAAAGAACTATTTGATGGACACATACGTGGATGTATACGAAAAAGGCGGTGTCACGTGAGGTGAAGCCATAATCTTCCCACTAGCGTGTGTGTATTCAAGGTGAAAGGACATATTTAGGTAGTGTGAACATCGTAGAACATTTCATTTAACAGATTCTCATCAAACTTTTGTTCCACTTTAAATAAAAAAGTGAAAAGATTTAAATAATTTAGAACGGTGCTAAGAAGAATTATTTAATGTAAAATATCGAAAAAAGTGTTAATAAAATAATACATTGTGGTGAAGAAACATTGTGTGATTTTTCATTCCATCCGTTACCACGCCCTGAGATCACAAGATCTCAATAGCTCAAAGACACAACGAAGCATAATTACAAAAACTGCACCAAATGACTTGCCCAACGGGGAACATGAATTTTGGATGGAATGGAAATTACGGGAAATGAACTTACGCGAAATACCAAGTGACGCCATATCTTCGCGCCAAAAAGAAAGAAGACGCCATTAGACCATCATTTGAAATATACCATATCAAAACACCGCTGAACGGATACTCAATGCGGGAAAACACCAGAGATCATCTAGCGAAGCCAATTGTCCAGGAGATGCACGTAACTGGACAAATCAACAAAAAAAAAAAAAGTAGGACCAAAAATTTTTATTTTTACATCCAGTTTATTGTTATTTTTATCTTACTGCGAAGCGGCAAAATAGTGGGAATTTTAAGCCAAAGTGAACTGAATAAAGAAACTAAAATGTCGCGAAAAGAGAGAGATCTAGTAACAGGAGTAGGGGAAGGGGCACATAGGCCTAGTTATCAGATAGAACCAGAAAGCGAGGAACAGGTAGCAATAGGAAAAGACCAAAAGTTATTAATGATCATGTTTGAAAGACTAGAAGAAAGTTTAGGTCAGAAAATGGAACAGAATAGGGAAGAGATAGGTCAGAAAATAGAAGGAGTGAGACAGGACTAGGAATATAATAAAAAAGAGATGAGACAGGATTTAGAACAAAATAAAAAATATATAGGTCAGAAAGTGGAGGAAGTGAGAAAGGACTTAGAGCATGAAATAGAATTAGGAAGACAGAACTTAGAACAGAAAATAGAATTAGGAAGACAGGAGTGTAAAGAAAATATGAAAGTAATGGAAACTAATTTAAAATTAGTACATAAAAACTTAAATGAGACAAGGGAAGCCTTAGAAGCTAGGATAGAAATCATAGGAGATAGGATGGGAAAAATTGAATCGGAAATGAGAGAAAATAAGATTGTATTAGAAGGAGAAATTGGTAGATGTAGAGATGAAATAACAGAATGTAATGCAAGTGTAGAATGTAAGATTACAAATGTAAAAGCAGAAATAACTGAGTAATTAAGGAAAGAGATTGAGGTAGTAAAGAAAGACATTATTAATGAAACTGGAGAACAAATTGTAATTCCTAAAATTAAGACTATGACTGATGTGTTACATTCACAACAGGGTGCTATAAATGATATGAAACAAAGTCACTTAGAAATAAAGAATGATTTAAAATCAATTTGTGAAGAAATTTAAAAAGGAAAAGAAAGTTTGGCTAATGTAAATGATGTTGTGAATGCACTACAAAGGCAAAATGATTTAGATGTAAGTAATGTACAACATGAGGGTTGTTTGAATAATGTACAAAATGTTGACTCACCATACAGAGAAAGGGGTTCACAATCAAACAATGACACAACACACAACACATGCTACACCAACAGCATACTACATGAAATCACACCACCTACATTTTATATTCTTCACCACTCTGTCCTCTATGTGATCTGCAAGAGGAAATGGATCGAGACCACCTTCAAATATGCCCGGCCACTTCTAGTGCCCCATCCATCAGTGAAAAATATTGGAGAACAAGAGGATTAATGACTTCATTGTCAGAAATCCAGCATTAGCTAACAACAACAACAACATTTGACGAGGAGAAGGGAGACGATCCAAAACTCTTTGTTAAGGAGATGGAAGAGTATTTTAAGGTGAAAAGGATACCAAATGAGCTTAGGATGATGATAGTTAAGAAAAGCTTAAAAAACAAGGCATTGGAATGGCTTAGGTTAACACTAGCTGGTAATGAATTGTATAGCTCATTCAGAAATCTATTCCTATCAAGGTATTGGGACCCAGCTAAGCAAAACCAAACTAGGGTAGAGCTAGCGACAGGTAGATATGATCCAACCAAAAGGTTAATGGCTAGTCGATTATTTTATGAAAGTAGCCAACAAAGGAAAGCTATTAGACCCTAACCTGTCGGAAGCAGAGTTAATTACCAGCATAACAAGACATTTCCCAGACACAGTGAGAACAGGGCTAATTGTTGCGAGGCCAGTAGATTTTTCAGACATGATAGAATTACTGACAGCCTTCGAAACGCAAAATGGTCAGCCTAATGAGCATAGACATAGGAACGGTCACCCAAACTCACCTATCTTAAGCAGGAGCGCAACTACGAAAAACCAGAATGAGGGAGAAGATAGAAATACTAGGAGCACCCATGACAGAGGGAGAGGGGCACACCATTTCCCACGACCACACAATCATGGCGAAAGGATGGAGATCACAAGACAGCGGTACCGCGACACGATACCAAGGGGTGAATCGAGATACCAAACATATACATATGATCGTGGAAGACCAGGAGACCGTACCCATCAAGTGAACCACATACGATTCTGTAGGGAATACTTTAACAACCAAAGACTGTCATATAACAGGGGTTCACACCAAAGGGGCAGGAACCAATGGAACACCGGCAACATAAGACAACAAGAACAGGATGAAAATGTGCCAAATAGGGCAGATGTTGCACAGAATACAGAAACAACAACCACCACCAACACTCAGGGAAATTACCACAACTAAGTTCGTCCCAACTGGCTGGATGACCAACAACACAAACCCTAAGCAACTGACAATTGACATCGACACATGATGGCCACACTAAAGAGAAAGATGGAACTACTGTACACTGGACCACTGGTCATAACAAAACAGCTGGGTGACCATACCTATGAGCTACACAATACAAATGGCAAGTTGGTAGGAAGATACCATAAAAATAAATTAAAACCATACAAAGGAAGGACCAAATAGTCTTTGCCAACAAACATGTAAGACAGGAATAGTAGAGATGATGGAAAATAATAATTTTTAATGGGTTACTTATAGAAGATTATGTTCAGATTGGAAGATACAAGAAGAAAGAAAATCAACAAAGTCATTGGCTATATTGACCACCAAGAGCATTGTCAACAAAGACAGATGAGGACACTGATTGTCATTAAAGACGTGAATAGCGACGGAAAATAATGTGTTTTTGACATAAGGATGTCAGGGACAAAAATAAAAAGGAATCAATTGTGATGACAAAGATAAAATATTTCTGACACAAAGGTGTCGAGGGTGAATTGAGAAGAAAAATAATACAATTGCAGAATAATTATAAGTATAGAAGTTTTCTCTTATAGGGATAAGAGACAAAGAGGTAACAATTAGTGAAGTGAGGAAAACCATAGTCAGAAAAACAATGCCCATGAATTAAGATGGATATAGCCAATGCTAAGCTTGAAGAAATGTTGAACTAAACAATAATGAATAAGACCCAATTAAAAAAAAAATGGTACCATTAGTAACATCAGAGTTTAAGAACCGACTCAACGACCTGCCTATACATAATAAGCTTACAAGACAAAGAAGGCAAAGAACTGAATAAAATATTATCATAATCATTAGCTCAAGATTTGTATCCTGTTTTTCTCTCCTCATAACAGGAACATAAGTCAAAAGCCACACAATAAACCATGATACACTTAAATTATATTTGTGTCAATGTCAAATGTATAATAACTGAATATGTGTTGCATAATAACTGAACATATGTTGTATAATAACTGGATATGTTGTATAATAACTGAATGTGTTGTGCAACAACTGAATATGTATTGTATAATAACTGAATATGTGATGTATAATAACTGAACATGTATTGTGTAGTAACTGAATGTGTGAAATTTATAAAGACACGCTGTGTCATGCCAAAACAAAAGACAAAAACAAACAGCGAAGAAGACTGTAAAGAAAAAAAAGATAAAAGTATTGTACAAAGTGATTGTATCAGAGGAATAGTGAGAAGTATTGTATTGTGTTTCAAGATTGTAAATATAGGTGACAGCTTGAAAAACAAAACAAGGGGCATGTGAGACAGAATATTAGAAGACCCCAAAAGCAAATTGTTTATGTGAATATTTGTTGAAAGTGTAATTTGTTTTTTGACGTTGGTATGAGTGGGTTAAATGACGAAAACGTGTTGCAAATGTTCATTGTTACGGACAACTAAGTTTGCCCAAAGACATCATAAATATTTCCATATTTAATTTCAATATATATGTATAAATATTAGAATTATATGTGTTCCATAATAAAAGTACGGGAGGATGGTTAGGGATCGCTTCCCTAACAAGAAAGAACTATTTGATGGACGCATACGCGGATGTATACGAAAAAGGCGGTGTCATGTGAGGTGAAGCCATAATCTTCCCACTAGCTTGTGTGTATTCAAGGTGAAAGGACATATTTAGGTAGTGTGAACATCGTAGAACATTTCATCTAACAGATTTTCATCAAACTTTTGTTCCACTTTAAATAAAAAAATGAAAAGATTTAAATCATTTAGAACGGTGCTAAGAGGAATTATTTAATGTAAAATATTGAAAAAAGTGTTAATAAAATAATACATTGTGGTGAAGAAACATTGTGTGATTTTTCATTCCATCCGTTACCACGCCCTGAGATCACAAAGATCTCAATAGCTCAAAGACACAACTAAGCATAATTACAAAAACTGCACCACAGTCATTAAATTTTCTTTGGTCCACCTTTGTAAGTTGGTTAAGGATTGTTGCATGGTTTTTCTAGTTCTGTACTTTTGCTTTTTGGTTTTGAAGTCCACATTACTAAGTCATCAGCAAATAGTGCACACTTCACACCTGATTCTTGTATTTGTGGCAGATCGTTAATAAATACCAGGTGAGTCAGCCGCACCTTATTTTTTTGGAAGGCAGGCCACCCATCTAACGGCATGTGCACCTTAGTCCAGTTTTGCACTTACTAAAATATATTGCTTGATCTTCATAAAGAGAGGAATGCGCAAAATTGAGAGCAACAGCAGTTTAAGGGACAGAACATACTCCTCGCTAAAGTACACCTCAAAAACATATGACTGGTTAACTGAGAGCGAATTCCAGTTTCCAGCCTATTTTATAAACTTTTTATTAAGGTATGCATAGCAATGTAATTCAGTAAATGTGTCAGAAAAAATTGACCTATCATATGAGTACACTAACAACGTCAGCTATCAAGAAAATGGTGGATTGTTGGCTGCCAAGAATTAGGAAAAATTTAGAGACATGCCTCATCCATCATGGACCCGTACAGTCAAAATAGACATATTATTAAACAACAGTTTATTTACATTTTTGCGTGAACTACGCCTCGTGCATCTCAATTAATATGCAAAACAGCTTTTGCCATTTAAGCAATAATATTAAAACGCCCAGTAAATGATTGAAACTGTCTTAAAAGGCTAAATCAAGCTCGAAAACTTGCGAGGTGGCAATGGCATAGGGCCAGGCACACAAGTCCTACTATTGCATGCGGTACATGCTCTCAGTCAAGTCTCGAAATAGCTGAATAGGATTGTAACATGTACTTTCCGCTAATCTCCAATGACAAAGGTTCGAGTCTCAGCATTGTGAATGTTTTTTTTTTATGTTCATCAAAACTTGGAAACCGAATTCACAAAATCTAATTATAAAGTCCCTGAGGGTTTAGGACATTATAATTTAAGGGGAGGCATCGGTGAAGTTTGGACAAAAATGATGAAAATGTGATTTTTTTGTTTTTTGCCTTAAAATTATGTCTGTACCTTGTACTTTTAGAATCAACCATCGTTTACTCCTCATCACCATTTAAAAGGCCGTTATGCCATTATTTAAATGCCCATGTGCGGGTGGGCGTGGCTGCTGAAATGCATTCATTACCCCATTGCAGCAAAATTGCTTATAATTTTGAAGTTTAAATTGGGCAGTCTGATTCAGTTCTGGTGGATGTAAGCAGAGACATCTTGTGGGATTTTCTGCAAAAATTCATGCTGGTGAAACAAACGAATGTTTTAACATGTGTGTACCACGTGGTTATATTTCTCTGAATTTTATTCAAGATTACACAGCTTGAAGAAGAGAAAAGTCATCTTTATTGTGGTGTACATTTAGATAAGTAGAGTTTAGAATAAGAATAAGTATAATATAGAATAAGATAAGGCAGGGAATACTAAATAAGTGTCTTCTTGCTGTACCTAAGTGAAAATCTAAATTCTTTATTTAGCTGTTTGTAAACACACAAGCAGCTAATCCTCTTCTCACTATTATAATTTATTGTAAGGTTGTAAAGATTGTGCATTAAATGGACCAGATTTTTATTAAATTACTAACTGGTATAAAAATATTTTAAAGTGGGTAAGCAAAAGTAAACAAAGAAATCTCTTGCAGCAAGAAAAAATGTAATGCCTAGATGGCAAACTGGCAAATCTCAGGGGGAAACAAGCATAACTAGATCTTCAGTAGATCTTGAAGGAGCAGGTTCAAGTAGTAAAGAATTGCAGTGACTTCAGCTATCAGTGAATTTAATATGAGTTGTGAGGCTACTCTCTATGTAAAGGAAAGAGTCACAGCTAGTAATGTTCCAGTAAGCAAAAGAATTAGTAATGTTAGGGATAAGGGAAGATTAAAGCAGAGTGCACTGAAAAAACAGTTAAGAGTAGCAAAACTTAAAGAAGAAGCCAAACAGTTAGCTGAAGGACCTTCATATGGTCCAGGGGAATTTTAAAGCAGTAAATGTATGTTGTCATACATTTAAAACTTTAAAGCCATTTTCCTCTGCTTTCTATTTTTTCACATTTTTCAATCTTCAAAATGCATCTTCTAATACAGTTCTTAATAGGTTTCTTTTAAATTTTGCACACATGTTCTTAGATAGTTGCTTCATAAAATTTGGTATTTTAAATGCTGTAGATGGAGTAGTTTAATTGTTACTGAATTTTTATTTTGAAATTTATTAATAATTTGAAAAAAATGGACATTGAGATATTCAATTTTTTTTTTCTCCAAAAGTGTTTGACACAGTCAAATAAAAATACCAGGTTTTGTAGACATAATCTAGGGAAACATATGGCCAGAGTTTAGTTTACTTAGAACAAATAATATTTTATAAGAAGCGTTTGCTATACTACCCTAAAATTGCAGGAAAAAAAAAAATTTGCAAAAACTATCTTGCATAGAAAAGTGAAACTTGTTAAACCTTCTAGTTATGCTTTGGCACACATACATACAAATTTTCACATCATTGTGACAAAAATTGTGGATTTTTGTCATTTTCACAGATGCCTCCCCTTAAATTGTTTTTGGTTATCTGCATTTTGTAATTGAACAGATATAATGACTTCTGCCCCATTGGACTGGCATGATGTAGTGTGTTGCGAATGCCGACCCCTGCATTCTCCACACACATGCTGTCGCACGATATTTAGTGCCAGTCTTTCATTATGTATTCAACAGACGAGTATGTAGATATGCTTTTGATCTATGGAGAAGCAAGAACAAATACACCAGGGACTCAGCATCCATATCAGCAGAGGTATCCGAACAGACGACAACCAACAGCAAACACCTTCTGGAATGTTAAAAGGCGTCTGCGTGTAACAGCGTCACTTGCAAGAATGCCTCCTCATAGACACGCACCAGCAACATCAGGTGTTAATGCAGAAGCAGTTTTGAACACCACCCAGAACAGTCCGCATACTAGTACACAGTCAGCTGCTCAGGAGGCGAACATCAGCCAATCTTCTGTAGTGCAAATATTGAACACTAATAAGTTCTATCCTTATCATTTGCACCTACACCAAGCACTTCACGGGAGAGATTTCCAAGCTCGAGTGATCTTTTGTGAATGGTTGCTGGAGCGAGTAGCATTGATGTGGGATTCACATCCAGGATATTGTTTCCTGATGAATCAAGATTTCACAACAATGGAACTGAAAATCATCACAATATACGCTATAAGAGTGTTGATAATCCTCATTGTGTAAGGGAGGCAGCATTCCAAGAGCAGTAGGGTGTAAATGTTTGGTGTGGAATCTTGGGAGACCACCTTGTTGGACCATTATTCCTCGAGGGGCATCTAACAGGAATCTACCTGGAATTCCTCCGTAGCTCACCCCTTATTATTAGGGAATGTGCCGCTGCAGGAGCGAATGACGAGGTTTCAACAAAACGGTGCTCCTCCGTATCGGTTGAGGATCGTCTGCAATCATTTGAATGCTACACATCCTGGTCATTGGATAGGACGACAAGGACCAGTCTCCTGGCCTGCCAGATCACCTGATCTGACACCCCTTGACTTCTCTCTCTGGGATTATTTAAAAGAACGCATTTATGCAGAGGAGGTGGGCAATATAGAAACCCTTCATCAGCGTATTACAGTGGCTTGTAGAAATGTCCAACCCGCCATGCTACACCAAGTCAGGGGCTCCATCCAACAGCGTGCCCAGGCATGCCTTACCCAAGAATGTCATCAGTTCGAGCACTTGTTCGACAGAGTCATTCCAGTGCCGCAAAACATATCACTATGAAACATTTTTAATAGCACAATAATTCGCTATCTGCCAAATTGTGTTTAACTTCCATATTTTCATCTGACAATGAAATTTCCTTACTTTCTGTGTTCAAATGCGTATAAATGATCCTTATTTCAATTGCATCTACCTATAGGTGTGTTTAAACAACTATATAATTGTAGTTCACCAATAAAGAAACATCAAACAATGCCATAAAACATAAATAAAACAATGAAAATTAATAACAGTTTTTAGAATAATAATTTGTAAATTGTGAGGATTGCACGGTAAAAAAAATTAGTACATGTAGGTGATTCGAACCACCTTCATAGCAGACAGCTTACTTTGGAGTCTTGTGCTCGTTCCAACTGAGCTACCTAGTAACGTGTGAGGTAAACATTCCGTTTAAGATGTAATATTTGCTGGTTCCAGTGAACATTAGCAGAAGTGCAAACGTCAGCTGTCTAATTATGAATATCTTAAAAGATGGTGTGATAACATCTATATTAGTACTTATTTCATTGAGTGTTTAACATCCATGTTAAATACGCGGGTAGAACCAGGTAATGGGGTCGATGTTTTCATGTTGGACTATAAAATGCAGACTGCATAAAACTCGAGAATAAGGGGCAGCTGCCTCACCTGGTATATTAAAAAGTGTTGTGCTGAGCACTGCGCCTTGTGGTAAGCCACGGTGTACTTGTTTGTATTTAGATGTATTTCTTACATATCTGGTTGCAACAAAGCATTGTGTTAGGAAATCACATAGCCATGAAAACATTGGACCTTGTATCCCTATTTTTTTTACTTTCTTTAGTAGTTTTGTTCTGCATATAGAAAAAATATGCACTTAAGAAATCAATAAAAACTGATACATTATCTTCTTTTCTATTGAAGGTGTCTTTGATTTCTTGACTGAGAAGTAAGACTTGTTCATTTGTAGAGTGGAACTCTCTGAATCCAGCTTGGCATGGGGATATTAAATTTTGTGATTCTAGAAACCAATTTGACCTGTTTGACACCACTCTTTCCATCACTTTTGCTATTATGCTAGTAAGAGCTATTGGTCTATAATTTTTTATTTCTAATGCTGCTTTGTCTTTCTTCAAGAGTGGGACAGTTATAGCTTTTCGCCATTCAGCAGGTACAGTGGTTTTCCAGGATAGATTGTAGAGTTTCAGTAGTTGTTGTTTTGCAGTTTTTCCAAGGTTTTTTATGAACTCTGGATGTATGTGATCTGGTCCAGGAGACTTTTTGTTTTTTAGATTATTTATTGCAATGTTCAGTTCTTGCATATTAAAATTTTGAAAAAAGATATTGCACTGAGTGTTAGGATCACATTCTCTTTCTTGTTTCAAATCTTTCTTAAATTCTTTATGTTCCTTTTTATTATTTCTTGTTACTTTATGTGAATTAGTACATTTATTGAATGTTTCGGCTATGACTGCATCATTTACTAATATTTTATTGTTGTGTATAATAGGTGTGCTGTTGTTTTCTTTCCTGTCCTTGACATTTTTTATGAACTTATGAGCTTTGTTACCATCTGTCCTATAATCCATTTATTCTAAGAAATTAGTGATCCTTTTTAGCAGTATTAATTTCTTTTTTTAGTGAGGTACATTTCTTCCACCATATTTGTGTATCCATATGTGTTTTGTTTGTTCAGTTGTATTTCTAGCTATATCCCTTTGCTTTTTCAGTTCTTCTAACTGGGGGTTCCAAAAGGGTTTGAAATTTTTAATTCTTCCTCGAGGAATATGTTTTTTTGCTGTTTCTAGGATGATTTTAGAGAAATTTTTGTTCATATGGTCTGGTTGGTCATGTAGCTGTGAAATTGTTTGTTCTTTAAATTTATGTTCTAATTCAGTTTTATGTTGAAGGTTGTGGGATCTTCTCCACTATAAATCAGTTCAAAAGTTGTGGTATTAAAAAATTCTTCCACTATCTTCCCTGTAGAATCCACTTTTTCATAACCCCATCTTTTGGAATGGGCATTGAAATCCCCAATTACGACTGTTTTATTTAATTGTTCAATAAGTGAGAGATCTGGTTCATTCCTGGGAGGATTGTAAATACTGTATAAATGTAGATGTTTTGTTATCCCAAAAATTTAGCTTTATTCACTTTTATCTGTGTTATCCATTTCTTTAACAATTTCAAAGGAGTATTTATTATCCTTTTTGACTCCAACTAATATTCCACTACTTATCTGTCTATTTTTGGGTAGTAGGTGTAGTAGAAAACCAGTAAAATTGAAGTATTTACATTGGTCATTTGTTAGATTTGCTTCTTGTATGAAAAATATATCTATGTTATAGTCAAATACAATTTTATTTAGTTCTACTCTTTTTGTTTGTGTGAGACCACCTACATGCCATTGTAGAAGTTTGATGTTAGATCTTCTATTAAGATAATGTTTTGGTTCTCAAGATGTAGTCCCCGCCCGGAGATCACAATGGGGGACTATTTTAACTCCGGAACATTTTACCCCTCGAGTCATATTTCATAAATATTGAAGAGACTTAGCAGTAAATGTAACCGCTTTTTAGAGAGCACCATATTTTTATGTTTTGGCGGTCACATCGCTCTTTCACAAGCCCCAGAATGTCTGGAGGACCACACCTGTTGTTGGTTTACGGGTCTCACCGACCTGAATAAATAATAAATTCACCGAGCATATCCTCTGATTACCAATCAGAGGAGGTATTACATGCCATGGCAGGTCAGCATGTTAGGGGTTAAGGTTTTATAGAGAAATTAGAGAAATGGAGAGGTTGGAAAAATGAAGATTCCTAGCCCTCAGGAACCCTAGTAAAATCGGGGTCGGAAGAGAACAAGAGATGACCAAGGTAAGGTCAGAGAGAAAAGTTACAGTGAGGAGCAAAACACCAGTAAGTGGAAGTAATGTTCTGCTCGGCTTGGGTACCTTGTGGTTGCCATTCACATATCCCCTAGAAGGAGACTCCTGAGTAACAATTTGTTTATATTGATAACATTTGTTTTTGTAGCTTAATACGAAAGATATGCAACCTTTAGCCAATTGTGTACCGGGATAAATGACCTGAGCATAACAACATCCCTACGCATGTGTTATTTGCATATTTTCCAGTACAGTAACATTATCTGACAGCAGTGTAACCCATACCAGTGTACCTCCTAATGGCTGACTTGAGCTCCAGCATACTTTGATGTAAATGTGGGGGATCATTTCATCGCATATTCAAATTGATTGATTGGCAGAGGTGGACCAGTTCCATGGGCAACACGGTTGCCAGATCTGACACTTTTCAACCATTTTGTGTAGAATTGTATGAAGAGTATGGAGTATGACACTCTTGTAATGTTAGCGGAGGACCTTATGGCTTGACTCCACGGAGCGATTGAAAATCTTCCAAGACAATCGCACATATTGGGGTCATGTGCATGTGGCTCACCACCACCAATGTAGGATTTGCAATGACATAGGGGGTACACAGTTCGAAGCCTGTTTGTAGTGTAGACAGCTCAATGTTAGGTTTATTGACGAAATATGAACACACACCCATTTCATACTTTGATGCACTACAGTGTTGAAACCGTGCATTTCTGGACAGGGGTTCCTATTTGAAAACTGATCAGTTTGCCGTACTACACAACATATTGAGCATTGCCTGTTTTTTTGGTACACTCTATATATGGTCTAGGGGTAACATGCTAATCTTTGGTTCTTGAGGTTGCAGGTTCAAACCAGTAGGCAATGGATTTTTTCGGGTATGAAATTCCTTAGCATGGCTTCCTTTGGTAGGAAAATAAAGCCAGTGGTTCAGTGTTATAGACTTACGGTATGTAAAAGAACATCAAGCCTGATAAAGAGCCCTCTGAGGAAAATTAAACAATCTTCCATGCCCAATATAGAATGGGATGCTGATAACCACAACAGTTAATGAGCATCCATAAATAAAAATTCAATTTCAATTTCTCAGCTATATATGTTAATAAAAGTGGAAGCAGCTGAAGATACAATTAAGGATTGCAAAACATGTTCCGCTTGTGAATTTAATTAAAACAGCTAAGCTTCTAAATATGTTTTATTGGATCTGATGTGAACCTGAATTCTTAAATTCAGACAAAGCAGCATCCTATTTACAAGACTGGAAAAAAAGTAAAGAAAAAGCTGTTGATTTTGTGTTATTCTTGGTTTAAAAGTTTGCTGTCACATTCTAGATGTCTGTATGTAGGACAATGCTTCTTTCAAGTACCATATTAAAAGCATAGGACAGATTTTGTGCTGCACAGTGTTCTTTTTTTCTTTATTATATGTTACATTTAAAATATATATTTATATGCTGCGTTGCGCTGCACTGCACTGCGTTGCGTTACATATTTAAATATAAGGACTGCATTATGAATTTTAAAATACTGCCAATTGATTGTATTATTGGCTTTGTTTTCAGAGATTGGTAATACATGGAAATATTAAGTAACTGAACATTTGTAACTTTTATAAACAAGAGCGCTGATGATATATGGAAACATGTGGGCATAACATTTCAATAACTTGCAGCAAATACTAAAGTAACTGAAGCTTTTAGTCTCTAAATAATTGTTTTATTTAAAATGTTATTGAATTTTTCTAGTTTTTCAATGTAAGTAGTGGAAAATAATTTGATCTGAACTAGTTTTTAAATGTGTAAAACAATTTTTAAATGTAAAATTCCTGAAGGTCTTCCAAAAATTTCAAGCTAATATGTTAGAAACTGTGGTCCAAGGAGCATTGTCCAAATTTGTGTTTTACTGAATTTTACTCATACGTTGCCTTAATGCAAGTTGACAAATTACTTGTACCTAGATTTTTAAAGACAGTTATTTATGAACAAACAAATTTTACATGAATTATAATATCCTTTATCTGAGTCAGGAAACAGTTAAAATTCAACTGAATTAGGAAGCTCTCATAAAATATTTTGTGCAAATACTTGTATGTTTCTCATTTGAGCATGTTATTACAACAAATAAAAGATTTTTCAGAACTTTTTTGCATGTTTCTTGCCATTATTTACAGTCAAGCCCTTGCATTATGCATTGACAGTGATACTTAGAAAAGTAAAGCTGTTCTACCTTGAAAGTATCATGTGTTCGTGTAGCTTCATCACTAGGACTGTCTTCCTTAGTGTCAAGTTTCTTCTGCAAATTGTCACGTTCCTTCTCAACACTCTTCAGTTTCTGCTGTAGTTTCAGCACCAAACCCACATCAATCTGCATCATAAAGTATGAGAATGAGTGTTCCATATTCAACATTTGTAATTTTTCAGACAATGTTATGACTTCATCAATCATTCAACAAAACAATAACCACAATACATATAATACTAAAATTATCTTAGTTGAACATACAATTTTCAGTATAAAATATGCAGATTACAGCAGCTTAACAATAAAGTTAATACGAGAAATGCACCACATTTTTTTTTCTCAGCTGTCAACAAGATTACAAATTTGAAACTTCAAATGCATCAAATGCATCATTAGAAGTTTTCTGAGTTCATGCGCAAATTTTCCACTTCCTCTAACAAATAACATAGCTGCAGCAATGTTTCAAAATGGTGTCTGTAAGTGATGTGCAGAGAACGGAACTATTGGGAACATTTGCAAATATGTGTGTTAAGTCTATGGAGCATCTGTAGTTGACTGAAGTATGATTAGCCACTGGGTGCCATGCTCATTGATGTGATGCCATTAATTCTGAGGCATGTGTCAACACGTTGACCAAACTGAAGAAGCACTTTGAATGATTTTGGTGCCAGAACAACCCAGATGATTGCTTGATTCAACATGATAATGCTCAGCCTCATGCAAGTTTGAGGACTTTCACTAAACAGGGTTGGACTGTGTAGTGTCCCTGGATGTGAAAGATGTATTGCATAGGCTTCAATTTTTCTCAAACAGATTGCCAAATTGGTGTTTGTTATTATTTTGTGGTACATAATCATTTTAATGTTATTTAAAATGTAAATATTATGATTTGAATTTGCACCACTCTGTAGCATTATGTTTGGAAACAAAGCTTGGGTCAACAGCATCTGTCATCAGAGTAATTCACGATTTGTTTTGCTTCTTGTTTGTGTGCTCTTCAATTGTGGACATTTGAGCATGATTTGGATGCTTGGTTACTTACTACAAAAACAAAATGTAGGTTAAGATTTGCGTGGATTCTGAGATGATGGTACGTGACAGAGGCAAACACATCCAAGAGGTCACAAAATGAATCTAAGTCACACAGTAAACAAAATTTGTGTTTCCTTGCTGTTGTTGCAAAGAAAATAAATATAAATAGTTGTGTGATCAAGAAACTCAATGTAGGAAGTTTCCAAACATTAAAATTTCTCTAAAAGGCAATATGTAATTAAAGCAGATTCTCCAAAGCCCGCACTCAGTATTATGATGAACATTAAAAAAGTATAAGGCATTTTTAACATCAAAACTTGTGAAAGCGAGTGCTGGCTGTGTCGTAATACTTTAAATAAAAGTTTTGTTAATCTTTTTTCAAAAGTGACTTTGGAATTTCAGCGGTTATGAAGATTTAAATAAGATTTATAAGGCACCACAAAACAACTATTCTTGTAATCACATAATATGCAAAAAATAATTAAAAATGTTTGGGATAAATCCAGGAATAGAATTTCATTTAATTAGCATAAGCTCTTTAATTGAACAGAGTTTTACTTTCTCATTTTGTACAGACTGTATGTTTTCTAAAAAAAGACGCTTCTTTACATAGCCACAATGAGAATGAGGGATTTTCAAACAGAGGCAATAATATTGAATATTTAAATGAATTAGCAATATATGACACCTCTCTGTAAGAGTATTTGGAAAAGTCTACTGTATTTTGTGCAACTTCACCTGATATTCACAATGAGCAAATTTCAAGTGAGAGTGCCGTCATAACACATGGAACTAAGAAAGAAATTTCTGATGCCTTCTTTGTTTAATATTAAATGAAATTCCTGAGAGTAATATAAAGAATAATCTGTACCATTAGTTACATAAATGTTGATGGAAATGTTGAAGAGATGTTTATTTGCTTTAGAGATGTAAGTTCTGGCGGAAAAGCAGATGTTCTTTTGAATCATACTCTCAGATCTCAGACAATGTTAAAAGATGAAAACTCTGAAGGGCAATTCTGTTTAAAGTTGAGTAATATTTTAACGAATTTTACAATATTCATTGGATTATATACCCGAGTCTAATAGTCACACTATGTCACTGCCATTCACCCTACAGTCCTGAACTAGCTCTTTCAGACTCTCACTTGACTGGGCCAATAAAGGATCCCATTCATGGAAGAAATTTTGAGGATGACTAAGAGGGATTTTCACATTGAACGAAATGGATTTGTGACCAAAACAAGGAGTGATACCGACAAGGCAAACACACCTTTGTGTCTCGCTGGGGATGGCCATAGAACTGGAAGAAGATCAGGTGGAAAAAATTAGGGTTGTAGAAGAAGCAACATTCTTTCTTGTGTGTAATTTTCATTGTGTGGAATAAATAATTGTTTATGATAAAAAAAAAATGTGCTGCACTACTTTCTCAGCGACCATCATACATTTATCCCTTAAGCCATATACTCATTATTAGCTGCACTACACTGCAAAATCAGATACAATATTCATATTAAAACTCATTAATAACAAAAAGAATGCAAATAATAACTTATGAACCTTAATATCTATGAGATTATGTATTTAATAATTTTAAAACTAAATAATAAGAACTTACTAATAAAATGAGTGATAGGACTTTTTAATGGCAAAACATTTTATTCTAACAAAATGTTATACTCTTATGAGGAAAACAAGGGAAAAATCTGTTCATTGAATCCATCTCTGATTCATACTGGCATCTATGCACACAAGCCTTTGTCATCATGTTGAGCTCGTAAGTATCAAGTGTGTGCTGATGGGCAAGTAATTGTATGCAGCTGTCTAGCAGCAAGTACTACAAAGGTTAAACTCCCACATGCAAATGTGTCTCTTTTCTTTGTTTTTAGATGAATACAATGTTTATTACATACATGATATGTTTTCCAAATGCAAAGGCTTATTTTATTTTTAGGCATTTATGCTTGCAAAACTTCAGTATTTTAGTTTTAAAAATAAATATGAAATTAATAAATACTTTTAAATGTAAAACCATTTTAAAAATATAAATAAATATGAAGTGTATAACTTCCCTTTGTATTATCATCCTCATTCTTCATATCATTTATTTAAAAAAAAAATTATGACTAACTTATATTTTTATGTTTAAACAAGAACACTACGTAATTCAAACATATCTTATCCAATAAAAGGTAAATAGTGTTGTCATATATTAAAAATTAACTTTACTTGCAAAAAAGGTGTATGGAGAACTTGAACTGAGGTAGTTAGGATTACCGCATGCATATGTTTGACTGCTCAGCCTTCAGAGCATATCAAAAGAACGTGCATTTTCCCATTTATCACATATCTTGAAAACAAATTTATGAATGCTCCTATGTTTTCTTCATTAGACTCACTTTCTGGCTGCTCTGGCTTTCTTTTAGTCTTTATTTAGCCCCCACCCCTCCACAAATAAGTGTTACTTATGCAAGTTGTAAGCATTATTTCTAATTGATTAAAATGATTAGTCATTCATTGTACTTTCTCATCCAGTAGTGTATACTAGATCATTTTCACTTACATGGACAATCAAGTTTATTTTATTTACACAGGTAATTTAATTATCTACCATAGCTAGATGAAAGAAATACAGACAAGACTTTACCTGTTCTGTTGGTGGTTTATTTCCTTCTGGGCTTACTGTTTCTGATCTGCTACCTTGCTGATTCCAGTCAATGTTTTCCAAGCGTTGACTGCTGGTTGAAGAAGCACTAACTGTGGATCGAACAGAACCATATCCAAAGTCCTGTGGATTTACATTTGTGTTAACTCAACAACAATATGATTTTAATTTTACCTAGATACAAACTAAAACATTATCCTGAAGTTTAGCTTAGATATTAATTCAAAATTAGCAATAAAGGCACTGTTTCATGACAAGAGGTATAACAGTTTTCACAACCTTCGTTAGGATTAACAAAAGAATCAAGTCAAGCTTTCATTTGTTGTAATTAATGAATCACCATGTACTTGAGACTACTGATAAACAGTATATTTGCTATCACCCAAAAGAGGATTATTTGACGCGTTTCTTCAAATAATTTTTATATTATTTGCATTTCATTAATTTAAAAAAATTATAGTAATAAACTGATCAGTCCTAAAATGTTGAAGCGCTCATGTATAAAGGATTTAACGTGCATTTGTAATTACATTGATGATCATGATGTGCTTTGTAATTAATGTTCCTCCACACAATAGACGTATGTAGGACAGGATTGGAAAGGGTAGAGTGAGACTGAAAAATTCAATGCTATGACTGGGATTAGAACCATGGTCTACCAGTTAAAGTCTGACTGTTCTAACCACTAAGCTATCATGGCCAACATACCAACACAGCATAGAATTCTCCAACTCACATTTTTCCCAGTAAACCACACAAGGAGATCCCAATTTATATGAGATAACATACCTTAATGACAACTTACAATATTGTAGGTATGTAAGTTCTGGACTTCTAGTTTAACCAACTATACGGTCAATCAATATAATTAATGTTCTTCCACACAATAGCCTTCCACACAATGGACTGGAAAGGGTAAAGTGAGATCAGGAAAAATGTGAATGAGAATTTAATGGAGAATTTAATGTTGTGTTGGCATGTTGGCGATGATAGCTTAGGGGTTAGAGCAGCCAGACAGTAACTAATAGATCCATTGTCCAAACTCAAGTCATGGCATTGAATTTTTCAGCCTCACTCTACCCTTCCCAATGATGTGCTTTTGTTTCTAGTATGTAATGTTGATACAGCTATTATACATTTGGGGTACTGGGGAGGTCCAATGTTAGTAACTTCCCTTTGGCTTCCTGAACCCATTTGTGCGACATTAAGGAGACAACATGTGCTGAGGTTGCTCTTGCAAGTGAGAGCAAAAAGTAACAAAGAGCATTGCAGCTAAAGACACAAGAGACAAAACTCTAATATAATTAAAGTAAATAGAACATATGTTGAAACAAAGTATAAAGATAATAAGGAAGATGAAGTAAACAACAAATTAAAGGAAATTATAAGAGAAGTCCCTACAATAAAAAGAACAGTGGAGAATTTAGAAGACAAGAACAGAAGATACAACCTGTGATTTCAGGAATTGAAGAGAATGCAGGAAGGGGACGTAAGATGTGACATACAAGATCTTTTAGAAGGAAAACTAAGCATAGAAGTGAGAAGGTATGAGATCTGTAATACTTTCCCAATTGGGAGAAGAAAAATATTAGCGAAGTTCACAAGTACAGGGCTAGTTTTTGAGGTGATTAAACAGATGAAGAAGCTGTAAGGCCATGACATTTACATCAACAAAGGCTTAAGTTATGAGCAATGAGAATTATTAAAAAAGCTAATAGAATGCAGAAGAATCATACATAGACAAGGAAAGTTGGCATATATACAACATTTTAAATTATGGATAAACAGTAATCTAGCAAAAGGAGAAAACAATAAGCTGGGTACTTTATGAGCATTGAACTAAGAAAAGTTAACTTTGTTGAAAAAACGGAAATTATACTGACACAAGAAGCGATTGACCAATATATGCAAAATCAACATAAGGAGCAAGAGGCACAACCAACTACAGAAAGAACAGTAGAAAAGAAGGAAAAAAGAAGGGGAAGGCTATGCAAGAGAATACATCAGAAGAGGACAGTGAAGTAGAGAGACACAGAACAGGAGAAGAGGGGAAGCAGGGGAATGCTGGACAGGAAGCGAAAGAGAAAGAGAAGGAGGGATGGCAACAGCACAACCCACTTTTAGAGTAGACAGGATCCATGCTACGAGGTCAACAAGCAAGAATCTTACTGGAGCAATTCCCAAAACAAGCATAAATAAGTGTGGAAGTGAAGATGTATTTCATGAACAAATGATTGGGTAGATAAGATAATGGGGAAGGAATATACTTGATTAGTGAGGAGGAGAAGAAATGAGCAGGACATGGAAGAATGGAAAACGAGGGTGGTGGACAGAAGAGGGAAGTTATATTAGGTTATATAGGGATCTGAAGAACATAAAGAAATCAGAAACTCATACCATGTGACAAGACAAAGTTAGTGGCATAAGAAGCTGTGGTGAAAGAGGAAAGGAAGAGAGGAAATCAGTGACAACAAAAGGCGATAATGAAGTGACTAATGGTAAGCTTTAAATGGTAATCAAAATGGGGAAAAAAGACAAAAAAGAAGAGGTAAATGGTAAATTTAATAATTAAAAATCACAAGAGATCATTGGGAAAAATAAAAAATTCAATAAAATCATTAGTATGAGAGTGAGCCAGAAATAACATAAAACAACCTTCTAATTATGTCAATAAGACAGTAGCAGTGGAGATCCACACAAAAAGAAATAAAGAACATTCAGTCCCACAAATATAACTTTTCAATCAGATAAGCCCTCTGAAGGAATGTCACCTTGACGTGGCAGAGGGGCTCAGGACCCGATCCAGACAGCCTACTAAGTATGTCATTTTTGACTACAGGTAGGCAGGAGATGAGGGGAAGCAAAGAACATTCCAAAACGGGTAGATGAATCTCGGTAGTCTTGGTCGACGATTCATCTAGGAGAAGAGGACTCCGAAATCACACTCCCCCATGGGGACCTACTACGGTAGGTACGGGTTTGGCATACCTGCACCTACCAAACGCCCAAGCAACTTTGGTCCAATGGTGTGTTTGACCTCACACCTGATACCTCCCTGTACACAGTTTGATGGCTAACCTACGCATGGGTTATAGGTAGATGGGGAGATGCAATGGTTGACTGGGTAACCGCATAAGTCCCAGCCCCTGGTTATCATGTAGGATCTGTGTTCATATCCGCTGATAAAGGCCAGTCCCGGGAAGGGGCCATTGCATGAGCTGATGCACTCCTGAAGGCAATTGGGTCCTGGTGTCTATACATTAGGAGGTGACATGCTAGGGTGAGCAAGGTCCAGGCCAGGACTCTCACCAAAGCTGGGGTGGTGCCCAGGATGTGAGCATGCCATTGGAGACATTTGCAATAGTGGAGGATTAATGCGCCATGAGCTTTACTAAAACTCAAAAGAAGAAAATTAGTGAAGTAGCAGAGTTTTGTGGTCCTCGCTACTTGGTTATCTCAAGAACAGAGGAAGGAAAAAAGTTTGTATTGGTGAGCCCATTTGTAATCCAGAAGGGCCTGGATAAGATAACTGGTCCAGTGAAGTCATGCACTAGATCCCGTAATGGCAAGCTCCTAGTTGAAGCGCATTCAGCAGACCAAGCAGCTAAAATACAAAAAGCAAACCTGTTAGCCAGCTATCGAATATGTGTTGACCTTTGCAAGACATTGAACTCTTAACGCAGTGTGGTTAATACCCACGCATTAGATGGACTTAAGTGTTGAAGAGATTAAGGAAAACCTAGAAGATCAAAGTGTTACCTGTGTTTATCAGGTTCATCGCAAAGAAAGCGGTGAACTGAAACCCACTTGTACCCTGTTCCTGACCTTCGATAGGGTAGATATCCCTCAAAGGATTAAGGCAGGATACGAAGCAATAGAACTAAGGCCCCAACCCAATCAGGTGCTTTAAGTGTAATCATTTTGGACACACAAGCAAACTGTGCAACAGAGCAGCTGCCTGCGTCAATTGTGGAGGCGTCGTGAAGGATGCTCCATGTTCATTGCCTCCCAGTTGTGTGAACTGCAGCGACAAACATCCAGCTAATTCCCAAGAATGCCCCCATTTTATAGAGGAAAGAATGATCCAGGAAATCCGAGTCAAAGAGGTGTCATTCTCAGAAGCTCAGAAACTCCTGCATATCCGACAGCCCCCTTCTAAAGTCCTATAGCTCAGCTGTAGCTAGGCCGGTACAGAAGCAGGAAATCACTACACAAACCAGCGTTCAAACCAGGGCCACAATTTCACAAAAAATTCTCGTAGCAAGAACAGTTCCAAAGCCTTCAACATCTACAGGTAAATCTATGTCTTCTAACAAGTCCCTGAAGCAAAAGAATAGATCTACAAGGTCACCGTCTAAATTGCCAGTCTACAACAATGGTAAGAATTAGCCTGTTATTTATGTTGCTTCACCGAAGAAATTCAAGAAACAGTATGTAAAATCTGACTTCCTCAAAGAAGAAAAGGTGTCTGTTCCCAGTAAACCAAAAGGAAAGAAGAGCCAGCGTTCATCCCCTCGAAGATCCTCTTCTGAGGATTCCTCTGGGATGGATACAGACCGCGGCTTTCATCTTCTCCTCGGCAGAGGACATGCAAGAAGATCCTGCCTAGGCTGGGAGAAACCCAGTGAAAAAGAGACAGGATAAAGCTGAAAAGAGTATAAGCCCAAAAGATCACAAAAGGGCTATATTGAATCGACCACCTTGTACTACAAGGTAATGCAGTTACCTTGGAATACTTATCCCACACAAATATTAATATCGCTATCCTATAATGGAACATACGTGGTATTACAACACAACTACGAGAACTTGAGCTTCTGCTCAAGAACGAATCCTTGATCGTATGTTTGCAAGAGACTAAGCTGCGTCCTCAAGACACTTTCCATCTAAGGCAATACACCCCAATACCACTGTGATGTCACAATAACAGAGGGTGTTCCGGCACATGACGGCGCTATGATACTTCTGAGAGATGATATATATATGCAATCTGTACCATTACGGTCTGATATCCAATCAGTTGCAATAAGGATCCTACTGCCAGATATCCATTTCACCACTTGCAATTTATACTTGCCTCCATCCCACGACTTCTCGCACATTGATTTAGAAGATCTAGTTGCCCAGTTACCAACATCATTTCTGTTGGTGGGAGACTTCAATGTGCACTACCCACTGTGGGGCTCAAGTTGCACTTGTGTGAAAGGCAAGCTCCTCGCTAACTTCCTGGACAGTTACAACCTAGCTCTCCTCAACACTGGAGAGCCCACATTCATTTCTGACTCTTTTATAGTTTCTCGCACCTTGATCTTGCAGTTTGTTTACCTCAGCTGGCAGTCTCTTTACAATGGAATATCATCTCTGATTTACACTCTAGTGACCACTTCCCATGTGTTATTAGTCTATTGACGCAAGATACATGTTCCACACGTATGCCCAGATGGCATTTAGACCATGTCAACTGGAACCTTTACACCCAGTTGGCTGTGTTTACGTACGAGCATGATTCAGTGAATGATTTGGCGCAGCATCTCATGGAGACGATTCTCTCTGCTGCTGAACAACCAATTCCGCGGTCGACTTCACACCCCTGTCGATTTCCCATTCCCTGCTGGACGGAAGAATGTCGGAGGGCAATTCGTGCTTGAAGGCGTGCTCTTAGGGTTTTCCAACGTCACCCTACTTTGGATAACCTAATCCAATACAAGAAAATGCGCGCCAGGTCCAGACAAGTAATTCAGGATAGCAAAAAATCATCATGGAGCAAATGTGTAGCTTCATTTAACCGATACACACCTTCCTTGGTTGTGTGGGATAGGTAAAGGCGTGTCGCTGGTTGATCGACCCATATAACAATTGCGGGACTGAGAACAGCCTTAGGAGCTGTTGTTGATACATTTGATGTGGCGAATACAATGGCAGTGCTTTCGCTCAAGTGTCTAGCTCAGAAAACTACTCCCCTGAGTTCCTTCCAATTAAAACTCAGATGGAATCTCAAGGCTTCGCATTTCGGTCTAGAAACGTAGAAGACTACAGTCACCTTTTCACCATGGCGGAGCTAGAACATTCTCTTAAATCTTCGCGATTATCAGCATCAGGACCGGACGGTATTCATGTACAAATGTTACAACAGCTCTCTCCTGAAGGTAAGACATTTCTGCTCGAGGTCTATAATCGTGTTTGGGTTGACAGTATACTCCCAGAAAATTGGCGGGAGGCCACCGTTATTCCCATCTTGAAGGCTGGAAAGGACCGTCATCTTCCCTCCAGCTATCGTCCTATTTCCCTCACCAGTTGCGTTTGCAAGGTGATGGAACGCATCATCAATGGACGACTGGTATGGTGATTAGAAACTCGTAAACTATTGACTAACCTCCAATGTGGTTTTCGACGACACCGTTCAACTGTAGACCATCTTGCGTCAATATCGACACAGGTAATGGACGGATTTATAAAGAACTGTCAAACCGTTGGCATATTTTTCGATCTCGAGAAGACTTATGATACGTGCTGACGAGTAGAGATTCTACGTTCCCTGTATGCCTGGAACATACGTGGACGCCTACCACTGTTCATTTAGGAGTTTATGAAAGACCGCTTTCTCCGAGTAAAAGCTGGCTCGGTTTTTTCTAATTCTTTTGTTCAGGAGGAGGGAGTACCTCAGGGTTCGATACTAAGTGTCACGCTCTTTGCTATAGCAATTCACTCTATCTGGAAATGTGTTCAACCTGGAGTTTCGTCATGCCTATTCGTAGACGACTTCGCTGTCTATTGCACTTCTCAGCGCACGGCGTTCTTACAACGGCGCCTGCAGCAATGATTGGAGCTCCAAAAACGGCTTCCGTTTCTCAACTGAGAAGTCAATCTACATTAATTTCTCGCGTCGTAGGAGACGATTATCACCTTCGCTCCGTTTCGGTCCAGATTTACTTCCTTCGCAGATGAGATGCGCTTCCTGGGTTTGATCTTGGACAGGAAACTTAGTTGGTCGTCGCATATTGCACAGCTAAGAGCACGATGTGACCGATCCCTAATTATCAGGCGAGTACTAAATGGCAAATCGTGGGCAGCGGATCGTACAATTTTGTTGCGAATGTATCGCGCATTGATCCGATCCAAACTAGACTATGGATGTATTGTTTATTCGTCAGCACGACCATCTGTACTGAGAAGATTAGACGCGGTTCACAATAGGGGCATCGGCATTGCAATAGGAGTTTTTCCAACAAGCGCTGTGGTGAGCCTATACGCCGAGTCCGCAGAACCTCCTCTACAATATCGGCGTGAGATTCTCTTGGCAAATTATGGTTGTGCGCTTAGATGTATGCCTAAGCACCCAACGTTCGCTTCTTTTTTCACCACCACGCTAAGAGAACGGTATAGGAATAACACCCTTAGTCCTAAGCCTGCGGGGTTTCGTTTCCAAGATCTTCTAATGAAGCTTGGAGTGGAACTGCCTAGGATGTTCGCCAAGGGCGAGAAGCTTTACCCCCCTTGGCTATCTGGCACGTCCCAAGTAGATCTTGGGATGACCGTACACCGGAAGTCCACGATGCCTATTTCAAGTATCCGCACGTGTTTTTTTTAGAATTTTTGTCAGGCAACACTGACCGTCGATGTATTTACACCGACGGGTCAAAGTGCACCAACGGTGTTGGATGCGCTTATGGTTATGGAACCGAACAACATACATTCGTTTTTCCAAAGAGCACTTCCATTTTTACTGCAGAGCTTTATGCAGTTTACTGAGTCGGTTTGTATGTGCGCTGTCGCAAATTAGGTGACTGCCTGATTTTGAACGATTCCCTTAATGCACTTCAGAGCCTTTGTGAGCTGCACAACACTTAGTTTGGCTCGATTAAGAATAAGGCACTGCAATTTTTCGCATGGTTACCTATTAAAAGGGACTCTGCCCCTCTATGTCCGCTGTGTAACAACCTTTTGTCAGTTCGTCACGTACTGCTAGTGTTGCTCTCTAGCGCACCTTCGAGATTCTCTGCAGCTGCTTGCCATACTTGCAGAGGTGTTAGCGGACGACAAAACAGCGATTGATAGAGTTTTTTAGTTTTTAGCGGAGTGTAATATCCATTTGAGGATTTAAAATTTTAGATATCTCTTTATGCTTTTGGACATATTTATCACATTGTTACACACACACACGCACACACACACACGCACGCACGCACGCACGCACGCACGCACGCACGCACACACACACACACACACACACACACACACACACACACACACACACACACACACACACACACACACACACACACTCCACGCAACTTGGAAACGGCTCTAACGATTTCCATCAAATTTTGCAGTCAGATAGAGCTTTGCTTTTTAAGTTCATCTATATAGGTATAATTCCCGAAAAAACGCGATTTTACATGAAAAAAAAAAAACATTTTTTATTCCCACTTCTACAGAGCAATTCTTGTATGTATATAATCTCGGTATTTCAGAAACGGCTCTAAAGATTTGGTTAAATATTTGCATACATGCATATTACATTCACAATGTTTTCTCTACTTGCTTTTGGGTAACACATTCACATCTCTTTCTCTACTCACTCTTCCATAAACAATTTTCCATAAAAAACGTGATTTTACAACAAAAAAAAAAAAACTATTTTTATCCCCGCTTTTAAAATAAGTCATACCATGTTCTGTGTGTTTGAAATAGAAATTGTATTGCATTCACATTGCTTTCTCCTCTCACTTTTAGGTAACACATTCACATTTCTTTCTCTATTTCCTCTTCTACAAATAAGTTATACAATTTTCTGCATGTTTGAAATAGAGATACTGCATATTACATTCACAGTGGTTTCTCTACTTACTTTTAGGTAACACATTCACATCTCTTTCTCTACTCACTCTTCCATAAACAATTTTCCATAAAAAACGTGATTTTACACCAAAGAGATATTTTATCCCCGCTTTTTAAATAAGTCATACCATGTTCTGTGTGTTTGCAATAGAAATTCTATTGCATTCACACTGTTTCCTCCTCTCCCTTTTAGGTAACACATTCACATTTCTTTCTCTACTCAATCTGCTACAAATAAGCCATGCAATCTTCTGTATGTTTGAAATATATGTCTCTCTGCCTCTCTCTCTGTCTCTCTCTCTCTGTCACTCTCTCTCTGTCACTCTCTGTCACTCTCTCTGTCACTCTCTCTGTCACTCTCTCTCTGTCACTCTCTCTGTCTCTCTCTCTCTGTCTCTCTCTGTCTCTCTTTGTCTGTGTGTGTGTTTGTGTGTGTGTGTGTGTGTGTGTGTGTGTGTGCGTGTGTGTGTGTGTGTGTGTGTATTCATACTGTATTCTCTTGAACATTGCAATAAATAATCTAAAAAACAAAAAGTCTCCGGGACCAGATCACATACATCCAGAGTTCATAAAAAAACCTTGGAAAAACAGCAAACCAACAACTACTAAAACTCTACAATCTATCCTGGAACACCACTGTACCTGCCGAATGGCGAAAGGCAATAATTGTCCCACTTTTGAAGAAAGATAAAACAGCATCAGAAATAAAAAATTATAGACCAATAGCTCTTACTAGCATAATAGCAAAAGTGATGGAAAGAATGGTGTCAAACAGATTAAACTGGTTTCTAGAATCACAAAATTTAATATCCCCATGTCAAGCTGGATTCAGAGAGTTCCACTCTACAAATGAACAAGTCTTACTTCTCAGTCAAGAAATCAAGGACTCCTTCAATAGAAAAGAAGATAATTTATCAGTTTTTATTGATTTCCAAAGTGCATATTTTTCTATATGCAGAACAAAACTACTAAAGAAAGTAAAAAAATAGGGATACAAGGTCCAATGTTTTCATGGCTATGTCATTTCCTAACACAATGCTTTATTGCAACCAGATATGGAAGAAATATATCTAAATACAAAGAAATACACCGTGATTTACCAAAAGGCGCAGTGCTCAGCACAACACTTTTTAATATATTTATTAACGATCTGCCACAACAAATACAAGAATCAGGTGTGAAGTGTGCACTATTCGCTGATGACTTAGTAATGTGGACTTCAAAACCAAAAAGCAAAAGTACAGAACTAGAAAAAACCATGCAACAATCCTTAACCAACTTACAGAGGAGGACCAAAGAAAATTTAATGACTGTTAATACAACAAAATCAAACTACCAAAACTTTTCACTAAGAAAAAAACCACTAAAAATAAAACTAAATTTTGAGGATCAACAATTACCAGAAACAAAGGAAGCAAAGTATTTAGGAGTTACATTTGATACCAAACTTACATGGACCAAACAAATAGAAAATAATACAAAGAGCAGAGAGGCGCCTTTCACTGTTAAAACGTCTAACAGGAATGAAGTGGGGATGTTCCAGAGCAACTCTTAACACAACATACAATGTATATATAAAGCCATTATTTACTTACTGCAGTGAAGTTCTAGTAACAGCAAATGCAAAACAAAATTCAAATCTTTCTAAACCAAACTCTGAGACTAATTACAGGTGCTATCAAAACCACACCAATAGCAGCTATGGAAATACTAACCAACCAATACCCCATTGAATATGAAATAGAAAAAGCGGCTCTTATTCAACACGAAAAGTTGATCAGACTCCCATTCATTACATGGCATAAGAGAAGTTTTACACCTACACTAAAGACTCAGGAGAGCTTTCTTTCCAAAATTCAAAACATCAAGAAGAATGTACACCTTCCTATTTCAAAGGTAAACTTCATATCTAAAGTCAATCCGACATATACATTAGACATCACATATTATTTACACCTAACAGAAGAAGTTAAAAAAAGTGATACTCCAACTAGTGTTCTAAATTTATTGGCATTAGAGACAATCCATACTAGATTTCCAGAACGCCAATGGCTCCATATTTATACTGATGGATCATTGATATCAAACCAAGATGGAGCAGGTGCTGGAGTCACATGTCACCTCGTTTCCTATTACAAATCTTTAAGTTATGGAACTACTAACTTTGATGGAGAAATTGAAGCAATTCAAATGGCCCTACAAAATCTTTTGTACAGAATTTCACATTTTCAGCAATCAGTTATTCTTTCAGATTCCAGGGCAGCAATTATAGCAATTACTTCCAAGTTGTCACCAGAAAACCAAACAATTATAGAATGTTGGAAAATCCTTACCCATCTAACAGCATTTCAAAAACACCTAGTCTTCCAATGGATACCAGCTCACTGTGGATTGAGTAGTAATAAGAAAGCTGATTTTCTTGCAAAAAAGGGTACCAGCGGTGTACAAAAATCTATGGTTGATCTACCATTTTATGCAGCTAAAAGATTAGTCAACTCTGAATTCAAAAAAATTATTGCAAATATTACTATGAAAAATCAAAGAATAAAAGATGGGAACTAGCAAACATTCAAACAGTAATTCCTGAGTATCCTTGAAAAACAGCAGTTGCAACCTTCAGGTTGATTACAGGACATGATTGTCTGGCAAAACATTTAAACAGAATTGGGATATATTCTTCACCACTCTGTCCTCTATGTGATCGAGACCACCTTCAAATATGCCCGGCCACTTCTAGTGTCCCATCCATCAGTGAAAAATATTGGAGAGCAAGAGGATTAATGACTTCATTGTCAGAAATCCAGCATTAGCTAATAACAACAATACTGTGTTCTCTACTCACTTTTAGGTAACACCTTCACATCTCTCTACTCACTCTTCTGCAAATAAGTCATACAATTTCGTGCATGTTTGAAATAAAAATGCTATGTATTACATTCACATTGTTTTCTCTACTAGCTTTTGGGTAACACATTTATAACTGTTTCTCTACTCACTCCTCTAGAAATAAGTCATACCATGTTCTGTATGTTTGAAATAGAAATGCTGCATATTACATTCACAGTGGTTTCTCTACACACTTTTAGGTAACACATTCACATCTCTTTCTCTACTCACTCGTCTATAAAAGTTTTCCATAAAAAAAGTGATTTTACAAAACAGAAAAAATTATCCCCGCTTTTAAAATAAGTCATACCATGTTCTGTATACTTGAAATATAAATGCTATTACATTCACATTGCTTTCTCCTCTCACTTTTAGGTAACACATTCATATCTTTTCTCTGCTCACTCTTCTACAAATAAGTCATAGAGTTTTCTGTACGTTTGAAATCGAAATGATGCTTATTATATTCACAGTGGTTTCTCTACTTATGTTTACGTACATTCACATCACTTTCTCTGCTCCCTCTTCTACAAACAATTCATATATATACACAAATTGGATGTTTGTATATATGTAACTCTTAATCTCGAAAACCGCTTTCCCGATCACCACAAAATTTGGTTTTATGGTAACAACTTTACTACACAATATATTACTTTCAAATGGTTTTCTACTCACTTTTCTTTTACGTAGCACATTCATTTATCATCTGTTTGTCCTTCAACATACAATTCATCTAATGTTCTATGATTGAAATATTAATGCAATCAATTACATTCACGCAATTTCCTCTACTAATTCTTTCTTTACGAGACAAAATCGTCTCTTTTGCTACTTGCCCTTCAACATACAATTCATCTAATGTTCTATGATTGAAATATTAATGCAACCAATTACATTCACGCGATTTCCTCTACTAATTCTTTCTTTACGAGACAAAATCGTCTCTTTTGCTACTCGCCCTTCAACATACAATTCATGCAATTTGCTATATGTTTGAAACGGAAATACAACGTATTACATTCATTCTATTTTCTCTACTCACTTTTGTTTGACGTAACAATTCACATGTTATTTCCTTTCGTTTATGAACTTCATACATACCAACGCCTATACATATTGTATGTTCAAGAGTGAGTAAAGTCCAAAACAGGCTGACCAATCGCCATGAAAATTGACATATCTAAGTGTTTTTATGCAATCCAGTTTATCATGCAACGTATTATGTTGATATGGTTTTCTCTACTCCCTTTTCTTTTACCTAACACACTACTCCCTCTTCTACAAACAATCCATACATTTTTCCATATACTCTAAATATAAGTGCAACGTATAACATTCACATGGTTTTCCTACTCATTTTTCTTTTGCTAAACTCAATCATTTCTTTCACTACTCCCGCCTCGACGAACAATTACGAACAATTCATACAATTTTCTATAGATTGAAACAGAAATGTGTAGCACATTCACATGGCTTTATCACCCAGCCTTTCTTCCTGAAGTATTTGTTATAGTTCAACAGTGCTGTTGCTTAGTGTCGCTCTGATATTTTAATAAAAAGATAAAGAAATAGTTAAAAAAGTAATTGCAATGGTGTCAGGAGTGCGACGAAAAGCACAATATGGAACAGTTGATGAAACAAATGTTAGTCAAGATGGACCTAATGGGAAATGAAATTAATTCCGGAATGTGGCAGAGGAAACAAATATGATAGCCAAATTGGAAAAATGTAAACTATGGAACAGAAAATATGGGAACAAAAATGGAAAAAATGGAAACGAAAATGGAAGCCAAATTGATAATGTAAACTCCGAGATGGAAAAGATGAAGACGGGAATGTCAAATATGAAGATAGATCTATTGGAGAATGCTAACGAGTGACTGGCCGGGGTTAAGGAAGCCATGGAAGAATCAACGGAAATATGATGGACCTTGGCCAGCGTGTTAACGCCCTGGAGTCAATCGCAGCACCAAAGAACTGAACTCCATAATGGAACAATGCTCGACGAAAGCCTCAAACTAGGTTGATGTCTACTGGGGAGACCTGCCTTCAGCAGTAGACGTTTTACAGCTGAAACGATGGTGTTTTGGAAATATTTGTATGTGTTATTATTCATTTATGCCAACAAGCTTACTCCTGGTGATTTTAAACACACAAACCGTGTGTGGGCAATGTTTAAGAGGTTGAATCAGAAACTGAAAAATTCATTGCCATAGCCGGGATTTGAACCACAAATCTTCCGCCACTTATCAAGCGGCTGCTTTAACCACTAAGCTACCATGGCCAACTTGCCAGTACGACATTAAAGATCCGTGCTTCAAATCCCGGCTATGGCATTGAATTTTTCAGTTTCTGATTCAACCTCTTAAATATTTGTATGTATTTTTATATATCTTGTATCTCGGAAATGACTCTTAACAATTGCGACAAAAAGTTTTATTTAGTTAAAGCTTTGCCTCATTATATAAATATTTTCTCACACAAAAGCAAGATTTCACCAAAACAGAGGCAAAAAAGGCCGAGTGAAGTTCGGTCGCCCAGGTACTAGTAATAGTAACAGTAGTAACAGTTATAATAATAATAATAATAGTAACAGTTGTAATAATAACACTGGTCGACAAGATTTTTTTCACAAGAAATCTGAATAGTGAATCTAGTACATTTTTTCATCCTGAATTCAGATATGTAGTCAGAATTTTCCCATCAGGCATAGTTTTTCTGTGAAAGCTACTTTTCAAAATATGATTTTAGCGTTTTCTTTGACCTGTCATAGGAAACTTAACCTCATATGTAGCTATTTTACTCAAGCCGTATTTATTGAAATTATTTGTAATATCACGCTGAAGCACCACAAAACAAGACTGTGTAGGTTCATTCATGTTTAGACATGCTCAGACCTGTCTGGCATTGTGATGTGTCAGTATTGACCTGACTGTGACATTGTTCACTAGTGAAATATTTCCTTCCTTTCTGTTTAGAAGTGTATTGTGTATGTTGTGCATGTTGTATTTCAGTGCTTAATGTTTTCATCATGCCAAGAAAGTGTGTAAATCATGCAGATAATTTGTGCTATATTTGTGGTGAACTGACCTTCAAGTCTCAGAGGCGAAATATGACCCCACTTGTAAAGAAGTGTTATCATCTTTACTTTGGCTGTCAAGTTGGTGATTTTGATAAGAGCTGGGCCCCAAATACATGCTGTGTTTCGTGTGTTAGACTGCTGACTGGGTGGAAAAATGGTACACATCATATGCCATTTGCAATTCCCATGATTTGGAGGGAACCGAAGGATCATTCAACTGACTGTTATTTTTGTTTGACAAATATTAAAGGAATCACATCTAAAACAAAATATACAGTTAAGTATCTGAATTTGCAATCTGCATTGAGACCTGTCTTACACAGTGAAGAGTTCCCCGTACCAGTATATGTAGATACAACCTTAAGTGATAACTCTGATTCTGACCTAACTGAAACTCAAAATGATTCAGATGAAAATAAAAATGATCTTACATATGAAGCCAGTAGCTGTTCATCAGAACCATACTTTCCCAATCAGCAAGACCTTAATGACCTGATTCGGGATTTAAATCTGTCTAAACTGCAAGCTGAAGTTTTAACTTCCAGACTCAAAGGGTGGAATTTACTCCAAAAAGATGTAGTAAGAATAAGTAGTTATCGTAGCCGCCATAGTGTTTTCAAAGAATACTTCTCTGAAGAATATGGTGTTGTGTTTTGTAATATTTGTTCACTTATGGAAACTCTTGGGCATCAACACCGACCAGATGAGTGGCGATTGTTCATAGACTCCTCTAAAGTAAGTTTGAAGGCTGTGCTGCTACATATTGGCAATGAACTTCCATCAATACCAGTAGCGCATGCCGCTATGAAAGAGACATATCAAAATATGAAACTAATTTTAGAGAAAATACAATATGGAAAATATGAATGGAATATCTGTGGTGATTTAAAGGTCATTGCTTTATTGCTTGGTTTGCAACTTGGGTTCACCAAATTTTGCTGTTTTTTGTGCGAGTGGGACAGCAGAGATAAGAAGTCTCACTACGTTAGAAAGTCATGGCCAAAACGTGAATCTCTTCTCCCTGGCCAGAAAAATGTGGCATGTGTCCCTTTAGTGAATCCTGAAAAAATATTTTTACCTCCATTGCATATTAAGTTAGGAGTTATGAAAAATTTCGTCAAAGCTATGGATAAACCTTCTGATGGATTTTTGTACTTGAAATCGAAATTCCCCAAAGTCAGTGATGCTAAATTGAAAGAAGGAGTTTTTATAGGACCACAAATCTGATTATTAATGGCTGATGAACATTTCGAGGGACTGTTAAATCCACTGGAGAGAGCAGCCTGGTAGTCTTTCAAAAGTTTATGTTGCAATTTTCTTGGAAACCATAAAGCAGAAAACTATCGTGACATAGTGGCTGATCTTCTGCATTCTTATAAAGCTATGGGATGCAACATGTCTTTAAAAATTCACTTCTTGGACTTCTTCCCCGAAAACCTTGGAGTTGTCAGCGATGAACACGGTGAGCGTTTTCATCAGCAAATTTCTATGATAGAGAAGAGGTACCAAGGCAAGTGAAGTTCCAATATGCTGGCTGACTACTGTTGGACTAAAATGAGAGACGTTCCAGATCCAAAATATACCCGAAAATCACTATCTACCACTTTCTAGGTAAGTCAGAATCAGTAGTTATAATTTTGATTTAGATAGCCAGTTACGGATTTTTTAGAATATTATAAAAATTCAAATGAATATCACACAAAACTGCTGCCCGATGCGGACAAACTGTAATTATATTTGAATTCAGCACGAAAAATACTTTTAGAATCTGTTATTTTAATTCTTGTGAAAGAGAAAAAGTTAATTTTTGTAGACCAGTGTAATAATAGTAACAGTAGTAACAGTAACAGTAACAATAGTTACAATAACAATAGTAACAATAACAATAATAACAATAATAACAATAAATAATAATAATAATAATAATAATAATAATAATAATAATAATAATAATAATAATAATAATACCAATAACAATAACAATAATAACAATAACAATAACAATAACAATAACAATAACAATAACAATAATAACAATAACAATAACAATAATAACAACAATAATAACAATAATAATAATAATAACAACAACAACAACAACAACAACAACAACAACAATAATAATAATAATAATAATAATAATAATAATAATAATAATAATAATAATAATAATAATAATAATAATAATAATAATAATAATAATCATAATCATCATCATCATCATCATCAAACTCAGAGGGTGGAAACTACCATATTTCTTGGCATCTGGGTTAAAAGCAATTTAAAATGGAAAATCCACAAACTACATGAACAAAAAACTAGGCTTGGGTTCCTACATTATAAGGATTCTAGCAGTGCTCTCAAGGGAGAAGACCATTAGAATGGCTTATTTTGCATATGTCCACTTAGCTAAGATATGGCAATGGCATAATATTCTGAGGGATCAGCTGCAAAAAAAAAAAAAAGCCTGGCTCATTAAACCAAGACAATCTTTTAAATCTCTTATTCAAAAAACCTAGGCATCCTCACCTCTTGCACCTACATCTTCAAAATAATGTTTATCCATACAACAAACAACCATATAGGTTTAACCTTTATAAAGAATGATTCACTGCATCAATATAATACAAGGCAAAAGTCAAATCTACATGTTCATCCAGATAACATGTCCCTATACTTATGTTATTTTACTCTTAAAATACTCGTATTATATTCCAAATTCTTAAAGGAAATACAAACAAAAAAAGCTTCAAAATATTTCTAAAGGTGCCTCTAATTAACCACTTCTTTTACTCAAGTCAAGACCTTTTAGCAATGACTGTAAATAACTGCCTTTCATATATGTACACTGGGCTCCAAATGTTTTCCGATGGACAGGAGGGTGTAGGAGAGACAAAGTATTTTCTTATGAATTAGCTGAGACTGGTCCACCAGGCCCAGTGAATGCTTCACCAGTTATTTACTTTGGTGTATATTTCTCTGATGTATGGTCAGTGGGGAGCAAACAAGAAGTTAAATAGTCAATTTTGTTCTATCCACACAAAAAAATCAGCACATTCTTTTCTGCACGTATTTAAACAAGTAACATTGCTTTTTTGTGGTAGCATAAACAGTGTTTAAGAAATAATTATGTTTAAACAATTCCTTAAACAAAGATAATGTATATGATGTATTTCTTGTTAGTACTGGTGGTGGTGGTGGTGGTGGTGGTGGTGGCAGCAGCAGCGGTAGTGGTGGTAGTGGTGGTAGTGGTGGTGGTGGTGGTGATGGTGGTGGTGGCGGCGGCAGCGGTGGTGGTAATAATAACAATAATTATACCAATAACAATTCAACCAGTTCAGATTTAAAGGGTGATAGGCATGAAAGCTGAGGGGATAACAGGGTTGCCAACTCGTACGATAATTATGGGGGCATACGATAATTTTAATGTTTGTACACATGGTTGCCAACCAGTACGATTATTATGGGAGTGTACGATAATTTTGATACCGACGAAATATCATTTTCACTGGTTTGTCACACCAGCAAAATGAAATTAATTACACGTACCAACACCACTTTTGCCCTCATGGTCTGTCTCCATCCCTCTAAGGCAACCATTTCATATCCTACTAATCCTTCTACCCTTTATCCCCTTGTTGCCAGTGTGCGCCGATATGGTAATCTCAATAAAGAAGGCACTGTTCAGAAAATTGATGATCAATAGAGAAAACTTGGAGTAAGTGAATTCCATGTGAATGCCTGAGCCTGGCAGTTTCTGGATTGCTGTTAAACACATGTGTCACCTTGGTGGAAATACTGATTTCAAAGAACTGGCAATGTTTGCATTGATCTCGTTGCCCCACGAGAAGATGTTAGTTTATCTCAACAACAAATTTGTATAATGCTGCAACGATTGAGGAAGATGATGAAGTTTCAGATGAGTAGTGCTGGAAACATAAGTACTGAAGTTGTAATACTGGTTGAGGTTATCAATCTTGTAAGTGAATACCATAAACATCAATACTATTACATTCTCATAAGTGCTATACTGATATTTTTATTGTTGTAGCTTTTGGTTTAAGATGTATGATAATTTTGACTCCAAATCTATAATTTTGAGTGGCCGGTACGATAATTTTTCTTCCAAATGTTGGCAATCCTGGATGAGAAGCTACGTCATAAGCTATTGAGATTGGTGCCTCAGTATTTTTAAACATGCTCTTTTGTGGTTTGCAGTTGTTCTATTACTTGTGTTATGCTAAATTTTATTTTTATTTGAAGTTCTGTTTTCCTGCTATTTTCAACAAACAGCCATTCAATGTTTTAAACTTTGATGTGAAATTTCACGTCAAATACACGATTTCATATTTATTGAATATGTGATCTGTCCTCTATGTGATCTGCAAGAGGAAATGGATCGAGACCACCTTCAAATATGCCCAGCCACTTCTAGTGCCCCATCCATCAGTGAAAAATATTGGAGAGCAAGAGGATTAATGACTTCATTGTCAGAAATCCAGCATTAGCTAACAACATATTTGTTGAATAAAACCAATTTGGAAACGAATAGCTTGAATAAAACACATGGCACATTAAAATTATTTAAACGCTTTAAATTTATGATGTGATATGATGCCTCTAGTGCCGAATATTTAGTTTCCATCCTCACTGAAAGTTTGATCTGGATTTATAACGTTAATGTTGTTTTCTTTACACTGATATTACTTTCTCATGACCAAATCTAAGAGAAATGTTGGAATGACTTTCTTTGGACTTACAAATACATTACGCATATTATGCCCCTCACCCTTGTAGACAGGTATGAGCTGGCAAGTCAACCTTTGAGACCACCTGCATAACCTATGGATAAGTTATCTTGTCTTCCCAATACAGCTAAGAACACGTGATTTTGAAAACATTTGGAGTCGGCTGTACCTATTTCTGCTTCAGCCATTAACAAGGAATAGAGAGGCCCACCTAACAGAGAGGACAAAGAAGAGAGAAGAAATCCTGGTGGACTTCTACGGCACAGATACTATGACAAGCTGGAACTGGACCAACGTGAACCAATGTGACACACAATCCGCTTCGGTAGAATGATGGTTAGTGTGTCTGCCTCATGTTCAAGAGGTCGTGAGTTTGAATCTTGCTTAGGTTAAGTTATCCGGATAAGGTTTTTTCTGAGGATTTCCTTATCCTGAGATGACGAATGTTGGGTAACTTAAAGCTCCATGGACCTATGGCTCATTTGAGCATCATTTCACCCGTTTCATTTGTTCACCATCCTATATGACATTGTGTTGGAGGACGTTAATTAAAAAAAAAAATGACACACAATAATAAAATTGGTAATACAGGGATTCATCACAGGATATGCAAGCACACCATGACCACAGTAAAATTGCATGTGCTCATTGTGTGGGAAGCACGTGAGACATACCACATCACCAGGTGTAGAAAGAACACAAAATCTCTATGCAATTATAGCAAAGACTAAATCCAACTAACCATTATGCACGTCGGTGAACTTTAAGCTATTATGTATGTAACTACATATTTTATATTTATAAAATCAAAACTCTTTGTTTTTTGTAGATTAATATATTCTTTTACATGTCATAATTTGTTTACCCTGTAAATAACTTGTCTGTTTGTTTCATTTTGATGTATACAACATTGATTGTAAGTTTTTTTGTGCTTAATGATTAACTGGATCAGTAAACTACTTACTCACTTACTTAGCACACACTTTCTGGCAATCATATGTATCAATAACTGAACTTTTTAGCACAATGTTTATGTTAGAAATTAATTATAATAAATCAAGTGTTAAAACTCACATCATCAGGAAGCTCAGATGTGACGCTGGCCGTGCTAGCATTGGACAAAGAGCGCTGATGATTCTTCTTGGTGGTATTTCTTTGTAATCGATTTAATTCTTGTGCCATAGCTTCATGCTTCTGTTCTAATATGTTGTACTCTGCTAATAGTTTCTGGTATGCTATCCTGTCTTGATCTTGTTCTCTTATCAACATCTGCTTCTCTTCTTCCATCTTTATTCTTATTTTTTCTGCAAATTAACAAAAATATAAAACTAAATATATGATAATAATTTATAGTAGTAGAATATCTTACTGTTAAATTTAAATGGTTTAATGGCAAACTCGATCTCAATTAAAAAAAAAAACTATAAATTGTGATTAAGTCATTAACTTCAATACATATTTATCAAATAGACCAAAACTATTATTATTTTTAAGAAAGGAAACAAACTTGCAAGTCATCAAGAATGGCAACTGTAGAAAAACCACAAGCAATGAAGGATGTCATTTTATTCAGTAAGACTATTTCTACCATTAACAGTGACATTTAATCCTATTTGGCATATTATTTTGCTAGATAAGCTAAGTACATTGGTGTTATTCGTAAAGCTCACTCATGGTTTAAAGTGTAATTGCTGAACAGAAAGTAATTTAAAGAAACTGGCTATTTTGGATAAGAAAAAATATAAAATTAAATTCTCCACTCTATGCAAGGCAATCAGTGTGAGGCATTGCAAGGCTCTATATTGGACTATTTCTGATCTGCATTAGTGTTATGCATATTATACTTAAGTAAAATTATCAATTTATATCAATCTTACATTTTCTGGGGATCATGTCACATCTGCCAAAGACCTCAAGTTCATTAACGAAAATCTCTTGCCATTGTTAAATTCCTTTCCTATTTTTAAGTACATGATGGGGTGTTAAAAATTAAGTCAATAATTAACGAGATTGTTAGTGTGCATCACCATCACAAAGTTCATCATACACAATTAGTTGTAAGTTAAAATATTTTTGCATTGTTTTATTTCAATTTTATTATATATATATATATATTTTTTTTTTTTGTTTTGTTTAATCCCTTAAATCAATTCTGTACAAAGTAACTTGATATAGGATACATCAATAATTAAGCTATACAATGTATTGTAATAAAATTAGTAACAAATCTCTTTAATCTAAGTTCATAAATATAAGAGATGAACATATGAAAATGAAGAACATACCAATAAAAATGAATTAATACATGTTATGCATATAGATATTTATTAAATTGCTTATATTCTTTTACTGTCTATAAGCAGTATTCCTGAAGAAAGCCTTTGTTCTAGCCTTGACTACTTCATAATTATTTATAATTTTGATTATGCTAGGAAAATAACTATATCCCATTGTACTAGAATACTGTATGCCATTTTTAAACATTGTAGTTCTAGTTGAAGTTATATGTGTCTCCTATTTATTTCTAGTATGATGAATATGAATATTCTCTCATTTTGAAATTTAGATTTATTCCTTTTTACAAATAAAAATATCTCTTATGTGAGCTAAACCTGGGAACATCATTTTACTGAATAGTATCTCTGTCTAGCATATAAGCACATGCCAAAGTAAGTATGCCCAGAGTTTTTAATAATAGTTCACAGGAACGTAACATTTCTTCATGTTTAAATACACACATTGTTTAATAAGTACACCTTTAGCTTCTAGTGAATTTCCCCAAAACATTAATCCATATGTCATTATCAAATGTATATGTGCATAAAATTAAAAGTATATATGGTTATTTTAGTTGCTTTTTGGTAACTTGGAAATAAAGACTTGTGTAACTAATCAAATCTATTTATTTTAAGTCAATCTTATAAAAGAACAAAACATAATCGGTAAACAATAAAGGAAAAAATATAGAAAAAGATAAAAGAAAAGTTCACCTCTCGACTATTTTCTGTGGAGTTGCATGAAGAGTATGGTTTATGGCACTCCTATAATGTCAGCAGAGAATCTTATGGCTCAAGTCCATGGAGGATTGAAAATATTTAAAGACAACTGCACATATTGGGCTATGTGCATGAAGCTTACCACCTCCGATATATGCTCTGCAACGACCTAGGAGGTACACAGCTCAAAGCCTGTTTATAATGTAGACAGCTCAATGTTGGGTTTGTTGACGAAATGTGAACACACACACACACATCTCGCACTTAGATGCGCCACAGTGTCCAAACAGTGAGTTTCCAGACAGGGGTTCCTATTTGAAAACCAGTCAGTTTGCCATCCCACACAACATACTAAGCATTGTCATTTTGGCACTCTGTATATTACACTCCATATATTGGAATATCACTGTAAGTTATAAATAATAATAAATAAGTCATCTATGTATGTACTTAGTCACATTTCTGTGTGTAATATAAGGCTAAAGCATGTTTATTATTTTATTATCAGGAAGTTATAGCACAATACATTATTTTCATTGTTAAACAGGAGTTTACATATAGATACACCAGTTTATGATATGCTAACTTGAAAATGAATAATATATCAGTGTTATAAATGTGAATTTGGTGTCAAAGTTATAACATTGTGGTTCATACGTTCTAGTTAACTGGTCCCACAGTGTGCATTCTATTATTCCATGATTTAGTATTTAAAATATAATCACGAATATGACAATTGTTTGGAAACAGTTTGCTTTGGATGGAAGGATGTTCGTGACGTGTAAAGAGTATATGTTATCTGTATACGGTACACCCACATTCCACCCTGGCCAAGTGATTATCAAGTTTATTTGTTTTTTATGTATCAGTCAGCTCAATCCTCCCCTCTACAATGTTGCGTGCCCAGGCATAGCTTGGATTCAATTCAGTGCACCTATGTGAGAAAAGTATTCCAAAACAGCAGAGTCATATATACATTAACAAGAACCGAGAACCAGCCGAGTAAAACATTGAAATTCAGCATTCAGGATATATGCAAACAAGAACCAAGAAAAAACTGAATGAAACTATCGAATACAGTATATTGTCACCGCACCTGCCGCATCTAATTGCCGACAACAGCAGTGTCACCCATCGCATTATTGTCAGCACTACCGCAAATGAGCCGAAGGAAAGAGACAGAGAATGGCCACATTGTTGGGGCGCTTGCCGAAAGAGAGAAAAGGATAGAGACTTCGGGAATCTTCTGCTTTGTATTTCACCGCAATAACTGAACTTTCCAGAATAGTGCCTGGGAGATATAAATAGCGGTAAAGTGCGACAGAAGAGTCAGTCAGACGTATGTGAAGCGTTGAGTAGTCGTGCCGATGGAGGGAAGAAGAGATGTATGCGAAGCGTGGAGGCGTGCCGATGGAGAAGGGACAGTTTTGTGACGAATTTGGAGCCGTGCTGTGAGTGAATCGGAAAAGACTTTCTTGCTGTTGCAACGAGTGTAAAAAGTTACTGTTTACGGAAATAAAAGTGTTTCTTCATCTAGACTACATCTGTCGTCTTTACTTTACACCCACCCAAAGTCACAATATGGATTCGAGAACATCTGTAGAATTTTCAAGAATTGAATACATTGACATTTTGCATTCAGATACTGCCATCACTAAATTCTACCATTAGGTATTTGTCCCTTATTTCATTCATTTTAACCTCTATTTGGTGGGAGAGATATGGATTAGGAAACCAAGAGCTTCTTAGTGGGTTGTGTACTATTGCTAAACATAATGAAATTTCTTCTATTACTACCCACATGATTTCATTTATTCTTGACTTTCTTTCTTTGATTTTAAGAGCCCACTCATAAAATGAAAATAATCCTAACCCCGGGACTTCATGCTCTTTGTTCTTCCACTCACCCCTTGTTTCCTAATAAATGCAAACCCTTGTAGTTTAACATCATAACAAATCCAAGTTTTCACCATTGCTTAAGATGCACTGCCTTTGGAAATCCCCATAACCTAAACTTAAACTCCTTTACTTTGCTTGGGTACCTTGTGGTCGCCGTGTGAATGGTGACCACAAGGTACCCAAGCTGAGCAGAACATTACTTCCACTTACTGGTGTTTTGTTCCTCACTGTAACTTTTCTATCTGATCTTACCTTGGTCATCTCTTGTTCTCTTCCGACCCCGATGCTATTAGGGTTCCCGAGGGCTAGGGAGTGATTGGTAATCAGAGGATATGGTCGGTGAATTTATTTTGATAATTCTCCTGGTCAGGTCGGTGAGACCCATAAACCAACGACAGGTGTGGTCCTCCAGACACTCTGGGGGTTGTGAGAGAGCGATGTGACCGCCAAAACATAAAAATATGGTGCTCTCTTAAAAGCGGTTACTATACTGCTATTGCTCTATGAATGAAAAATATTGTACAGCAAGAGGATTAATGACTTCATTGTCAGAAATCCAGCATTAGCTAACAATAAGTTCAGGATAGCCAACATAACTCCAATCTTTGGAGGTTTACTAGCCACAGACTATTCCCCACCTAAAACAACAGCCTCTTGAAAACACTGTAAAAAGGTGATGGTTCTTCCTGATCAAGTTTTTTTTTTGGTTTGCAGGACCGGGCTGTCATTTATAGGAGTGTTTTCCTGTTGAGAGGACTCATTAGTTGTTGTATCAGTGGGAACATCCACAGCAGGTATTGAATCAAGGGAACAGAACAAAAATGCAGGTTTTAATCTATCCACTGATACTGTTTGTGTTCCTCATAAAGTGCTGATTTTTAAATGCTTCTCAAAACGTTGCAGCACCAGAAAAGGTCCATCATATATTGGTTGCAGTGGTTTCCTTATAGCATTATGTCTCACAAAAACATGAGTACATGATGTTAACTCCTTGTACTGAAAAGGCTTGCATGAAGAATAGTGTTCTGCTTTAATAGGTTTAATATTCCTCACATGCTTGCGTAGTTTGTATATGAAGGTTTGTGTATCAGGTGGGGTTTCACATTCGTTGAAGAAATCTGGTTCGCCATATGTAACTTCTGCAGCTGTTACCTGATGTTCTGGTATTATGTATGAACGAAGACCTAGAAGTACAAATGGTAACTTCTCGACCCAATTACCTGACATCTGAGCTTTGAGAGCTGTCTTTAATGTGCAGTGCCACCTTTCAATTTTTCCATTTGATGCAGGATGGTATGCTGTCGTCCTAATGTGGTTGATAAGTGTTTTGGCAGGGGAATTGAAGAGACTAGACTCAAATTATCTGCCACGGTCTGTTGTGATTCTTTCTGGAATTCCAAATCTTGCAATCCACAAAGAAATTATAACCTACGATACAGTTTCAGCATTCATATCTTCCACAGGACAGGCTTCGGACCACCATGAAAATCAATCAATCATGGTCACTAAGTATCTACATGCTTTAGAAGTGGGTAAGGGACCAACAATATCAATGTCGATATGACTGAAACGCCTACCACAGTAGCATTGTTTCCACACCTTGCATCTTTGACAAGCTATACATGCTCTGACCCACTGTTTAATATCGCTACAGAGAGCTGGCCAAACATAGCATTTTCTGATGACATTAGTGGATCCTTCTATGCCAGGAGAGAGAGCTCATGAACAGAATGGAAGATCATTTTCCTGCATGCTTCTGGAATGTATGGTCGAAATTTCCCTGTTGAACTGTCACCTACAAGCTCTTTTCCACATGGTAGCTCTCGAATTTGTAGCTTCAGTGACATTGGTGGTGACTGCTTTAAAACTTTTAATTCTTCATCCTTCTGCTGTAAATTGGCGATTTTCTCAAAGGAAATACTGCTAGGCAAGCCAATGGAGTTAATTTGTGAACAGGCATCCGCAACTATATTCTCTTGCCCCTTGATAAAAAGAACATCAGTTGAGAACTGGGCAATGTAATCCAGATATCTCTGTTGACATGGTGAAGCTTATCTGCTTTCTGTTTAAAAGAAAATGTGAGATGTTTATAATCTGTGTAGATGCAGAAATCTCTTCCTTTGACCATGTGTTGAAAGTATTTTACCCCTGAACAGGCTGCTAAAAGCTCACTCATAAGTACTGTAGGTAATTTGTGCAGGGCTCAATTTTTTTTTAAAAGAAACCAAGTGGCTCTAGTGTCTTATCTCTAACCTGGTGTAATGATGCACCAATTGCAAACTTTGAAGCATCAACCATTAGGATTAGTGGCAAGTTGTGAGCAGGATGCGCCAAAAGTGTTGCATACGATAAATCTGCTTTCAGCTTTTCAAAGGCTTATAATGCTTCTGTAGACCATTGTAATTTAGTCTTGTCTTTCTTTTTAGTAGACTGACACATCTTGAAAAGAATGGTTTGGGTTTCTGTGTTATCTGGAAGCATTCGACAATGGAAACTGATTATTCCCAGAAAGCGACGATGTTGATCTACTGTCTGTGGCAAGGGATAATGTAGGATAGTATCCACTCTGTCTGGTAATTGTGAAATTCCTTTGCTGGAAACCATAAAACCCAAAAATGGAACTTCAGTCTCACCAAGAATACATTTAGATATGTTTATATTCTAGCTATGTTGCCTAAGAAGTTCGAATAAGATTTTCAAGTGTAGTTCATGTTCTTCTTCATCTGTGGAAGCAATTAGAATATCATCGATATATACAAACACAAAATCCAAACCATTTAGAACAAAATGTATGTACCTCTGAAAAAACTGTGCTGCATTGCGTAAACCAAAAGGTAATTAAAGGCGTGATTATTGCAGTTTTTGGAACATCATCTTCTGGAATTGTGATGTGGTGAAAAGTCTTTGCAAGGTCAATCCTGCTGAAGATCATTTTGCCATCCAATTGGTAGTTGAAATCGTAGGTACAGGGTAACGAGCAGGAACAGTAATTGCGTTGAGTGCACAATAATCCTCACAAGGCCTCCATGAGCCATATTTCTTGGAAACCACGTATAAAGGACTGGACCAGCAACTTTTTGAAGGTCTGCATATACCTAGATCTATCATTTTTTTGAAATTCTAGTTCGACTGCAGCAAGCTTCACTGAAGCCAAGCATCTTGCTTTCACTGAAATAGGCGCTCAGTTAGTGATTACTGAATGCTGAGTTTCACACATAGGTGCCTTGAAGACTGGAATATTTCTGAGAAGATTTGAAAATTCAGAAATAATATCTGAATACTTCTGCTGTGGGGAGATGATGAAGATATACAGGTTTGCTATGGTGCAGATCTTACCTTTTGTATTAAGGAAGGTATTGCTATCCTGCAGGCATTTCTTTTTTATGTCCAATAGAAGACCAAAATATTGTAGGAAGTCAGCACCTAATAGTGGTTGCTGTACATTTGCTAGTACAAAAGGCCAAGTAAATGATCTCCATAACCCAAGGTCTAATTTCAATAGCTTTTCTCCAAATGTTTGAATACTTGAACCATTAGCTGCATATAGAACACAGTTGGAGAGATTTTGCTTTTATTTGGGTGTAGGTGGTAACACAGAAATATCTGCACCTGAATCAACAAGAAGTCTTAATCCTGAGGTGTTGTCATATATACATAAAAGGTGACTAGATTTACAGCTTTCACCGCCTGTCACATCCAGTGATGAGCCTAGGCATTTTCCGGTTATGTAGTGCTGTATTTGCAAGGTGGTATACACTTCTTAGCATTGTCACGAAATTTGTAATGGTACCTGCAAATATTATATGTTCTTTTGCTTGGAGTTTGTGACCTATTACGTGTCCACTTAGGCATCTGTAAATCCTTAATCAAATTAGTGAGTGCAGCAATCTGAAAACCGGTCACTTGAATCATTGCTCTGAGATTCAGATGAGCTTGAAGTATGACAAAGAAATGCACTGCCAGGATTGCTTATTTCTATTAGTTTATCAACGATAGCTGCTACAGCATCTAGTTCATCTTTACTAGTTGCTAGAATGGTTCTAACATTCGTGGGTAATCTCAGCAGGAAAATTGTGCGTACAAATTCAGTAGATACCTTATCTACGGCGAGAGATTTTAACTCTCGGAGCAGTACAGAAGGCTTTCTGTCACCTAGTTCTACTTTTGTGAGGTATTTCTTTGCCTTTCATTCTTCCGATTCCTCAAATTTTTTGATTTGACATTTTTTTAATATCTGAGTAGGGAATATCAAGACATTGGTTTTGTGAGAAAGTCAGATATAAGATCGGCTACTTCATTGTCTAATGAACCAAGAACATATGGAATTTTGTTTTTTCTATGTTAATTCCAGCAGTTAAGAATTGTGATTCAATTTGTAGAAAACATACCTTGACATTTTTTCTCCAAAATGCCGGCATTTTGATTGATACTCTTGAAATAGCGTCTGTTGTACCAGTTGGAAGGTTTGTTTCATTTGGTTCCCTGCGTTGACGTTTGAGTGTGTGTTTAACGTTATTTACCATCGGGATCATCACTTACGGTTATTTCAGTTGCTTCTTGGTGAGTTGGAAATGAAGATTTGTGTATCTAATCAAATCTGTTTATTTTAAGTCAATCTTATAAAAGAACAAAACATAAGCAGTAAGCAATAAGCAATACAAGGAAAAAATATAGAAAAACATAAAAGAAAAGTTCAGGATAGCCAACATAGCTCCAATCTTTGGAGGCTTACTAGCCACATATTCAAAGGCTGACATTTTATCTTAAAATTCTTAAGGCATATGAGCTCACCAGACAAAGTATTCATCACCCCTAGAGAAATCATTAAAAGCATCATTTAATAAACATTTTTATCTTTGAGGATGTATTGTAGATTAAATTTACATACCTTCAGCACCAATTTGGTTTGCCTTTATCTGTTCATTGAGTTGGTTAAGTTCTTCCTTGAGATGACTGTTTTCTGTATTAATACGCTCCATTTCTTCCAGCCGTTTCTTTTCTATACGTTCCTTTTCATTGATCAGATCCATTTTCTCATCACGCTCGTGTGCAAGTGTTTCAGACAATATTTTCAGTTCTTGCTCTTTATTACTTAGCATTGATGTGATTCTCTTAGTTTCTGCTTCATATCCTTTCAAATGCTCCACTTTTGTCTTCAGCTCTACTAGTTCATTCTGTACTGTTTTCAGCGAGTTATTTTCTTTAACCTGTAAAGAAACATAATTTAAAGAAAACCTTTCCTTTCTTCAAATGTCAACTGAACTATGGATTTTTATGTATCTATATGCTGCCATAAATCTCCTATTGAAGCATCTTAAATAAACATTAAAATCTTTTCCAACAACTCTCCCTCAGAATAAAATTCCCACAAATGCACATCAATAGAATGACCTTCTGTAGCAATGTTGGTGTATTACCATATTAGAGACAGCATTTTGTAATGTACTTGGCCAAACAAACCTTAGCATTGAATTTGAATTTTTAATGACTTCAAATCTTCTAACTTTAGAATAAACTATTTTTATGTTACAAGAAAATATTAAATCTGTATGAGTTTTATGTTATTTTCTAACCTGTTCATTTTTTAAAAATATGTTATAGTAGCTATAAAGATGATTGCACATCATAGTTTGCATATTTAAAAGTTATACCTACCAATTCACCAATCTTCTGTTGCAATGAAATTATCTTATTTTCCAATCCTTTATTTAGTTTTTTCACATGCTCAACTGAACGAGCTTCCTGCTTCAACTTCCTCAGCTTGCGTTTAGCCAAGAACCGCCGTATTAAGGACTGTACAATGATGATCTTTTGTATTTGCTGTTTGTAATGCTTTCTGGCCAGCCAGCATCGCACATTCTTTTGAATAACTGTAGCCTGTAAATAAGTATAATATGTAAATTTATTACAGACTTGTTTATTTAATTATAATTAAGTTTATATATGATGTAATAATGTGGCAATTAAATCAGGCTATATTCACAGTTTGATATTTAGTTAACCTTCCACAACTACACTTTGAAGTATTTTTTTACCATGATAACATAGACTACTAAAATAATTTTCTGAGATGCTGACATGCATTCTCTATGAAAAAGCAAGTAGTTCATTCTTGTAAATGATTGCATTTATGGCTTATTAGGTAATTTTCCATATTACGAAGCCTGTATAGATGAAACAAGGGGACCCTCTATCACCAAAGTTATTTGCAAGCATGCTGGAACATCAATTCAGAAAAATGAAATGGAAATACAAACATGGAGTAGATATAGATAGTCAGAAATTGCCATGTCTCAGATTTGTGGATGACATAACTCTAATAGCAAGCTCAACAAAAATGCTAAAGGAAATGATCAGGAAGCTGGATAGAAAAAGTAGCAAAGTAGAACTCACAATGAACCTCACAGAAATAAAATTAATGACCCATGGATCACAAGACCCAATCCAAATACATCAATCACCACTCGATTATGTGCAGCAGTATGTGTACCTTGGACAAAGCATCTCCCTAAACAAGGACATAGAGTGAAATGAAACACAGAATAGGACAAGCATAGAACAAATTTTGATTGCTTAGGTTCCTACTCATAGACAAGAGATTAAAAACAAGTACAAAAGTAGAAATCCTACACAAATGTGTTATGCCAACACTACTTTATGGTTGTCAGACATGGCCCTGACAGAAAAACTGAAAAAGGAGCTACAGGTGTTTCAAAGGAGAATGGAGCATAAGATCCTAAGCATATCACTAAGAGACCGAATCAGGAACTTAGAAGGACAAAAATGTATGATGTAATAGAAAGAGTAGAAAACCTAAAATAGAAATGGGGTGGACACGTATCACACATGGATCACCAGAAATGGACACACCGCATCACAATATGGAACCTGCGAGAAGGACGAAGAAATGCAGGACACCAAAGGGCCAGATGGACAGACTACTTTCCAACAAAGTGGGAAGTCAATGATCAAGAGTCACAAGAAACAGAAGTATGGAGACAGCTAGTGCTAAATAAGTATCATCAAGCACCAACAAGGCAGAAAGATAATGACAGCAAGTGCATAAGTTGTGAAAAGTGCAGTGCACAGTGCAGGGGACAGGAAAAGCAGAAAGGTTTTGTCAGTGGACAATAGGATTAGGAATAGGAAGACAGTTCAGCAATACAACAAACTCCCAAGGATTTGCTCACCTTTGGAGCTTATTTACGAGCTAGTCCCTGTATAAACAGGCCTTTGCCCTTAAGGGATGCCTATAGAATAAATTCATTATTATTTATTACAGGTGACAAACTAGGTATTACTAATGCACTAAATCATAAGCACAAGAACCATGTGTAGCAGCCATCAAGGAGGTGTTCTGGAAAGATGGCCTCCAAAATAAAACCTCAAGCTTATTATTTTATTGCTTTGGTTCACTCAGTAACATATATTACTTAATGCATTTCAAATGTATTATATGTATTTCTACTATTTAAAATGCTAGAATTCAGAAATATCTCCGTTGTGGCTGGTTCAAGTTTCTTTATTCATTCTTTACCATGACAATGGTGCAGTTGTTAAGATTTTCCTACTCTTCTAGCAGCAGTTGGATGTAAAATCACATATCTGCATCAACATCTTGAAAGAAAAAAAAAAAAAAAGGAAAAAAATTAAACTGATTGCATGTGAAAGCCTGAATATACATTTTCAAGATATTCGGATCAGTTTCACACCTTGCAATTTTTAGGCTCATCATCAAGCAGCAACTGCATGCATGCAAAAAGGTTACTATAGCTCTTTAAATGAAGTTTATTCCAAGATAAGAAAAAAGAAGCTCTCCATCTGGGAAAAATTATCCACATACAAAAATAAACACAATCTATTAAACTTTGAAGTTCCACACGAAAGGAATCTCGCTGTACAATACATCCAGTCAAAATGCCATCTTTTAGAAGACATAAGAAGAAAGAAACTCTCCATCTGGGAAAAATTATTCATATACAAAAACAAACACAATCTATTAAACTTTGAAGTTCCACATGAAAGGAATCTCACTGTACAATACATCCAGTCAAAATACCATCCAAAGGTTACAGGTGGAAGCATGAAGTAAATCAGGTCTGATGATGGAGACAACTGTCTCTGAAACATGTCCCAGTAAGTTCTGGTGTAGAAAGTAAAGTTGGAGTAATGAAAGACTCCAAATTTCACACATAAATTAAAATAATGTCATTGTGTTTTTCCTAAAGAAAGGTTCAAGAAAGAAACTTCTTTTTTCATGATTTCTAATCATGAAAAGCCACTCAAACAATAAAGAGCCGGAAACTTAATGTGAAAGAAAATGCTTAGTATGCTTAAAACATTTGACACATTGATATTTCAATGCAACAAAAGGCAATATTTCTTAAGGATACCCATCGGTGAAAAAAGGCTAAAAATGTCCAAAATTGCCAAAAATGGATTTTTGTTTTATCAAATTGTATAAATCGTCTGCTTTATTTTGATATGCTTTTTATAGCCTTACGGCCTTTTTATCTATGTCACATGGCCGTCTAACTGATTGCCTGTAAGTGGTCGTGTCCATTTAAATCCATACAGTTCCATTATCCTTGCTATGACTTCAAACTTAGTTTTTCCACGTTTTTATTTTTAGCACTGTTTGCTCTTTAAAATGCTCCACACAATGCAATTTTCAGTACTTATGCATGAAATTTGGTGTATCTGCTTAGAAATAACATTAAAAAGAAATATGAAATTTTTCTCATAACGTGAATAACTGCTGAGTAATTAAATATTCAAGTTTACATTTCAAAATTTAAATGAAAAAAATAATGAATTTAAACTTTAAAATTTATTTTTATCCAAACTAATAACAATATTAAGAAATTATCTCAACAATTTGCTAACATTCTATTACAGGACATAACTGAAAATTATCAATTTTTTCAAATCAAAATTGCACCATGGGGAACCATTTATACAAATATTAAAACAAATATAATAAAATATTAATATGTTTGCAACTAATCTGCTTAAATGTATGAAATTTAGCACAGTTACTCCTCACTATACAGTGATTGTTGTGTTAAAATTTCAAGTCAATCCAATGAAAACTGTAGATTTTCAAAATTTCACAGATGGGTATCCTTAAATGAGAATATTTTCCACATAAAGAATGATCTCAAGAACTATGCTTACTAACAATAACATTCATAATAAGGATGCTGTTGTTTGGGAAACATCAAGATTACATCTTCAATACTTCAAGTTACAAAAAACAGATACAGAACAAAATCCAATGCCTCACATGAAGATATATGAAGAAATGTTTTAGAGGCATATGAGTCGACCTACAGACACTTATAGTTTCACTTACACTTATTTTTATCTAGATGCGTTTCAAAGACCAGCGTCTTCATTCTCAATGCTTTCTCGACTGGCGGTTGAAGAGGAAACATCTGTTGTAGTAGTGACTGTGTTACTATCTAGATTGCTGGATATAAACTTCATTATGCCATCTGCTTGTGGTATATCGAAATTCATGGCTATGTGAACATTCTTCATAATATGTATTTTCTCCCAAATTATCATTTCTGCTGTTGTTTTTGTGTGTTTTAGTAATTTAATATCCTGTTCTATGATGTGCTGAGTTGACAAGAAGTGATGGGCTATGCCTGATTTGTTGATCTGTTTGAATATTATGTCTCTAATGTGCTCTCTTTTAGTTTGGCTGATGTATATTTTGGGCAATCCTCACATTTTATCTGATAAACACCGGATTTTGAGTTTGTTCGTATTGTGTCCTTTACTGGGTGAGTGGTTTAGCAGGTTTCTTAGATTAATCTGTTGAATGGGGCCAGCTTAATGTTATGATCCTGGAACAGTTTCTGGAAACTGTTGTGCAACTTTGGGTGGAAGATGAATTTGCTGTATGTAGGTTGTGGATTGGATCTATTGTTCAGCATTGTGATGTCCTTAATCTGTTTTTGTCTTTCATATTACAACAGATTCAACCTAAGAAACCTGCTAAACCACCCATTAAAGGACACAATACCAACAAACTCAGAATCCGGAGTTTATCAGATAAAATGCGAGGATTACCCAAAAATATACATAGGCCAAACTAAAAGAAATCTTAAAACACGACTGAAGGAGCACATTTGAAATGTAACATTCAAACAGATCAATAAATCAGCCATAGCCTGTTACTTCTGGTCAACTCAGAACACCATAGAACAGGATACTAAATTACTAAAACACGCAAAAACAACAGTGGAAATGATAATTTGGGAGAAAATACATATTATGAAGAATGTTCACATAGCCATGAATTTTGATATACTCGTACCATAAGCAGACGACATAATGAAGTTTATACCCAGCAACCCAGATTGCAGCACAGTCACTACCACAACAGATGTTTCCTCTTCAACAGCCAGTTGAGAAACTGTTGAGAATGAAGACACTGGTCTTTGAAACGCATGCGGACAAAAATAAGTGTAAGTGACATTACAAGTGTCTATAGGTCGACTCATATACTTCTAAAACATTTGAAAAGTCTCACTGTCTATATCACTTTGTACATATTAAGTGGAATATACAGAAATATTTTAGAATGTAACTATCAAATATGAAGATATATTCAAATTAAGACACTTCAAAGTCTTACTCAGTGTTTGTCCTTCCAGACAAATGGTTAGTTTTTCTCATCTATTGTGAGCTGGCTGGGATCAACACCCCTAAGGTACCATGAAGAGTCTGACTGATTTTCTTTCATGATCATTATTTCAACTACCGGTCAGGTAAGCAGACTTCTATATTTTATCAACATCTGAGGCAACCATCACAGTGCACACAATCAACCTCCGAAGATATACTGGAATGTCAAAATTAATATTCTTGGACAAAAACCTTAATGTTTTGATCCCATCAGAAGCTCTATGAATGTGATAGCTATCATTTCGTGAAACAATACTATGTATTTACAAGAAAAATTATTGCTTATATACAAGAGAATAGTATTTCATTATACCAATAGTATTTCCAATACAAAGTAAAGCTTTAGGGAGCATTTAATATTTGCATCCTTTTGAAATATAGGGGAAACATTTCATTAATAAGTTTTTAAAGGGAAACTGTTTAATATCAGCTCACAAAAGTTTAACAAGGTTGATATTACACTTACTGTCAACCTTACACTAGGATTCAATTGTTAAATCTTGATACCGAAATTTAGATTTCAAATCGAATGGGCTTGATAAAGACACGTTTTAATTTAATTGCCGGATATGAGATTTGCGATAAGTGTTGAGTAATAACATAAATAGATAATAGAGTAGGAAGTGTTGTAAGGTGAGCAAGATATGAGTAAATAATAGTCGTTAAATTTGTAGTATAAACGCATTATTGGTTTGAAATTAACGAGTCATGACGTCATACCATATAGTTTGAAATCAGTCAAAATTCAGGTCTGCCAACCTTAAAAGTTGCGCAATATATTTAATAAAATATAAAGTAAACATCATTTAATCATAAAAAGGTAACTATATATTCGAAATTCAAAAAAGAACATGTTATAATAGAAAGGGATATTTCTAAATTGGGAAAAGGAATGGAATAGCATTTTGGATACGAGGCTTTCTTGTGGATGACGTCATGACATTTAAAATTGGAGAGAACGTTTTTCTAGCGTGGGGATGCCAGAAAGCGTCACTACTCACCCCAGACCAGTATTGGACGTTGTGGTGTACACACGTGAGTGCGATTCCTCTGCGTATCGAAAGTCGGCATAACTCCCGAAAGTGTATGAGAAGTAAAAAAAAAAAATAAACAATATACAAAAGTTTTTCTGGGGTAATCTATAACATACCTACGCATACTCGGGATGAAAGAGATCTCATACTGAACTCAGCTGGAGCGAACCACATCAAAGGGCGACACAACGTAAACCAACGTCACTTCATCAATATTCACATCAATCTATTCTGTGAAACCTACTTTGCAAATCTTGTTTTGATATTAACACTTTCCAGGTTAAATATATTATTCTGCATTTACTAATACAAATTGCGTTGTAAAGCCAACAATCAGGAAGTGTGGAACATCTATTTTAGGGACTAAAGCAACACCATATGCTTAGATGTACATGTGAGACACTACAGTATCTGCACAACCATTTACACCAAGCAATTTACCAACCTGCAAGATAAGACCTATATTGTCAATTTACAAATTACAGTTAACAGCAATTACAGCCATGACTTTACCTGAGGTATCTTCTACAACTATGTTGGTATTGATGTCAATTGAACAGATGGGATGTCACCAAAACTTACCTGAGTGAGCTATAATGAGGTACATGTGTCAGTTGGCTTTTGATGAATTCCAATAGCTTGTGTTTTCTATAATATAACTCAGGTGACTATTTGTCAGTTGATTTGATAAGTCTTGCATTTAGCCTACCTTGTGATTGTGCACCATCTGCTTGTAACGTCGCCTGGCAAGAAGACCTCTGCCATAACGTTGAAGACCAAGAACACAACTTTTTGTGCGCTGGTATTGCACTCGTTTGACCCAACCCCGTACATGCCTTTGGATGGTAACAGCAGCTTTGTTGCGGCGAATATGATGTACACGCCTGAAAAATGTTTCTCATTTATTGCATCAGTTGCTCTGTTGGCTCAAAGTGATAATCCAACAAGATGTAATTCTGAGGTCACCAACTCTTTCTTGCTTAAAAGACTATACAGTCCTGCAAACTTTAATGTCTATGCCTTTTAACTTCTACATTCCAATATAAGTATGAAACTTGTACCTGAATTTGAGAATAGTTTGAAAGCAATTAACTTACCTCCGTGCAAGAAATCCTCTGACATACCGTTGAATACAGAGAGTTGCCTTTTGTTTGCGTAAGTATTTCTTTCTGCATATATATGCACGAACTTGCTTCTGTATTATAATACAACATTCTCGCAATTTGTCTGCACGCAATTTCTCTAAGTATGCAACTTGCCCAGCACGAAAAAATATCTTCGTCTTCCCAAACTGATATTTATCTTCATCCTAAAAAAGGAATTTATTTTTTATTTTGACTAGGGCAAATAGTGAATAAACATTATTAATAAAAGAGTACAAAACACTGATTTAGTGGATATTTTCTACTTAGGTATGCCTGTGCTCTATAGACTAGACAGCTCACTTTTCCTCCCTGAAAATTATTTTAAGCTTTCAATGCACCTTCCAACCTGATGCTAGATGCTATATCCTCAAAATAAATCTGGGGAGTAGTTATGTTCAATTTAACATAAAGAAGCCATCATAATTTGTACACTCAAACTCTGAACACTCTGCATATCTTTAGCAACACAAGTTTATTAATGCTAGTTTTATTCCACATTAATGTTAGGATTATTTTTCATTGATATGGCAGATTTCATTCACACTGCCCAATAATTGCACTGGTATCTCTAAGATTACACACAACATATTACTTGTAGTTAGGAATGAGAAAATGTAGTTCTATTTATGCTTTTTTTGACTTTGTCCTTATCTTTAGTGATACAAAATTAGGATTATATCAACAATGTAAACCCCTGAAGATTTACTTTAAAGTGATTCTGCAAACTTAGTATGAAAGATAATTCTGGCGATTGTTGTTCACTGATTTATTAAATGCATTGAAAATGAACTGGTAAGCTATCATAATTCTATGAAGAAAGTGCAAAGATACAATATTTAAGAGATACATTTGTAATCATAATTTATGATCACCATTCTTTTCATTATACAGGATGTGATAATTAAAGAATAAAATCTGCAACTATATAACAGTAATGGTGCAAATTACAATACACTTGCCCCTTTAATAGCTGTTTTCTTTATTTAAAATTTCATTTTAGTGTACCAGGTTTCAAATAGACACTATCCCCTCCAAGGTCAAAAAGGATCCTCACATAAACATGGTGATTGTAACACTTTGCCAATGAGCAAGTGTGTTTACTACTTTCAGCTGCTCTTCGCCGTTTACATCTCACTTAAGCTTATTGTAACAGCATGCTCTCTTTCACTCCAGCAACACTTGGCTCATACTAAATAACTAAATCAACTAATTCAGGGAATGGGTGAAGAAAGTTTATTAATAATGGTGTAGGAAAGGAGCTATTCTTCTACGTTCTGCTAGCAGCAGAACTTTAATAAGAAACTTTCAGGAAAAGCATGAAGAAATAACGCAGCCAACCATCAACACTTTGATACTTATAAAAAGAGGAAAAAATTAAGTATGCAACATGTACAGGAAACTTGTACATTTTGTACTGTTCAGTTTACTCAAATAAATAAGTTAATTTCTTGAGAAAAGTACAGAAAGCTGTTAAGTTAGATGTAAAGAAGGCAAAAACAAAACAAAAAGTGGGTAAAAACAAAATATTGCTTCAATGATCTTTGTGTTTAATCATCTTTAACTTCTAACAATATCAGATAACCTAAAGTTGGATATCAAAATGTGTACACATAATTTTAGTTTCCCTGAATAAACATATAGGAACGATAATGCTTTTTATGTGTGGAAAATTATTTTATTTTCATGCTATAATTAATACTTTCTTCATGCATTCATGTATCACCACTCTGGCTAATTAATGTTGGCATATTCAGTTGATACATGTTCCTTGTGTTGGCAATGCTCTGCCACTTAGACCATGCCCTCACCACTGCTAGCAGAAAACTAGTCACTTTTCTATACCATTACCAATTTCTGTATTTCTACAGGACACCAGGCTCAGGTTCAGAAGTAATTGTATAACTTGAAGAGTGGTCCAGGTTTACAGTTTAGTATGAATATGAGTATTTATTGAGTACTAAATTTGATACACCTTGGGCTACCCCTGAGCTGGACCCTGGTCCCTTGCTATTAGGGTAGCCCTTCAATAAAACTGCCTTCTATTTACACATTACACATGTTTACCTTTTCACTAATCTTATCCTGCTCTCACCCTTAAATTTTTATTTCTGTTTTTCTGTCATCTCCTACCCCTATTCCTTTCCCTCTTTCTCAACTTTTTCTTATCAATGTAGGATTTGAAGCTTTCACGGCGAACGTTAGTGATAAGAGCTTCACGGGTGATCATTTTAGTCCTGAAGATGGCCATGGAGAGTATAATGGCCGAAAGCTCGACCTTTATAAGTTTAACACGGCTGATCACCCGTGAAGCTCTTTTTTCTTATCAACTTAATTCATAACTTCTTTTTATCAGTTTACATTGTACACTTCATTAGTTTTCATTTCAGTACTTCACTGTGTATAAAAACCCTCTGCTTCCTCATTTATGGATTACCCAACCATGTTTTAAACCTTGTTGCTCTCGGCGAAGTGCCCCTTTCTTTCTTTTTCTCCTGCCTAGTTCTCCCTTTCCCCCCTCACCCTCACTGGTATCGCTTCCTCTCTGTGCTCTCCAAGCCCAATGTTGTCATCCCCCACCTTGGCTCTTTCCTCAGTTTTTTTCGCATGCTACATCCTACCATTTCGTCACCTTGCATTTTGCTCACCCCTGACCTTGACTTTGAAGCACTTGTCACTGAAACCACACATGTTGCAATTTGCTGAGTAGTCGTCTGCTCTGTGATATTTCTTGCTGATGTTTGGTCGTTTCCTTGTTTTTCTTGGTGCAATGCCTGCTGGTCCTGCCTCTGCTCGTCACTTGGTCCATTCTTCCTCTCTGTTGCCTGATCAACTGCGTGCAGCTCAAAGTTTTTAATGTAAACTCTCTTGCCTTCATTTCTTGCTTGTCTTCTCTGATTAATTAGCTCCTTCATTTGCACCCTTTGTGCATACATTAAGTCCTTCTTGATGTAAATAGCTGATTCTCTCAATTTTCTTGCCTGTTTTAGTACTTCTTTAGCCATGTGTGTGTTTGTAAACTTCACAAGAATATTTATTTTCCCTGGTATTTTGCCGATTCTAAATGTGTCACAAATCTCGTATCCTCTCAGATGTATTTCCAATTTGTTCACTAGTAGATCTTCTAAATCCTGATATACTCCCACTCCACGTTTTTCTTCTACTCTTGAAATCACTACATTGTATTTTCTGATTTTATCTTCCATTCTTTCAAGTGTTCTTTTTAAATTTTGAATTTCCCGTTTTAACGTATCCATTTCTTTGTTTCGCCTATCGTATTTCATTCACTCTTGTCTAAATCTCTCTGCCAGTCCTTTATCTCTTACTACAACTGTTTCGTTTATCTGCCCTTTAGCTGCCATGTCCTTTTTCACCTTGGCCACGGGAGCTTCCTTCACCATACGTCCGCTCAGTTCCACTGCTAGATCCATACTCCTACAGTTTAGTAAGAAACTATACATCCTCTAAAGTAAGAACAAATTAGAAACTAAAAACTTCACTTATCTTAGTAATGTTGCAAGTTATTTTTTCAAACATTTTAGAAATATTAAATATAAACAAACTGATAAATCAGCTGTGGCAGTCATTTTCGGTCATTTAATCATGAAATTAATCCAGAAGTTAAATTATTAAAACAATTAAGTGGACCTATAGATTTAATGGTTTGGAAAAAAAAAATTTATTTTAAAAAACAGGAACCGTGTTATGAACTTTGAGATTGTATTTATAATGGTAATTAAAATTAATATCAGTATTTATGTTTTTGTTTTCAGAAAAAAAATGAATGATTGTAGCTTTGGTAATGAATTTGTTTGTATAGCTCTGAGAATGAGTTGGAGTCAACTTGAAACTCGAGTCAGTGTTTGAAAAAATAACTTGCAACATTACTAAGATAAGTGAAGTTTTTAGTTTCTAATTTGTTACTTTAGAATCTTGGTGCTTCACTGTTAATAGCTTCAATTTCCTTAATTAACTATACATCCACTTGCCCTAAAACAATAAATCGCTTTTCTGTTTTTTTTTGGGGGTTTTTATATGCTCCATTTCTTACCGCCTGGCAGTAAATAGCAGTAAAATATTTAAACCTATATTTAAATGCTTTGACAGTTTGTACTTATTCAACCCATTTGTTATTTGAAACTATCAGAAAACTATTTGCACTTGTACCACAAGTTGTCCTATGGAGTAATGTGTTGGTTGGGGAAATGGTCTGTATACTATACTGGAAGCAGGCATAACGTGAAAGTGGAAGTAATTTATTTTTCAGAAAATTATTAAATCTTACATGTCTGTTAGTAGGTAGGAAGGAGAAGACAAAACAAACATACATAAACAAAATGTTGCCAATACAACAGAATAAAACTTCTAAGTTATGTAAATGTAAATATCAATTAACTCAACATAATGTTGACATTCAAGTCCATTGTAAGACTGGATCGAGTACAGGTACCATTAACTGCTATGATTATAAATATTTGCATTCCTATGCTTAAGTTAAAGTTAACATATTTATATTAAAATCTCTCAAGTGTTTTTTTTAATCTTTTTCCTCCCTTTTTCTTCTTTTTTGTCCTTTTTTTATTTTCCCATTTGTCCTAAAAAATTCTCTACAGACAATAATTTTCAATTATTTCAGGACTTAACATTTACAAATAATGTAATTTTTGGGACACACCACAGCATATTTTTCAAGTTTTCATTATTTTAACGCTTCTTGAGGTTATTGTTGTCCATCAACGAATCATTAAAGAATAACATTAATTATGGGCCAAGAATAAAGACTTGAAATGCTACACCTAACTGAATTCATTTGAGTTGGATGCACCCACGTGAGCTATAAAATAAAATAGAAACTAATAATTTTAATGTAATTCTGATATATGTGAAGTATCTATTTTCAAGATCAAAGCCTCTTTTTAAGGAAATTCAGATAATAATGATGCTTGACACTGTTTGAGAAACAGATTTATTGAAATAGGTGAAATACAAAACAGGTAGCAAGAATTGTATACTAAAAGTATAACAATGCACTCTGCTGTATGCATCAAAACTTCTTTCTAGTTTTGAAAATAAATGCTTCTTATGATTCATATGTTCCTATCTATAATATGCACATAAGATGCTGATTACAACATACAAACCTTAATAAAGTTATGCAGAATGTTTTCACATGTGACTTTCATATTATTCCTTTGGATATCCTTATATTTACACAGTACTCGATAGCGATTGAAGAAGTCTGCATAGGTCCATCTAAAACATATAATGTACCACATTAGGGCAATATTTAAACAGCATTAATGGGACCACTTAATCAAGTTCAGTGTTCTTTATTTTGTGAAAAAACTTTCCAATTCATAAAATTACATAAATTTATTAAATTAACAAACTTCTGGAAGAATATCATTCTTTCTGGTTTCAAACCTAGCTAATTGAGAGACAACAGAGGATACAGCTAACTAGTACTAAGTGGAATTTATAGAAGCAGGTTATACTTCAAGTTAAATTTCAAATAAGTTTACCTCAAAAGTACTGTTTCCTTAAACATATGTACCTTCTACAAAACTACAATACTGAAGATTTCCATAGTCTTGTAAGGCAATCTGTAAAATATAGTGAACCTGAATTATCCTTTTCAGTGTGATTCTTTCTTTCTTTACCTGATTATTCTCCCCTTATGTAGGACTAACACCACCTAGGACTTAGAGGCCGGTGCCTAGGGTCAGGCGCCTGTTGAGGAGCACAGGAATCTATGGACTAAACAGAATAAAGACTTGGAAGCAGGTGGTCAGCCCAGCACCAGGTATGATAGTGAAGAGGATGATATGAAATGTAGGTGAAATTGATGATTGGAAAGGTAATAATGTAGCAATTGGTGGAATGAGTGGCAGGGGAAACCAGAGAACCCAGAGAAAATCTGCCCTGACGCTGCTTCCTCCACAATAAATATTGCATGCAAGTCCCTAGGATCAAACCCGGACCATCTATGTGGTAAGCAAATGTTCTAACTGCTTGGCCACAGCGCCGGCCATTTTAGTATGGCAGATTTCAAAATATTGAAAATTTTGTCTCAAAATCGACGGCAAAAATTATCCCAACTTTCTTCAAGCAATTTCTAGGAAACCATTATCTAGTATGTGAATACTTACAATTTATTAGCAATATATTTTAGAGCTTAATATTTTTTTCAGGCTAACTATCCACACATTTGGCAAGAAGTTTCACAAGATGTATATGAGTCATTCTATGTCAAATTACACAAAATTTGACCTTCATGTCTCTGATTTCATTAATATTAAATTTACGAGTTCTGTGAATGAAAAAATGATACACCTATTCCTTTGTTTGTCTGCAAATTAATTATTTTGGTAAATATAAAACATTAACTTTTCTGATATTTTATGCATACTGTTCTACATAAATATAAATATCTCTGGTATTATTTTTCCGATAAATATGATCTATAGCTCATTTTGAACATTGAAATGTGTACTTTATTTATACGTTAAACAAAAAATAATTATTATTTATTTATGCCAACAAACTTACTGTTGGTGTTTTTAAACACACAGGCCGTGTGTGGGCAAAGTTTGAAAGGTAGAACTGGAACTTACCAGGAGAAATACGAACTGGTTTGAGAATTTAATGCCATTCTGGCAGTTTGTCACAATAGCTCAATGGTTAGAGTAGCCACCTGGTAAGCGGAAGGTCTGTAGTTCAAATCCCAGTTGTGGCATTGAATTTTTAAGTTCCAGTTCTACCTTCCAAAAAATAATTAGTTTAATATTTCCTATTTTTACAAAGTCATCAATGTTAAAAACATCATTAACAATACTTACGTTTTACTTTAAATTTCTGGAAAAAATTTTAAAATGTAGCGTGATGATACCATATAATCCTAGAAAAAATTCAGATTGGAATTCCAAATACTTACAGAGAAATTAAATAAGTTACCAAGCCATGTGACGAAGAGTAACACTGCCTTCATGGTCAAGAGGTATGCACACCGCGTGCAGCTAATTGCATATCACGTGTTGTGGTTCCATCAGTCAAACTATTAGTATAAACACTGAAATATCTATAGCAGATACTTTGGTCTATCATTCTCTTCATATGGCACTAAGTTAACATTTCACGATTTAAAATTCCAATAATAGGTCTACCCTTGCAGCCATTACTCTTCGAGTTACACTGATTTTTAAATATCCACCACTCTACCTTCGCTTTGAAACGAATAGTTTTTTACTAATGCCTAAGATGCAGATACCAGAACAAAACAGTGCAACTGTAGAGTGCCTTGCACTACTTTTGCTTGTTGGTATTTTGATTGAAAAGTATTATTATGCTCCTTGTGTTCACTATCGGAGAAAAAGTTGAAGACAATGTTAGAAATGTTCTTCTGGGCCCAGTTGAACAGTTTTCTTGGCATTGTGATTGGATGTATTCCAGGTTGAAGGCTTGCTTTCATTGCAAGTCTCTTAACAGTACCGCCAATTCCATCACAAGGTCCTTTTCCATGTGATGTAGCAAAAAAAGTGTCATTCTACTCGAATTTAGAAGTCGTTTTCGTGGAAACAAATATTTGAAAAGTTTGTTTTACTTTTATACTGAGCCCTTAAAGTATTGGAATTGTTGTGATGAAATTTGCCTAAAGATGTCCCCACCCAGAGATCCGATTTGGGGACAGTTTTAACTCCGGAATGTTTATCTTTAGGACTCATATTCATGTATGTGGCTTTCATGTAACTGTTTTCTTAACAGGCACCAGTTTTACAATGTGGCAGTTACATCACCCGACTTAAACCCCCATAGGTTGAAAAGAAATTGCAAATCCTGAAAAGGTTAGCTGGTGCTAAATGGGGCTGCTCAAGGAGAGTCCTTAACACAACATACAAAATGTATATTAAACCAAACCTCTTGTACTGTTCTGAAGCTTTAATAACAGCAGCAAATGCTAACATCAATAAACTTGAACAAATACAAAATCAGGCTCTTCGCCTAATCACTGGAGCAGTTAAATCCACACCTATTGATGCCATGCTTGCCTTAACACGGACCCCATCAATAACAACAAAAATAGAAGAACAAGCATTGCTCCAACACGAGAAAATGTTACGACTGCCAAACTCTAAATGGACAGAAGAGAACCTCCCCCCTTCAATCCTTAAAACTCATAGTAGTTTCCTAGAAAAGGTAACACAGATTAAATCCAAATTGAACATTCCTAACACCAGAGAAAATCTACTTATTAGAGAAAATCCATTGGAATTATTGCAACCTACCTTCAGTTTGGAATTAATAGAGGAAATAAGTAAATCAGACACACCAAAAGAAATACAAAAACTTCTAGCTCTGGAAACAATCAATACTAGGTATCCCACAGAAGAATGGCTGCACATATATACTGATGGATCCTCGAAGGAAAACCTTACTGGAGCTGGAGTTACATGTTCACATTTTTCCTTTTATCATTCTGTTGGCAGAGACACTACAAATTATGATGGAGAAATAGAGGCTATACACATTGCTCTCCGACAATTATTAAATCTTCCCTTAAATAAATTTAACAAGGCAGTAATTCTTTCGGATTCTAAAGCTGCAATTCAGGGAATATGTTCAAATACTACAAAGAAGTCAACAAAAATTAGAGAATGCTACAAAATGTTAACACAACTCCAAAAAGTTAATAAGACTGTTCATCTCTAATGGATTCCAGCACACTGTGGAGTCATGGGGAACGAAGCTGCAGACTCACTTGCAAAGAAAGGCACAACAATAAAACAAAAGTCTAAATTCAATTTCTCATATTCCTCAATAAAACGCTTGATCATTAAAAATTTTTGTCATTCATACCTACAAGAAATAGAAACAAATGCCAAAGATAAAAAATGGATTACACTACTTTCCAATCCAGATATAATCCCCCAGAGACCAAGGAAAACAGCTGTTGTAGCCTTCCGACTATTGACAAATCATGACTGCTTGGCAAGTCATCTCTACAGAATAGGTATCTCAGCCTCACCAATATGTGTCCTGTGTAACGATCCAGCAGAAATGAATGAAGAACACTTGAAGACCTGTGAAGCATTAAGATCAGAAGAAACTACAGTTCAAAAGTATTGGAAGGCACGAATGCTAATGGCTTCATTGCCAGATGCAAGGCACTAGAAAACAACAACAACATACTGAGCCCTTAAGTCATCTGAAAAGTATATTATTTTATGCAATACTCCCAAATGCTGTTTCAAAAATAGCAATAGCTTTATTTGGAAAAGATGAACAGTTCTGGTGTCGTGGTTTAGGCATTAAGAAATAGCAACAAAATGTTTAGGTTTTATGCTGTGATTGTCTTTGTAGTAGGCCACAAAAGGGTGAATCGCCTGTCTGTTGTTCCAGTGTATGCCCCGATCACAATCCTGGATAACAAATGCATAATTTTCCGAGAAATCAGATATTACTATGCATTTACCTAATGCCACATTCTGTTTGCACTCCTTGAAAAATAAATTTTGTTGCTGAGCTATGAATGTATGTGGAAGTAAATTAGTGAACTTTGTTGACAATTTGTCTAGGAAATCCTCCACTGGCGATATCAAGCTTTCTAAATTTGTGCAATCCACAGTCACCCATTGCCTATAAGTAATCTCTTGGATAAATTGTTCATCTAGGAGTTCTCATTAACGATGTATTAGATGTTCAGTTTCTGAACATGAGTTACATTCTTTAAATAACAGTTTAAATAATTGGGATTGCAGATAATTTGCGACAAGCAGTCCTTATAATTTTACTAAAGGTCAACTAGTGATAAAAGTATATTATACAAACAATAAACACTGGATGTGCAATGACACCTAGCCCGGTGTTCACGCACTTTCCTCAATTGATCCAAGTGACTCACCATGCACACTTCTTATTCGAATCCCATTCTGAAACCAGCTTAGTTCAATGCACAATATTTCTGACTATACTTATATTTTTTTCAGTTTTTTAAAAGTAAGCGCTTAGTAATTAAAATATGTTTTAATAATACTACTCCTTAAAAGGGGCCTATTTTATATTTTGAGTGAACCTAAAAAAATGATATATAAAACTGCAATTTTTTTAACTTCAGAATGCTGCAAGCATGAAAATTCTAAAACTCAAATAATATTCAGTACAATGATTTTTATATGATACAGCATGCAAATATGCGGTAAAAATAATATTCAATAAAGCACAAAATCAGTATGACACACCAAAAAGAAAACATAAGGGTTATTTAATCTCATCTGCTCATAACATTAAAAATTTGGAAAAAATAGTACGTCAAGTTTCAGAAGGTTCAATCTGACGTGGAATGATCCATTTCTGTGTTTATACTCACAGTCTGACTCATGGAACCACAACACATGATATGCAATCAGCTGCACACGGTGTGCATACCTCTTCAAATTCAAATTCAAATTTATTGCCCATAAAACTTGTAATACAAGCATGGAGCATTGTCAAATGCTAATACATGAATAAAAAGTACATCATGGCACATAATTAGACTTATGGTTAGTAAAAGTGATCTATATATCTTAATGAATGAATGAATGAATGAATGAATGAATGAATGAATGAATGAATGAATGAATGAATGAATGAATGAATTTTATTTGTACTAATTCTTTTACATAACTTTTACAATTATTCTACTCTAACCTAAACTACATACAAATTTTACATAACCTTATTGCTACCTTGGTTTGCATGGCACCCAGGCCATTTGCCTCCCAGGTAGCTCTGATCAATCTATTCCATCTTATATTAATTAATTGCCCCTCTCCCCCACTCTGCCTTCTTCATTTACACTCTTTACTTTTCTTGCCCATTTTTCTCTTACTTTCTTCAAAAACTCACCTATACTTCTAGCCTTCCTTTCCTCTTTCACTGTTAACATTTTTATGGCTACCATTTTCCCCTCTATTTTTTCCCATTTTTTCTCCCAAACCTTTTTCCTCCATAATGCTAATTCCTTACATTCTGTCAAATAATGTTCTATACTTTCTTTCTCACCGCACATTTCACATATTCCTATTTTACCGCTTCTTGTCCCTCTTAAAAATATTGCTCCTGTTCTCATCCACGCTAGTCCTTCTTTTTCCTGTCTGTTACAATAATCCACATATGGTTCTCGCCCCCATCCTCTTTTTATTTGCTTGTAGAATTGTAATGATTTCTTGTTTTCTAAACTTCCCCATATCTCTTGCCTTTCTATGTCTTCTACCCTACACTTTACTAGTTTATCTACATTACTTTCATTTCTTTCTTCAAGTTTCCATATATCTCCCATTCCTATTTTCTCCATTATTTTTCCAACCCCTGCCCACCAACTATTTTCCTTCTCTAGATTTTTTTGTTGCTTCATACACAATTTTAAAATTTCTCCATCTTCTTTAACCAAACATCTATACCAAAATTTTATTATTCTCTCCATTATTATTCCTTTCCTTCTTGTTTTCCCAAGCTCTACCAAGGCCACTTCTCTTGGCGCCGATCTCGGTAGTCCCAATAATTCTTTGCAGAACATTCTATACATATGATCTACCTTCTTGTTTATATCTGTGGCCCCCCAGATCTCTACTGCATAAAGCATTTTTGATTCCACTACTGCCTCATACATCCTTTCCAGCCACTTGGTTGTCATCTCTAACTTGTATTTGCAAATTCTGACTCCTGACATTGCAGCTCTCCCTTTTGCTTCTATGTTTCTTCCATGTGCCTCCCACTCTCCTCTGTTATTTAGCCTCACTCCCAAGTATTCAAAATCTTTGACCACTTCTAATCTTTTCCCATTTAATACCCACCTCTCCTCTTTTCTCAATTTAAATCCCTTTTTGAAGACCATGACCTTGGACTTGTTTATATTTATCTTTATTCCCCATTCCTCACAAAATTTTTGCACCTCATTTATTGCCCTTTGTAATCCTACAATTGTTATAGATCCTACCATTAAATCATCAGCATATAGCAATCCTGGTATTTCCTTATTCGCTATTACAGGACAGTGTTTGTTCGCTTTTTGGATTTTATCTATTATATCGTCTATGAATAAATTAAATAATATTGGACTAAGTTTACATCCTTGCCTCAAACCAATTGCTTGTTCCGTCATTTCTGTGATTTCATTCTTTCCCCATCTTATACAAAACTTTATCCCATTATATATTTTTTCTACTTCCTTTATAAAATTTTCGCTCACCCCCTTTCTTCTTAATTTCCATGAAAGAGCTCTCCTGTTTATTGTATCAAATGCCTTCTCAAAATCTGCAAAAAACATGTATACTCTTCCTCTCTTTTTACTAAGGTATTTATCTATTATTGTTTTTATTATAAACACATTATCTACTGTTTGCCTCCCTTTTCTAAAGCCTGCTTGAAATTCTGTCAGCTTCCTTTCCTGTTCTGCCCAGTTTTTTAACCTTTCTGCCAGTATCCCGGTGTAAATTTTTCCTAAAATAGATAGCAGACTTATTCCTCTGTAGTTTTCTGGCTTGTTTGGTCCCCCCTTCCCTTTATATATAGGTACTATCATACTTATTTTCCAACTTTCCGGAATATCCTCACTTTCTTTTATTTTGTTTAATACCTTTGTCATTATTTCTAAACCCTTTTCTGTTTCTCCATATGTTTTCCAAAATTCCCCTGGTATTCCATCATACCCTACTGCCTTTTCTTTTTTTATACCTTATATATCTTAATACAAACATAGAATATTGAATATACAAAAAATACATTAACAGTACACATTAATTTAACATCTCTTCTAACCTGTATGGGCACTTTTCAATTAGATAATTCTTTAACTCTTTAGCAAAGGAGTTTTTTCTTGAGTGCTCTTTTATACTTCTTGGTAGGGCATTATATAATATCATTCCCATTACAATTGGATCCTTTTTGGTTGAAGCCTTATTTAAGTGCATTCTATGGTAATTCTCATTCTCTCTGGTGTTGTATGTATGAATATCTGTGTTTTTAGTAGGTGATTTGTTTTGAATCAGTATAATTACTTTGTATACATAAATAGCAACTACTGTCTATATTTTATTCTTTTTAAAGAGTGACTTACATGTGTTCTGCAGTCTTTAGTTGAAAAATATGACGTATGTGTCTCTTCTGTAGCAATAGTATCCTGTTTAATTTTGTTACCCCACACCCTCCCCAAATTTCAATACCATATTCCAAGTGCACATATATTATGCCGTAATATATAGCTTTAAGCTCTACTACATTAAGGTACTACATAAAAATATGGTGCTCTCTAAAAAGCGGTTACTATTACTGCTATTGCTCTCTTCAATATCATCAGTGAAAAATATTGGAGAGCAAGAGGATTAATGACTTCATTGTCAGAAATCCAGCATTAGCTAACAACAACATTAAGGTATGTTGCAAAGTATTTTAGTAGGTATATGTTTTTTGTGATTTTCCTACATACTTCGTTTACATGCATTTCATATGTTAAGTGTTCGTCAAGATATATTGCTAAAAAATTTTGATTAGATACCTGTTCCACTTTAGTACTTTCAAGTCTTACATTTATGTAGTTTAGTTCCTCCCCCTTTTTTACGGATGCTGAAAATGTATCAGTTTGGTTTTTTTATGTTTAATTTAAGAGAGTTATCTTTAAGATAATTTAAAATTTGTAGCAAATTTTGAGAAATTTTGTTTTCTAGTTGTAGCAAGTTTTTTCCTGTACAAATGAGTGAAGTATCGTCAGCACACGATATGAGTTTCAAATTGGTTGATTCCCCCAAATCATTTACATACAAAATAAAGAGCAATGGCCCTAGAACGGATCCTTTAGGTACTCCAGATTTTACATTTTGAATGTTAGATTGAACAGATTTGAAATGGTTTCCATACAGCCAATTTAGTTCACAACATTGTTTACGTTTTACTAGATAAGACTGTAATATTTTGTTTATTTTCCCCCTTATCCCACAATTTTCTAGTTTCGTTAACAGCAGTTTATGTGACACATAGTCAAATGCTTTAGACAGATCTAGAAATAATCCTATAGTATTCTAAAATAAGAACAAATTAGAAACTAAAAACTTCACTTATCTTAGTATGTTGATATCCTTTTTCTATTTTACTGACCCAGGGGTTTCAAGCTATATCCAGCTCATTCTCAAAGTCATATAAACAAAATCGTTGCCAATTTTTTACAAGGATTTTTAAAGAATATGGAATAAATTTGGTCCCTCAAAATAAATTTAATATACAAAATTTACTTAATTTTTCAAAAAAAGATAAAATACCAAATTATAAAAAATCTGGCATTTATCAATTTAGCTGTTTAGATTGTGATAAAGTTTATATTGGTAAAACTAAACGTCATCTAGAAACCAGAATAAAAGAACATTTTAGAAATATTAAATATAAACAAACTGATAAATCAGCTGTGGCAGATCATTTTTGGTCATTTAATCATGAAATTAATTCAGAGGTTAAATTATTAAAACAGTTAAGTAATCCGATAGATTTAATGGTTTGGGAAAAAATTTTTATTTTAAAAAACAGGAACCATGTCATGAACTTTGAATTGCCCTCTATGGATTGTATTTTTAAATTTTTGTTTTCAGAGATTGGTAAATAAAAAATTGAATATGAATAATTGTTTTTCACAAAAATAAAAGATTGTAGCTTGGCAACGATTTTGTTTATATGACTTTGAGAATGAGCTGGATATAGCTTGAAACCCCTGGGTCAGTAAAATAGAAAAAGGATATCAACATACTAAGATAAGTGAAGTTTTTAGTTTCTAATTTGTTCTTATTTTAGAATCTTGTTGCTTCACTGTTAATAGCTTCAATTTTTACTTAATTTAATCCTATAGTATTCTCGCCTATGTCCATATTTGTGAATACTTCATGGATAAATTCTATAGTGGCACTAATAGTTGAGTATTCCTTTCTAAATCCATGTTGGGAGTCTGCTATTATGCCATTTGCATTTAAGTAACTTATTAGTTTTTCCAGGACTTTTTCATATAATTTAAAAAATATTGATGTTAAGGTAATAGGCCTATAGTTCGACTCGTCCATTTTATTACCACCTTTATATACAGGAAGCACAATACCGATCTTAAGCTTTTCGGGGAAAGTACCTTCATTAATTGAATAATTTATTAAGCACACCAGTATGTCCATTAGAGTACGCTTGCATTTTTTGAGCATAACAGGTGAAAAGCCATCCCAACTGCTGGATCTCTTGCTCTTAAAACCATTTATTACTATATTTAATTCCTGATCATTTGTTTCATTTACATACATGGATTTGGATATATTTTTATTGCCGATTCCCATTTTATTTTGGACAGAAGCATTTCAAACATTAACAATATAATCATTGAATATGTTACTAATATGTACCGGGTTTGTTCTTATTTCTACGTTTCTGTTTAGGTAAATATTTTTTGCTCTTTTACTTCTGGATCTTTTTTTTGTCATCTATAATTTTCCAAATTGTTTTAGATTTATTTTCTGAATTTTTAATTTTGTTTGAGTAGAATTTTACTTTGTTTGCTTTTACAGTTGATCGATAGTGTTTTTTATACTCTGTATATAATGTTTTATATATATATATATATATATATATCTCTAGCTTAGTAACCCTATAATAGTTACACATCTCTTTCACTTTGTCTCGCAGTGAGCTCAACTCATAACTGAACATTAGTTTGGGATTTTGTTTAATGCAATGTTTTATAGTCATTTTAATTTTACCTTGACCATGAAGGCAGTGTTACTCTGCGTTGCACGGCTTGGTAACCTTGTAATTTCTCTGTATGTATTTGGAATTCCAATCTGAACTTTTTCTAGGGTTATATGGCACCATTAAGCTACATTTTAAAACTTTTTCTGGAAATTTAAAGTAAAACGTAAGTATTGTTAATGATGTTTTTAATACTAATGGCTTTATAAAAATAGGAAATATTAAACTAATTATTTTTTGTTTAACATATAAAGTACACATTTCAATGTTTAAAATGAGCTACAGATATATCTATCTGAAAAATAATACCAGAGATATTTATATTTATGTAGAGCGGTGTGTGTAAAATATCCAAAAGGTTAATGTTTCATATTTACCAAAATAATTAATTTACAGACAAACAAAGGAATAGGTTATTATCTATCCCAGCTGTGGCATTGAATTTTTAAGTTCCAGTTCTACCTCTCAAAAGAATTGATGTATCATTTTTTCATTCACAGAACACGTAAATTTAATATTAATGAAATCGGAGACATGAAGGTCAAATTTTGTGTGATTTGACATGGAATGACTCATACACCGGATGAAAGGTATTGCTTTGCCCATACATTAACCAGGGATTCTATATGACGAGTGTAACAAATATGTCCAATACAATTTTAGTCAATAAAGAATTATTTTGCTGAAAAAAAATAATTTATGTCAAATATCTGGAGCCATCTAGCTTCTTGACTAATGGATATAAATGGTTTATTATTTCACTAATTGCAAAGTTTAATTTCTATGAGAGATTTGGCAATGTCATAAATTCATTCAAACTGAAATAAAAAGATATTACAGCATTGTTCACACAATGTTTGTGTGACAGTTTGTAAAATAATAAAACATTCACATCCATTGATCACAAAGCTAAATGGTCCCAAATATTCCAAATATTTGCCACAAATTTTTTTTGCAGTGAAACAGTTTTTATTGGACATATTTGTTGCACTCATCATGTAAAATCCACATACTGGTATACTGACAGAATGATTTATTTTATTATGATCTAACAAATATACCAAGAAAAATGCATGCTTCTCCAGCTTCAGCATAGTCCAAATAAACCACACATTTTCTGAATCCCTAAGAATAAAATGTGAAACTATGCAACTTTCTAATTTTGTGAAAATTAGACTTTTTTTATCAGCTTAACATGTTGTTGTTACCTAATGCTGGATTTCTGACAATGAAGTCATTAATCCTCTTGCTCTCCAATATTTTTCACTGATGGATGGGGCATTAGAAGTGGCCGGGCATATTTTAAGGTGGTCTCGATCCATTTCCTCTTGCAGATCACATAGAGGACAGAGTGGTGAAGAATATATCCCAATTCTGTTTAAATGTTTTACTAGACAATCATGTCCTGTAATCAACCTGAAGGTTGCAACTGCCGTTTTTCAAGGATACTCAGGAATTACTGTTTGAATGTTTGGTAGTTCCCATCTTTTATTCTTTGATTTTTCATAGTAATATTGTTCAATAATTCTTTTGTATTCAGAGTTGACTAATCTTTTAGCTGCATAAAATGGTAGATTAACTATAGATTTCTGTACACTACTTGTACCCTTTTTTGCAAGAAAATCAGCTTTCTCATTACCACTCAGTCCACAGTGAGCTGGTATCCATTGGAAGACTAGGTGTTTTTGAAGTGCTGTTAGATGGGTAAGGATTTTCCAACATTCTATAATTGTTTGGTTTTTTGGTGACAACTTGGAAGTAATTGCTATAATTGCTGCCCTGGAATCTGAGAGAATAACTGCTTGATGAAAATGTGAAATTCTATACAAAAGATTTTGTAGGGCCATTTGAATTGCTTCAATTTCTCCATCAAAGTTTGCAGTTCCATAACTTAAAGATTTGTAATAGGAAAAGAGGTATCACATGACTCCAGCCCCTGCTCCATCTCGGTTTGATATCAATGATCCATCAGTATAAATAGGGAGCCATTCGTGTTCTGGAAATCTAGTATGGATTGTGTCTAATGCCAATAATTTTAGAACACTAGTTGGAGTATCACTTTTCTTAACTTCTTTTGTCAGTTGTAAATAATATGTGATGTCTAATATTTGTGTCGGATTGACTTTAGATATGAAGTTTTCCTTTGAATTAGGAAGGTCTACATTCTTCTTGATGTCTTGAATTTTGGAAAGAAAGCTCTCCTGAGTCTTTAGTGTATGTGTAGAATTCCTCTTGTTCCATCTATTGAATGGGAGTCTGATCAACTTTAGGTGTTGAATAAGAGCCGCTTTTTCTATTTCATATTCAATGGGGTATTGGTTGGTTAGTATTTCCATAGCTGCTATTGGTGTGGTTTTGAAAGCACCTGTAATTAATCTACGACTTTGGTTTTGAAAGATTTGAATCTTTTTTGTGCTTGCTGTTACAAGAACTTCGCTGCAGTAAGTAAATAATGGCTTTATATATACATTGTATGTTGTGTTAAGAGTTGCTCTGGAACATCCCCACTTCATTCCTGTTAGATGTTTTAACAGTGAAAGGTGCCTCTCTGCTCTTTGTATTACATTTTCTATTTGTTTGGTCCATGTAAGTGTAGTATCAAACGTAACTCCTAAATACTTTGCTTCCTTTGTTTCTGGTAATTGTTGACCCTCAAAATTTAGATTTATTTTTAGTGGCTTTTTTCTTATTGAAAAGATTTGGTAGTTTGATTTTGTTGTATTAACAGTCATTAAATTTTCTTTGGTCCACCTTTGTAAGTTGGTTAAGGATTGTTGCATGGTTTTTTCTAGTTCTGTACTTTTGCTTTTTTGTTTTGAAGTCCACATTATTAAGTCATCAGCAAATACTGCACACTTCACACCTGATACTAGCAATAAATGTAAGCGCTTTTTAGAGAGCACCATATTTTTATGTTTTGGTGGTCACAACGCTCTCTCACAACCCCCACAATGTCTGGAGGATCATACCTGTCGTTGGTTTACGGGTCTCACCGACCTAACTGGCAGAATTATCAAAATAAATTCACCAACCATATCCTCTGATTACCAATCAGAGGACGTATACATGCCATGACAGGTCAGCATGTTAGGGGTTAAGGTTTTATAGAGAAATTAGAGAAATGGAGAGGTTGGGAAAATAAAGACTCCCTAGCCCTCAGGAACCCTAATAGCATCGGGGTCGGAAGAGAATAAGAGTTGACCAAGGCAAGGTCAGATAGAAAAGTAACAGTGAGGAGCAAAACACCAGTAAGTGGAAGTAATGCTCTGCTCAGCTTGGGTACCTTGTGGTCGCTATTCACATATCCCCTAGACGGAGACCCCTGCTTAACATAAAGATATTAATCTTACTAAAAATTCTCCACAAAAGGGATAAAAATTAGCTATAAATAAAATATAAATAAATTCAAGTCAAACCTAAGGAAACTAACAATGCATATGATATACCTCCTCTTGTTTAAGTGTTTCAATAGCCTGTATCTTTAATTGTTATTGAACATGCATATTATGAGTAATCAGAAATCAGTTGTTAAACTTACCTTGACGGAAAGCCTGCAGCACTAATGCGAATTGTTTCCAGGACACCACAAGCCCGCAACTGCTGTACAGCCCTCACAGGATTGTACTCAAAAGGTATTTTGTCATCATTTGGTTTGATACAACGCACATAATGTGGTGTTGTTGCATTAAGTGTAGCCATAAGCATATTTAAGGAATCACGGAATTGGGAACCAACCTGAAAAGAAAGAAGAATAGCCAAAGCATTTTTGGATATGATTGATGGGACTTAACTTTAAAGTTATTACTGCCTTGTTGAAGCCCATTTGAGGAGTGTTTTTTCAAAAGTCAATAAATGCAGAAAGGTAAATTTTTGGGGGAATGCCTTTTTTATATATCATACTGAAATACTAATTATATAAATAATATAATTTAATATTTGCTCTGCATTTCTTAGCACAATTCTGAGTATGTGTTTGACTTTTCAGAACTTTTCACTCTTTATATCAAAATAAATGAACAAAGTTTGAGAGGTAGAACTGGAACTTAAAAATTCAATGCCACAACTGGGATTTGAACCACAGACCTTCCGCTTACCGGGCGACTGCTCTGCCACTGAGCTATTGTGACAAACTGCCAGAATGGCATTAAATTCTCAAACCAGTTGTATTTCTCCTGGTAAACCACAAAGGCAGTCTCACATCAGAGACAAATTTCCCAATGGTGACTTACTATTGTAAGTAGGTACTTTATATCCCAGGATTAAATAACCTTCAGATGGTAATTATTATTTATTTATGCCAACAAACTTACTGTTGGTGTTTTTAAACACACAAGCCGTGTGTGGGCAAAGTTTGAGAGGTAGAACTGGAACTTAAAAATTGATTTGAACCACAGACCTTTGTGGTTTACCAGGAGAAATACAAACTGGTTTAAGAATTTAATGCCATTCTGGCAGTTTGTCACAATAGCTCAGTGGTAGAGCAGCCACCCGGTGAGCGGAAGGTCTGTGGTTCAAATCCCAGTTGTGGCATTGAATTTTTAAGTTCCAGTTCTACCTCTCAAACTTTGCCCACACACGGCTTGTGTGTTTAAAAACACCAACAGTAAGTTTGTTGGCATAAATAAATAATAATTACTAAATGAACAAAGTTTGCAAGCTTTTTCAAAAGTCGATAAATGGAAGGAGAGAAGATAAATGTTCTGTTCATTTACACTGAAAGTATTTTTTTTTTTTATTTTGTATATTTTTATCCAATATAGTGCTTTTGTGCCATTAATTTTTCATACATTTTTGAAAAACAGAAGTGCAAAATAGCGAGACACATTACTGAAATACAACATTTTTATTGATAAGCACATTTAAAGTGGTTTTTTAAATCTTTTCAACAATAATTACAAAGAAGGCTGCTTTATTTTTCATTTTGCACACAAATACAGTGATATACTATAATACTGTGATACAATAAATACTTTCCATAAATTTTTGATAAGAAGATGTGGAAAATAAATATTAAAATACAAACAAAATACTGCCTACAACAATACTAAACTGGTAACCTATAGACCACTCAGCAATGTCCTTATAAAAATTATCTGCTCCTTCTGGTACGCTAAAATGCCTCAGAAGTTTTAAGACATCCTTTTTCTTTTCCTTGCTGACCATGTTCTTTTCCAAGCTGATTGCTTTCCTCACTTCCTGGCTGCAGTTTCTGGATTTTTTTCATACCTCAACCTCTACAGGACTTCCGCTATAAGTGTCTGATACTGATAACTAGGGCTAGGAAGTTCATGCCCTAAAAAACACTGAAATATGCATGCATATATGCTCTTAAAAACTTGAAAATATGCCAAGAAATATGTACATTTAATTAAAACGATTGATGTCCCTTTGCAGTAGACAAGACGAGTTAGTATAAATAATAAATAAAGTTACCTTATTCCTTAGACGTTGAAGCAGAAGTGGTCTCACTGCTAGTATTAACTGCTACATTGCAGTTCACAACAAACACTTTGCAAAAATGTTCAACTGTAAAACTTCGTATGTTGTCTCGCAAAACACTTTTGTAACGTGAAAAACTTCTCTCCACGTCATAAGATGTTATCGGGCATAGTTAAATGATGTTAACTGCTTTACAGAAAGAGTCAAGTCTCTTGGTGTGACAGATGGTTTTCTTTCGAGGATGTCTCGAATATCACATATCTGGTTATAACCAGAATTTTTTTGAAATTACATAATTCACTTTTTAGTCCTGTGCTACCAGGAACCGAACTCAGGTCACATATTGTTTTTCAAAGACAGTAAGTGATTCATGCAAAGGAGATCCTACAGCTTCCAATGCCATTATGGCTGTTGGCAAGAAAGAAAAATGGGCAGATATGAAACTAAGATCCTCTTTTAACCCAATGTCTGACAGAGTATTTTGCAGTTTCCATTGATGAAGCATTTTTCGAGTCCAATGAATTAACAATCTCTTCGACTATTTCTATGTGCTCAGTATAATATAAAACTGCATCGACCCATGTTCCCCATCGAGTTAACACTGGTGAAGGTGGAAGTCAGATATTAGGTGCTGTTGATCTAAACAACTTAACTCTTTTAGGAGATTTAACAAAAATTTTCTTGGTACTGGACACAAATTTGTCTACCAAGGGGAAAGAATCACGTATTGTCTCAGAAATACGATGAAGAGCGTATGCCTAACAAGTTATATGAATTAAGTTAGGAAAAATACCTTTCAGAGTTTGTCCTGATTTTAGCATATAAGGACCTGCATCAGTAACAAATAAAAGTAACCGGGCGTTTTTGATTCCACATGGCCATAGTAATTTCAAAGTGTCCATCACAAACTGGGTCACAGTTACATTGTTAGAGACAGACAATTTGCACACATTAAGAAGATAAGGTGTAGTCTTTTGTTCATTATTTAAAGCACCCACAATTATATAAGCAATAGAACGGTGCTCAGAATCAGGGGTTTCATCAACAGACAACCACACAAACTGATCCACTAATTCATTTTGTATATTTGACAATATGTTATTATAACAATGTCCTACCTAAGTCTTACGCAGTGTACTTTCTTCAGGCACATGTTGTCGAGTGTACTTGGCAAGAAAGTTTTTAAATGTCGGATTATTCATTTTGAACAAGGGAATATCAGCAGCTGAAAATGCTTCACAGAAGTCATATAATTCAGTAACCCTACTTCCTAAACGATTAAATTCTCCTTATGTTTTGCTGTGTTTATGTGCCGACCTATTTGAAATCTTTTCTCACTCCCTACATTTTTCTCACATGCTCCACAAAACAGTGCCCTATTATCTGTAGATATTAAATCACCCAAAAACTCGTTATGTAAATTAATTAATCTAGCACTCGGAGTTGGTTTTATTTTCGGAATTTGAAGAGCTTTTTAACATTTTATACGCCTAATTTAATTTGGTGGGAACCAGTTCACATCACTGTTACGTTTGAAGACCACTACATAACTACTGATGGGCAGGCAAGTGTTGCTATAATCGTGCTGCTCAAAACATTGACCTGCACTTTATCTTTGCTACTATAAACCTCTGAGATAATGCACTGATTATTTTCTATGAGCATACGTATAATGAAAGGATGAAACATGGGATTCACTGCATGACAACATGACTCAGCATCAGTTCTCACCACCTCGCGAGTTGCATCATCATGTGCAATACTACCAATGTAAAAAAAATATTATACAAATGGAAAAAATAATAAAAAACCATAAAAGTAATTAAAATATGCAATATAGGGGCTAGAATATTGAAATCTTTGTGAGTCGTGTCATCATGTTCAATATTACCAATATGAAAAATATTATCTAGATGGAAAACACTAATAAAAAACCATAGAAATCATTAAAATATGCAATATAGGGGCTATAATATTGAAATAATATGCATTTATAAAAAAATCAAGAAAATATGCAGTTATATGCACTATAAAATCATGTCCAAATAACTGAAAATTCCATAATTTGTGCACATAATGTTGTTGTTAGCTAATGCTGGATTTCTGACAATGAAGTCATTAATCCTCTTGCTCTCCAATATTTTTCACTGATGATATTCAAGAGAGCAATAGCAGTAATAGTAACCACTTTTTAGAGAGCACCATATTTTTATGCACATAATGTAAAAGCATACATTTTTAACCCCTATGAAAAAACATGCAAATGCATGAACTTCCTAGCCCTACTGATAACAATACCTTCTTGCCAGACTTTTTATAAGCCATCACTCGCTGAACAGTTATTTCAAAGGCATCTTAGATCGCAGGGCTTTTAGTGCACTGGACTTGAAATCCTTTGCTTCCCAATCTTTATTTAGTATCTTAACCATGCCATGCTGTTCCAGCACTTTATAATATTCGGTAGGTGAAAGAATGCCCTCCTTTTTTCGGTAGTCTTTTCCCACTCTACCAAAGACTCTGTCGGGAGGCATATAGCTGTGTCCATGAATAGGAAATAATGCACCAGTTTATTAAAGTTTCTGCTTTTTTCCGTAAAGGCCATTAACATGCAGATCATTACCGTATTTTTATTTTCACTGCTACAGGAGTCCGAAAACAAATTAATTTCATTTGGGCCATTTTCTGGCTGGGATGCCTCAAGATTTCTGAGGAAATCCAGTAGAGCAGAGGCTACATGGTTGCATCCTTTAGGTCCTTCTGTTTCAAGCCAAGTATAAAAAATAATCCCTTCCTTTCTATGTGCTTGGGAATGAATCATAATGCACAAATTATAAAGCTAAACCTGTCTTGAATACAATACATCACCTATGGAGAGCTTTGGTATTGGCTGATTCTGTTGTATCTCAAAACATACTTTGATCACATTTGGATTTTCCTCCATTATTGTATAGAACTTTTTTACACGGAGCTTGTGCAACCTGTGGTTTGTTCTTAATCAATTCTCTTTTTACAGATCTTGTTCTTTCTTCAGCTTCAGCAGGCCAATCTTGCATGTCGAGCATGTATCTATATGAGGAGTTTTAAATGACAAACTAAAGCAGTGATAGAAAATATGTTTATATTTCGATAATTAATATTAATAGAAGATCTAACATCAGAATTCTTCAATGGAACGCAGGTGGTCTCACCCAAACAAAAAGAATAGAACTGAATAAAATTGTATTTGATTATAACATAGATATATTTGTCATACAAGAAGCAAATATGACAATGATCAACTTAAATACTTCAATTTTACTGGATTTTTATTACACCTACTACCCAAAAATAGACAGATAAGTAGTGGAATATTAGTTGGAGTCAAAAATGATATTAATCCTCCTATCAAATTGTTAAAGAAATGGATAACACAGATAAAGCTGAATTAATAAAGCTAAATTTTTGGGATAACAAAACACATCTTCATTTATACAGTATTTACAATCCTCCCAGGAATGAACCAGATCTCTCACTTATTGAACAATTAAATAAAACAATCATAATTGGGGATTTCAATGCCCATTCCAAAAGATGGGGTTATGAAAAAGTGGATTCTACAGGGAAGATAGTGGAAGAATTTTTTAATACCACAACTTTTGAACTGATTTATAGTAAAGAAGATCCCACAACCTTCATACATTAACCTGGAGCAGGTAGTAACCAAGACCTCTTGTTAGCTACAACAGATATTGTTTCAAAAATTAAAAAACAAGTTATAGAAGATCCAAGTTCTGGTCACAGAGCAATAATTGCTGATATAAAACTAGAGAGTACAAATAACATTCAAGGTCTCACAAATCTGTATTGGAACTTCAAAAAAGCAGATTGGAACAAATATAAAACTGAATTAGAACATAAATTTAAAGAACAAACAAACTGTAAGATTTAAAGCTTTCACGGCGCACGTTATTTATTAAGGTTTCACGGGCGATCAGCCGTGTGAGGTTTGAAAATATTGAGCTTTCGGCCATTCTAAACTCCATGGCCTTCGTCAGAATTTCATGGAGTTTAGAATGGCCGAAAGCTCAATATTTTCAAACCTCACACGGCTGATCGCCCGTGAAACCTTAATAAACAAACAAACTCACAGCTACATGACCAACCAGATCATATGAACAAAAATTTCTGTAAAGTCATCCTAGAATCCGCAAAAGAACATATTCCTCGCGGAAGAATTAAAAATTTCAAACCCTTTTGGAACCCCCAGTTAGAAGAACTGAAAAAGCAAAGGGATATAGCTAGAAATACAGCTGAACAAACAAAAAACATCAGATACACAAATATGGCGGAAGAAATGTGCCTGACTAAAAAAATAAATTAATACTGCTAAAAAGAATTACTTTAATAATTTCTTAGAAAAAATGGATTATAGGACAGATGGTAACAAAGCTCATAAGTTCATAAAAAATGTCAAGGATAGGAAAGAAAACAACAGCACACCTATCATACACAACAATAAAATATTAAGAAATGATGCAGCCATAGCCAAGACATTCAATAAATATTATGCTAATTCACATAAAGTAACAAGAAATAATAAAAAGGAACGTAAAGAATTTAAGAAAGATTTGAAACAAGAAAGAGAATGTGATCCTAACACTCAATGCAATATCTTTTTTCAAAATTTTAATATGCAAGAACTAAGCATTGCAATAAATAATCTAAAAAACAAAAAGTCTCCTGGACCTGATCACATACATCCAGAGTTCATAAAAAACCTTGGAAAAACAGCAAAACAACAACTACTGAAACTCTATAATCTATCCTGGAAAACCACTGTACCTGCTGAATGGCGAAAAGCAATAATTGTCCCACTCTTGATGAAAGACAAAACAGCATCAGAAATAAAAAATTATAGACCAATAGCTCTTACTAGCATAATAGCACAAGTGATGGAAAGAATGGTGTCAAACAGGTTAAATTGGTTTCTAGAATTACAAAATTTAATTTCCCCATGTCAAGCTGGATTCAGAGAGTTCCACGCTACAAATGAACAAGTCTTACTTCTCAGTCAAGAAATCAAAGACACCTTGAATAGAAAAGAAGATAATGTATCAGTTTTTATTGATTTCCAAAGTGTCATATGATTCTATATGCAGAACAAAACTGCTGAAGAAAGTAACAAAATAGGGATACAAGGTTCAATGTTTTCATGGCTATGTCATTTCCTAACACAATGCTTTATTGCTACCAGATATGGAAGAAATATATCTACATATAAACAAGTACACCGTGACTTACCACAAGGAACAGTGCTCAGCACTACACTTTTTAATATATTTATTAATGATCTGCCACAACAAATACAAGAATCAAGTGTGAAGTGTGCACTATTTGCTGATGATTTAGTAATGTGAACTTCAAAACCAAAAAGCAAAATTACAGAACTACAAAAAACCATGCAATAAACCTTAACCAACCTACAAAGGTGGACCAAAGAAAGTTTAATGACTGTGAGACAGGATATTGTAAGACCCCAAGAGAAAATCGTTTATGTGAATATTTGTTAAGAGTTTAATTTGTTTTTGGTGTTGGTATGAATTGGTTAAATGACAAAAACGTGTTACTAATGTTCATTGTTACAAACAATTAAGTTTGTTTAAAGACGTCATAAATATTTCCATATTTAATTTTAACATATATGTATAAATAAAAGAATTATCTGTGTCCAATATTGAAAGCGAAGGCAGAATGGCTAAGGATTGCTTCCCTAACAATGTGGGAACTCTTTGATGAATGCATATGCGGATGTACACAAAAAGAAGTGTAATGCAGCGCCAATTGTCTAGTTAATAGCGTTTGTGTCTTTGGTGTAGATGGACGCATTTTTATGTGTGCACGTCATAAAATAGTGAAAGTAAATTTACTAAGTGTTTAAAGACCGTTAGTTTGTGTAAAATAAGTGAAACATTAGCTAACTTTAATAAGTTAGTTAATACGAAGTGTGCAATTAAATGAAAGGGCGTAAAATAGACAAAGTGTAAAGTGATAGAAAACACATTTAGAGAAATATTGCTAAATTTTCAGACATTAAATCTCGGTGATGCTAGGAAAGTCGATCTACTGAAATAAAAGACTTACTACTGTAATACGATTTAAATACTGTGAACAAGAAGGTGCGAATAAAATATTTCACTAAAGTTAACCCCGAGTGTATGTTCATTCCATCCAGTACCACGATCCGAGATAACGAAAAAGTCAAAAGCTCAACACCATCACCTGCGAAAATTATAAAAACAGCACCATCTATAAATACAACAAAATCAAACTACCAAATCTTTTCACTAAGAAAACAACCACTAAAAGTAAAACTAAATTTTGAGGGTCAACAATTGCCAGAAACAAAGGAAGCAAAGTATTTAGGAGTTACATTTGACACCAAACTTACATAGACCAAACAAATAGAAAATGTAATGCAAAGAGCAAAAAGGCGCCTTTCACTGTTAAAACATCTAACAGGAATGAAGTGGGGATGTTCAAGAGCAACTCTTAACACAACATACAATGTATATATAAAGCCATTATTTACTTACTGCAGCGAAGTTCTTGTAACAGCAAATACAAAAATTTCAAATCTTTCAAAACCAAAGTCTGAGATTAATTACAGGTGCTATCAAAACCACACCAATACCAGCTATGGAAATATTAACCAACCAATACCCCAATGAATATGAAATAGAAAAAGCGGCTCTTATTCAACACAAAAAGTTGATCAGACTCCCATTCAATATATGGAACAGGAGGAATTCTACACACACACTAAAGACTCAGGATAGCTTTCTTTCCAAAATTCAAGACATCAAGAAGAATGTAGACCTTCCTAATTCAAAGGAAAACTTCATATCTAAAGTCAATCCGACACAAATATTAGACATCACATATTATTTACAACTGACAAAAGAAGTTAAGAAAAGTGATACTCCAACTAGTGTTCTAAAATTATTGGCATTAGACACAATCCATACTAGATTTCGAGAACATGAGTGGCTCCATATTTATACTGATGGATCATTGATATCAAACCGAGATGGAGCAGGGGCTGGAGTTATGTGTCACCTCTTTTCCTATTACAAATCTTTAAGTTATGGAACTGCAAACTTTGATGGAGAAATTGAAGCAATTCAAATGGCCCTACAAAATCTTTTGTATAGAATTTCACATTTACATCAAGCAGTTAATCTCTCAGATTCCAGGGCAGCAATTATAGCAATTACTTCCAAGTTATCACCAAAAAACCAAACAATTATAGAATGTTGGAAAATCCTTACCCATCTAACAGCACACAGCACTTCAAAAACACCTAGTCTTACAATGGATACCAGCTCACTGGACTGAGTGGTAATGAGAAAGCTGATTTTCTTGCATAAAAGGGTACCGGCAGTGTACAGAAATCTATAGTTAATCTACCATTTTATGCAGCCAAAAAGATTAGTCAACTCTGAGTTCAAAAAAATTATTGCAAAATATTACTATGAAAATTCAAAAAATAAAAGATGGCAAGCAACTACCAAACATTCAAACAGTAATTCCCGAGTATCCTCGAAAAACGGCAGTTGCAACCTTCAGGTTGATTACAGGACATGATTGTCTGGCAAAACATTTAAAAAGAATTGGGATATACTCTTCACCACTCTGTCCTCTATGTGATCTGCAAGAGGAAATGGACCGAGACCACCTTAAAATATGCCTGGCCATTTCTAACACCCCAGCCATCAGAGAGAAATATTGGAGAGCAAGAGGATTAATGACTTCATTGTCAGAAATTCAGCATTAGCTAACAACATATTTCGATAAAGAACAAGTAGGAAGGCCTGACGCTTCTCGATTTTGCAGAAACTCTTCCACATCTTGTTTGTACTCTGTTCCAATGGTAAATATCCCCTTCTGGACTTTTTTGGACTTTTTTCCTGTTTAACTTTCTTATCTTTTGTGGTGCTGCAGTCTCTTCCTCAGTTTTCAGCAGATAACTTCCCTGTTACATGATGTTTAGTGGCCAAATGTGAGAGTCTGCCTTTAGACATCCCTGATGTTGACTCAAATATTGCGGCACATACAGGTACTGGCTGGCCATCTTTTTTCCTTATGCTTGTATTTTACTAAAACAGTATTCTTCTTTTTTGCTTCTTTCTTGATCCTGCATTTTGGTGATGTGATTACCATGTACTTTAGTAATAGCTTGTCCTGCTCAGTTTTGTTTAAACTATTTACATGATGGTGAAAAGTTGCGATATCACCATAAGTGAGATCAGCAGCTCTGCACTCTTTTCTTCCCAATGCTTTTGGGTTCACTGGTATTCCTGGTAGCCATGTGAACAGACAATAGCTGGTATTTTCTTGTTCCTGTTAGACTTCTTGGGTGGTTTTACTTTCGACCTGGACTTCCTACCATCTGTGCATTCAGTTTCTTGTATATCATTTTCTGAATCACTTATATTAACCTCCATGTTATTGTTTAATAGCCTGCTCGTTTAAATGCAAACTTCTCCCTGTCAAAGCTGGCTCGAAATGATTGATAATAATAATAGGAGCTTATATTGTGTGTAAAACAAATTCTATTATTCTTTCTGGCAGCAAGTGTTCGTCAAGAGTTTATTTTTTTCCTATCTTTATTTCCTTCTCATGTTACCACTCACAATGATATCCTGCATTGTTGGACTTCCTACCATCTGCACATTCAGTTTAATAGCCTGCTCGTTTAAATGCAAACTTCTCCCTGACAAAGTTGGCCCGATGTGAATGATATTAATAGGAGCTTCTTTTGTGTGTAAAACAAATTCCTATTGTTTCTGGCGGTAAGTGTTCATCCAGAGTTTTTTTATTTCTTTTCTTTGTTTCTTTCTCACATTATCACAGACAATGATGTCCTTAATTGTTGCTGTCCCTTCAGATCTCTCAGAAGCTTGCACTGTTAGCATTTATTGACTTTTGCTTTAACTGACTGAGAGCAAATATCGAGCTTTGCAAAAACTCGAAAGATTTCAACATCCCGTAACAACAGCAAATATTGGATTTTGACAAAACCAGTTCAACAGTTCATGCATGGCAATAAGCTTTATATGTGACCACAAAAATCTGAATTTCGATCAAATGAGCATTTACTGACTTTTGAAAAAATGCTCCTCATTTGCAGAGTATGGTAATATTACAACAGAAATGCTTCATTTGCTTGTATTCCTTTAGGGACCGGTTGTACAAACGTGGAATATATCATAGAATAGTTATACTTGACCTTAATTAGAAGATAAATGAATGTCAAGTTGCATAACACACCATAGCAATTTTTATGTTAGTAGATTTAAAATTCACATTAGCTATAAGGTAATGTTGCCATATAAGGGCTTAGGGACTGCATAACACAGGGCACCAATGCATAAGAAATGACCGTAGCCAGCAGTTGTAGCACATACGTTGAAGGACATTGGAATTGTGTAGCTGACAATGTGTATCACATCAGAATGATAACTTCTAGCAATGCATGTATATAGACCAATATGGTGAGAAACTATTCTCGTTCAAAGTGCCAAATTTGGGCAACTTCCACATGTGCTATTTTACATTAGGATGAAACAAATTAATTCATGAATCACATAACTTGAAATAACTATGAAATCATAAGCTCATGTGGTTGTGTAGTAGGTAGATAACCTTTAATGGAAATATTAAATATACATTTATAAAGAAATACAAGCTTGTATTTTAGAGACATAAACAGTACAACTCAATATAACTATGAAATCATAAACTCACGCATTTGTGCAGTATGTAAATAACCCTAAATGGGAGTATAGTTCATTATGTATGTTTAAAAAACAAATGCAAAGTTTTATAAGTCACATGAGGCAGGTGACTAACAAGCGAAGTGCTTTAAACATTGCATTTTACTGGAAATAATTGTCACAAATTACTGACGATTTCAACATTATTTTAAATACAGATTTCCATTAATGATAACAGTCAAAAGAAATGAGGAAAAAGGAAATCTTCACTTCATAACACTTTCTGCTAGTGTCATGTCTCCTTTGTTTACATTATTCCACTATTTAGTTCGCGCTTCTAATCCATTGTTTCAGTTTAAGATAGCACTTCCGTGCCATTATCCATGTTCCTCTCCGATTCATAGTTGCCAACCTCTTTGTCCAATTTGTATTTCTTCATGTCAAGTTGGCATGGTTTTGTGACATTGCACATCATGAAGCCTGTATTTTTGGCAACACTACCAGCTATATTACAGATCATTGATGAGCAGTGTTATATGAAGTCATGGCTGGTTTGAAGCTTTGTTTTGCTGAAACTTTGAAACAATTTGCCTTGTTTTCACAATCAGCTGTTTCTAAACTGTTAGTATTTCTTATTTCAACAACGGTTTGTTGTCCTGTAAAATAATTATGTATACTCCCAAGTATTTGTAACTAAGCAAATACATTTGTAAACACACCAGTGCATTGTGGAAAGTACAAACTGTGGCAAGTACAAACTCAGACACTGTGACTTCTACAACACAGTAAGAGAACAAGTGAATAATCTCACTTGCTTTATAACTGAGTATACAGCATGGTTTGTTTTCTAGGTTCAAAGAATTCGAACTGTTTAACCTGACTTTTGTCCTTGTATTCGTCAACAGGCTTTTTATTTGGTGTTTTGAAAATTACATTGTAACTATCAAATAAACAAACACACAAACAAATAAACAAATACATAAACAAATATATATATATAAAGAATGGAAGTGAAATGATCCGCCAGACTTTAACAGCAAATTTCTCATGTTGTGAATAACAAGAAAGTCTAATACCATAATGTTGAAAAGTTTATAGTTTTTTAGAAAAAAATATTTTTATCAAAAAAATTTATCATCACCTGGCTGAAAAATTATTCATTGAAGGTTCTTGATTTATGGCTATATTCATAGAAAATTGAATAAACAACAACTTTTTCCTTTGGCATATTTCAATAGATTCAACGGTTTTAAATTTAAAAAACCACAATTTATTGCAACAAAAAGGCAACAAATTGTCGGTTCTTTTAAATTTAATGTACACAAAAACCATTGAATCTATTGAAATATGCCAAAGGAAAAAGTTGTTGTTTATTCAAATTTCTAAGAATATAGCCATAAATCAAGAACCTTCAGTCGCTAATAATTCAGTCGGGTGTAGATAAATGTTTTTGATAAAAATATTTTTTTCTGGAAAACTATAAACTTTTCAACATTTTGGTATTAGACTTTCTTGTTGTTTACAACATGAGAAATTTGCTGTTAAAGTCTGGCAGATCATTTCACTTCCACCTGTATATATATAATAAATTGCACCTATTGTTCATAATTATTTTTATAATACATAATTATAAGTGATTAATTACAGTTCATTGGCTAGCCAAGTGCATTTTCAGACAGGTAATAGCCGTACATACTATGTAGTTTGTTCAGCTTTTATAACAACCACATCCAATAAAATACCGTGCTTTAATGAATTTCTCTATATGATTGTGAATGCCTTTGAGAGCATACCACTTGGAGGTAAGCTTGTTTCACAATTTTAAGCAAGAAAGGGTAGTAAATGCTTACAAGGTACACTTCTGTTGTCAGTATGTCATAGTGAAATGCATGTGTTTCAGCGCTTCTTGTTAGCAATTTTGTATGGTTGAGTTGAATATAAAATGTCCTGAGAGGTAGAACTGGAACTTAAAAATTCAATGCCACAACTGGGATTTGAACCACAGGCCTTCCGCTTACTGGGCAGCTGCTCTAACCACTGAGCTATTGTGACAAACTGCCAGAATGGCATTAAATTCTCAAACCAGCTCATATTTCTCCTGGTAAACCACAAAGGCAGTCTCACATCAGAGACAAATTACCCCAATGGTGACTTACTATTGTAAGTACTGTATGCCCAGCACAAGAAGGCGAGGCTTAGGAATGTGTAACGTAATCATGTTTTGCTTCCCGCACGGTGTTTATGTCTAGTTTCCGAGTATGATAAGGATGCTAGGTTCGTTTAAAATACACAGTGTTGTCACATAACTCACCTAGAAGTCCAGTTGTCGTGCAAGATCCGAATCAGAGAAGTCGTCACCTTCACTGCTGTCACTACCGCTCTCTGGATCTTCGTCAGACCTCCTAGTGATATAATAAAATTGTCTATTGCATCTTCCACTAGCCCATTCTTTTGCCTGAACTCATCCTCAAGTTTCTTAACGTGCCTAACATAGCCCTCCCAATCAGCTGTTGTAACGGAGTCCACTGCACTTTCACACACCTGCTGTAGATTTTTTAAATGTAGATCACCGGTTACATTATGCTCTGTCTCTTACATGTCGTTTTATTGCTGCCCATGCCAATTCTATAGCGTTCAACTCGCACATATAAGGAGATAATCTAAGAACCGTATGCCCATGCATTTCTATTATTCTGTCGATATAGTATATTTTTCCTTTAGTTTACATATTTGAATTAAATCAAACAATTCTAAAATAAGAACAAATTAGAAACTAAAAACTTCACTTATCTTAGTATGTTGATATCCTTTTTCTATTTTACTGACCCAGGGGTTTCAAGCTATATCCAGCTCATTCTCAAAGTCATATAAACAAAATCGTTGCCAAGCTACAATCTTTTATTTTTGTGAAAAACAAAGATTGTAGCTTGGCAAGGATTTTGTTTATATGACTTTGAGAATGAGCTGGATATAGCTTGAAACCCCTGGGTCAGTAAAATAGAAAAAGGATATCAACATACTAAGATAAGTGAAGTTTTTAGTTTCTAATTTGTTCTTATTTTAGAATCTTGTTGCTTCACTGTTAATAGCTTCAATTTTTTACTTAATTAAATCAAACAAGTCGGTCTTTCGCATTGCAGCAGAATATGAAATATTGTTGTTCTCCAACCATTGTACCATTTCTTGCTTTACAGCATATTTCGACGGAGGCTTATTTTCTTGTACACTGTGGTATGGAGCATCATCAAGCACGATATCGTGCAATAGCTTCCGCAGAGTTTCTCTTCCCCAAGGAAAATTTATTTCTTCCCTAATTGCTGCAAGTAGCTTCGGTACACTGAGCACTTGTTTTTTAACCAAATAAAAGCCTCAAATTACATTTTTAATTACTGTTCTATCAAAGTCATCACAATGAAATTTGCATTCCTCGGCCTTTGGTCTCTTTTTCCCCGGAGTATGAAGTGATTTTTCACCAGCTTTAACACCTTCTCTTCTTATTCTTGTTACACTATGTTACGATATCCCACAATAATTTGCCACACGTAAATTTCTTTGTGATAATAAACATTTCAATTGTCCTGATTTCGCTTCTTCGTCACATACTTCTATCACTTTTCTAATTACCTCCCTTGCTTCACCGTGAATACTTCGTCCCTTCTTTCGAACTGCAGCCATATGTAAATATTAAGCCAAGAATAAAACTAACAAAATACGAGTATATAACTGTAGCGCCGTAGTGCGTGTGAGCAGCGAGAGCCAAATAATGCATAATACTAAAAAATCTCTGCACCTGTAATACTTCAAAGCGCATTAGATCTGGCAACGACTCATATGCATTCTCATGCACTCATTTCCTAGTAAACAGATCTGCTACCGGAGCAGATAAACAATTGAAGCCCCCTCTGCTCTTCATTCCCCTCTAGCCTTCTTGTCGTGGGCATACAGTACTTTATGTTCCAGGATTAAATACCTTCAGATGGTAATTATTATTTATTTATGCCAACAAACTTACTGTTGGTGTTTTTAAACACACAGGCCATGTGTGGGCAAAGTTTGAGAGGTAATTACCATCTGAAGGTATTTAATCCTGGAACATAAAGTACTTACAAAGTCACCATTGGGGTAATTTGTCTCTGATGTGAGACAGCCTTTATGGTTTACCAGGAGAAATATGAACTGGTTTGAGAATTTAATGCCATTCTGGCAGTTTGTCACAATAGCTCAGTGGTTAGAGCAGCCGCCCGGAAAGCGGAAGGTCTGTGGTTCAAATCCCAGTTGTGGCATTGAATTTTTAAGTTCCAGTTCTACCTCTCAAACTTTGCCCACACACGGCTTGTGTGTTTAAAAACACCAACAGTAAGTTTGTTGGCATAAATAATAATAAAATGTCCTTTTTGAGAAAACTATTAAAAGCAGTCTGGGGGTCCCTAAAGATCAGGGACCCCCGTGCCACAGAGTCTGCAGGGCCATTATTTACGCCACTGATATGGCTGTAACCAAAAGTTAAATAATACTCAAGATAAACTCAAAGTATAGCACATTTATAGCTAGATTACTCTTAGAATGATGTTTTTGTACCTTTTGAAGCAAACAGTTCTTTGTGTTATATCATAAGAACTTAATAATTACTATGCACTGTATTGGCGAGTTGCTATGCTATACTTTGAGTTTATGTTGCGTATTATTTAACTTTTACAAAACTATGTATTTTGCTGATAATATTCTATGTACTTACGCTATTGTGTTTTAAATAATAATTTTATTTATCTCATTTTTATCTGTCTGCCTATCATATTCTAAATAACGGGTTCTAATGACCTAGTAGTCAATGGGCCCTTAAGCCTGACTCCCTTCCTCCCTCCCTCCCTCCCTCCCTCCCACCCACCCACCCACCCACCCACCCACCCACCCACCCTCCTTCCCTCACTCCACTCACTCAAATCACTCTTGTAAATAAACAAATCATGTCAATGTCATATCCTTTCTCAACTTGAATCCCATTGTTATGTTCATTATCAGATCACCTCTATGGTGTTTTGTCTTAAGGGTGGATGCACACTGGCCCGTCATGAACAGAACGAAAATTTGCAGCTGTCCATACTCCGCGGAAGCTTAGACACTCAGTGCTTGGAATATTCCAACTGGAAAATTTAGCTGGTCATCAAATACGGATGGATACAACAGCAAAAGCAGCAGCTCCTGTTGCAGATGTTCTGTTCATGTGCATGTGTAAGTAAGACTACAATTTTTATGCAATTTTAACATGTAGAATATGCACATATTCATGTAACAATATTAGGTGAAATATGTACTATTACATAAAAAGTTTTAAAATACATAATATAAATTAATTTAATTTTCATACAAATAATGTGTTAAACATTAAATTCCTATTTGATTCCTATTTTATTAATTATACTTTTTCAAAATAAAATGTGGCACAATAATCAATTAAGAATGTCTATATTATAGGAAACAAATAAATTCCATTATTACGAAGATTAACAATTTTAATTTTCATAGTCATTGTTTAAACTACCTGTCCACTAAATATAAGCTCCCTCTCTCAGCAACTCTAACGCAGAAAGCTTAGTTAGCAAGTGGATGAAAAATTATGCACACACATCCTTTTTTTTCTGTACAGACACTTGGATAGTTTGCCCATGCACAAATAATCAGGAGTTTCCTGTGTTTAAACTGAGAAAAATGCCTTTTTTTTTAAGTACGAGGTAAAATGTAATTTTATATAAACAAGGTTAAGTATTTAAAAAATGTTACTATACTAAAATATGTAGCTAAGGATCTAATTCATGTACATTAGTTTTATTTATGTACAAGCAAAGGGAAAGAATATGTATTTACATACAAATCCTAGCTCTAGTGAAAAGCAGTATGTTGAGGGAGCCGAACACATGCATTATCTAACGAGTGTTAACGAAAGTCACCCTGACACCAGCGGGAACTTCCGAGAGGGTTGTGTGCCAGGCATCCCTCTTGGAAGGACCAGATGGAAAATTCTACTGGTTGGACCAGTGTGCATTTGACCATTAGATAACACAAGTCTGACCCTTCAGAAATTTTCTACTTCATTCCATTCCAGTCAAGATGACTAGTATGTGTCAACTTTTAGTCTTTCTGTTTCTTATACTCACATGAAAGCACCTAATAACTTATTCTGTAGTTATATCCTAGGCTCTATTCTGACATTGTACAACACAATTTAGCACTAACCAAGGAATATCTAACAAAGTCCATGCAACTGGCTTTAAATATTTAAAAAAGTAAGTAGACTGATGCTGGGTTGCAAGAAAACTGCCTTGTAAATAGCTACTCCCTTCTTTAGTTAATGACTGGGTAAATTAAGGAAGTCTCCAAACTTCAGGCACTTCAGACATTTTATGATCGGTTAACTATTCTGTTCTGATGGAAAGAATGGTGGCATCTAGACTTAACTGGTTCCTAGAATATTACAACTTAATTAATAGTTCACAGACCGGCTTCAGACAGAATCATAGTACAAGTGAAAATGTACTCCTACTAAGCCAAGACATCAAGGAAGCTTTCAATAGAAAGGAGGATACCTTGGCAGTATTCATTGATTTTAAATCAGCATATGACTCAGTCTGGAGAAATAAATTAGTTGAGAAGTTGCAATCAATAGGTGTGAAAAGTAACATGCTTAAGTGGATAACTCAGTTTATTTCACAAAGATTTTGTGCCACAAAATATAATACATACATTTCCAAATATAAACAAACACACCGAGGACTTCCACAAGGTGCTGTTCTGAGCACAACACTCTTTAACATATATATAAATGACCTTCCATCAATAATAAAAACTTTAGAAACCAAAATTGCTCTATTTGCTGACGATGTAGTCATTTGGACTTCAGGCTCTTCAAAAAAACCTGAATTAATTAAAGACAGAATAGAAACAGCCCTAAACAAAGTACATGAATGGAGCTCCAAAAACCTCATGACTATCAATGTGGAAAAAACAAATTATGAATTATTTACACTAAAATACAAACCAGTTAATATTAGCATAAATTATAATGGTAAACCACTCAAAGCAGTTGATGATGCCAAATACTTAGGCATCACTTTCGACAGAAAGCTAAGTTGGAAAAAACATATAACAAACATCTCAGAAAAGGTTGAAAAGAAATTGCAAATCCTGAAAAGGTTAGCTGGTGCTAAATGGGGCTGCTCAAGGAGAGTCCTTAACACAACATACAAAATGTATATTAAACCAAACCTCTTGTACTGTTCTGAAGCTTTAATAACAGCAGCAAATGCTAACATCAATAAACTTGAACAAATACAAAATCAGGCTCTTTGCCTAATCACTGGAGCAGTTAAATCCACACCTATTGATGCCATGCTTGCCTTAACACGGACCCCATCAATAACAACAAAAATAGAAGAACAAGCATTGCTCCAACACGAGAAAATGTTACGACTGCCAAACTCTAAATGGACAGAAGAGAACCTCCCCCCTTCAATCCTTAAAACTCATAGTAGTTTCCTAGAAAAGGTAACACAGATTAAATCCAAATTGAACATTCCTAACACCAGAGAAAATCTACTTATTAGAGAAAATCCATTGGAATTATTGCAACCTACCTTCAATTTGGAATTAATAGAGGAAATAAGTAAATCAGACACACCAAAAGAAATACAAAAACTTCTAGCTCTGGAAACAATCAATACTAGGTATCCCACAGAAGAATGGCTGCACATATATACTGATGGATCCTCGAAGGAAAACCTTACTGGAGCTGGAGTTACATGTTCACATTTTTCCTTTTATCATTCTGTTGGCAGAGACACAACAAATTATGATGGAGAAATAGAGGCTATATACATTGCTCTCCGACAATTATTAAATCTTCCCTTAAATAAATTTAACAAGGCAGTAATTCTTTCGGATTCTAAAGCTGCAATTCAGGGAATATGTTCAAATACTACAAAGAAGTCAACAAAAATTAGAGAATGCTACAAAATGTTAACACAACTCCAAAAAGTTAATAAGACTGTTCATCTGCAATGGATTCCAGCACACTGTGGAGTCATGGGGAACGAAGCTGCAGACTCACTTGCAAAGAAAGCCACAACAATAACACAAAAGTCTAAATTCAATTTCTCATATTCCTCAATAAAACGCTTGATCATTAAAAATTTTTGTCATTCATACCTACAAGAAATAGAAACAAATGCCAAAGATAAAAAATGGATTACACTACTTTCCAATCCAGATATAATCCCCCAGAGACCAAGGAAAACAGCTGTTGCAGCCTTCCGACTATTGACAAATCATGACTGCTTGGCAAGTCATCTCTACAGAATAGGTATCTCATCCTCACCGATATGTGTCCTGTGTAACGATCCAGCAGAAATGAATGAAGAACACTTGAAGACCTGTGAAGCATTAAGATCAGAAGAAACTACAGTTCAAAAGTATTGGAAAGCACGAATGCTAATGGCTTCATTGCCAGATGCAAGGCACTAGAGAACAACAACAACAACAACAACAACAACTATTCTGTTCTTTAAGAAGAGAAACAGCAGTCCAGCTGAGCCAATGTAGTCACCTTGTCAGATGTATGATTTCACTGCAAGAGACAAGTGACACACATCCAGGATTGCAGTTCTGATTTTGTTGACAAAGCTGTTTCGTGTTTTCTGCAAGGCAAAATGTAGAACAAAAGGAATAGAAGTAAACTTTTCTCTTAAAGGAACAACATATTGTCAGCATTAATTTCAGAAAATAAGTATAGTATAAAATAAAGTCACAGACGTAGTTATAAATTTAAGTAAGAAATTGGCAACACGGAGCTATGTCCTCAGAATGCAGATTACTTGGACTTCAATAGAAAAGTAATTAATTAATTAGTAACTGATTGTCCTGTTTCTGAACATTTCACCAGGCCTTTGAATTTTTGTCCAACTGTAGTTATAGCACCAATAACATTGGAGAAAATACTAATCTAGAACCCTAGTCTTATAGTTTGCAAATCATTGCCTTGACTGTGAGGCATCTTTTATGTATTTTATACCTTTTTTGGCAATGCTGGGGCTTACATGTCGTATTATTCGACAATGTCCATTTGTAAACATGAATATGATCTATCACATACTGAAAGGCTCTTGTTGTGCAATAATGAAGGGTTATCAACAAATGGTTGGTTTCGTCTAACCAACAGCTGATTTTGTGGCAACATGGATGTATGTATCCAGTACATCTTTGTGCAGCCAGTTTTTCACTTTGCAATTCCACCACATGCAAGACAGCCATGAATGTTTGTTTGGAGAACCTAAATATAACTTTAAATTCTATGTTATATTCCTGAAAGGCACTGAACTATACCTAAAATTTCTCGGTCTTAGTAGAAATGCAGGTTAAGATTTCGTATTTTGCTAAAACACTTCATATTGTGAACATGTAGCATTACATTGCACCCATTTATTGTGCAACTTGTACTAATACATGTAATTGACAATAATTCACCCTCAAGATATGGTAGTTACACTTACTACTTATGTAGTTAGATGTATATACTTGAGATAAAGAAGTAAAGCATTCTACATTGAGCATCACAGTCAATACTCAACATTGTTTATTGCAAACATGTGGAATTATATTGGTGCATTCCTTTAATGCAGAGCTTGTAGTAATACAAGTGTAATTGACATAATTCATCAGGGTATGATAGTTATATGTACATGCTTGAAAAAGGGATGTCACTTAAAAGGGACAGCGGGTCGCTTTAACGACTTTAATGAGGTAACGTTATGTTCTTAAACCACTACTTATTGACTCAAGATAACTTTGCACCTACCCAGGATTCACTAAAATATGCTGGCTGCTCTGACGGTGAAGTGATGTAAACATGATTAGTGAGTCATGTAACCAAGGAGATAGTGGATAAAGGAAGCTCTTCATTTCATCACATTGGGTATCATAGCTTGTCGAAATTGGAAACATGCATCAGTGCTAAAAATGCTGATAAAAAGTATTTTGTGATGAAAAAGGGTTTTCAGGACATATGCAGTCTTAAACGAGATGCACTCAGATCCAATATAACCTCTTTGTCAGAATATTGTATAATGAAGAGCAGAATAGAAACACAACACTTCCAGGCATAAAACTATAGGTCTATACACACTTTAACTGACAATAATGCATACAGCAGTAGTTTTCATTTATTGTATCTGAGGATATCATAATCTGAAACAATTAAGAGGAAACCATGTGATGAAAGCAATTATGGAAGCCATTCTCTAACTCTTTATAAATCTGAGATTCAATTTTTAGTGATACTCAATTTAATAGTGTTGTAGATCGATCTTGCAACTCATTTCAGAGGAACACTTTAGCGCTAAAGAAATTTCTAAGCATGTTCCTGCAACCCAGCATTATAATGTTACATTTTTAACTATTTCATTTAAAGGAATGTGTAATCAACTATATGCATGGTTAGTAACCTGAATGTAATGGTGCACTGAAGCCTTGATGGCCTGTTTATCATCCATGGAACAACCATGCTAAGACATCTTTGTAAGCAGAAGAATCCTAATAGTAACACTTAACATTTCCTAGCACCATCTCTTTGCTGATCCATATTTGTAAAGGTTGATTATGTGACATTTCTGCTGGAATATTATAATCATATTTTCTTAATATTGTTGTTGTTGTTTTCTAGTGCCTTGCATCTGGCAATGAAGCCATTAGCACTCGTGCTTTCCAATACTTTTGAACTGTAGTTTCTTCTGATCTTAATGCTTCACAGGTCTTCAAGTGGTCTTCGTTCATTTCTGCTGGATCGTTGCACAGGATACATATTGGTGAGGCTGAGATACCTATTCTGTAGAGATGACTTGCCAAGCAGTCATGATTTGTCAATAGTCGGAAGGCTGCAACAGCTGTTTTCCTTGGTCTCTGGGGGATTATATCTGGATTGGAAAGTAGTGTAATCCATTTTTTATCTTTAGCATTTGTTTCTATTTCTTGTAGATATGAATGATAAAAATTTTTTATGATCAAGCGTTTTATTGAGGAATATGAGAAATTGAATTTAGACTTTTGTTTTATTGTTGTGCCTTTCTTTGCAAGTGAGTCTGCAGCTTCGTTCCCCATGACTCCACAGTGTGCTGGAATCCATTGCAGATGAACAGTCTTATTAACTTTTTGGAGTTGTGTTAACATTTTGTAGCATTCTCTAATTTTTGTTGACTTCTTTGTAGTATTTGAACATATTCCCTGAATTGCAGCTTTAGAATCTGAAAGAATTACTGCCTTGTTAAATTTATTTAAGGGAAGATTTACTAATTGTCGGAGAGCAATGTATATAGCCTCTATTTCTCCATCATAATTTGTTGTGTCTCTGCCAACAGAATGATAAAAGGAAAAATGTGAACACGTAACTCCAGCTCCAGTAAGGTTTTCCTTCGAGGATCCATCAGTATATATGTGTAGCCATTCTTCTGTGGGATACCTAGTATTGATTGTTTCCAGAGCTAGAAGTTTTTGTATTTCTTTTGGTGTGTCTGATTTACTTATTTCCTCTATTAATTCCAAATTGAAGGTAGGTTGCAATAATTCCAATGGATTTTCTCTTATAAGTAGATTTTCTCTGGTGTTAGGAATGTTCAATTTGGATTTAATCTGTGTTACCTTTTCTAGGAAACTACTATGAGTTTTAAGGATTGAAGGGGGAGGTTCTCTACTGTCCATTTAGAGTTTGGCAGTCGTAACATTTTCTCGTGTTGGAGCAATGCTTGTTCTTCTATTTTTGTTGTTATTGATGGGGTCCGTGTTAAGGCAAGCATGGCATCAATAGGTGTGGATTTAACTGCTCCAGTGATTAGGCGAAGAGCCTGATTTTGTATTTGTTCAAGTTTATTGATGTTAGCATTTGCTGCTGTTATTAAAGCTTCAGAACAGTACAAGAGGTTTGGTTTAATATACATTTTGTATGTTGTTGTGGCGGGGTTTTATTAAATGATGGAAACATATCAGTGTGAATATAGCAGCAAATGGAGCACTGTTTTTGCTAAAAGGTGGAAAGTTTGTTAGAGCAGACGCCACTCTTTTCTGCAGGGGAGGTGGTCGTAGAATGGAATGCATAAACCAACGTACTTTTATTATAAACACATTTATTCGTTCATCTACACTTCTTTTCACAAAGCAATTAGTTAACAATTCTTAAAATTGGATAGCGTCCATGCTGGCTAGAAGTTTGGATGTAATTCACATATTCACACGCCATCAACAATTATACGTCCTTACACTTTGAATTCACCGACGCTAATGAAAGTAGTTTCTGAGCGTCCTATGACGCAACACCGCCATTCTTATGTATTCATCCGCGCAACAGTTCTCATTGGTCGAACTCAAACAGTTGAGAAGACATTGTCTATTTTGAGTATTGAAAAAAATAGGCCCTGATACATTCAAATTAAAAGAATTAAAAATTTACACACTCTTACAAAAACATTTACATGAACAATTTTCTATTAGTCAATATTCTGTCTCATATGCCCCTTGTTTTGTTTTTCAAGTTGTCACCTTATTCACAATCTTGAAACACAATACAATACTTCTCCCTACTCTTATGATTCAACCACTTTGTACAATATATTTTTTTTTTTCTTTACAGTCTTCTTCACTGTTTGTCTTTGTCCTTTGTTTTGACATAATACAACATGTCTTTATAAGTTTCACATATTCGGTTACTACACAATGCATTTGGTTATTATACAATACATATTCAGTTATTGTACAACACATTTAGTTACTACACAATATGTCCAATTATTATACAATATATATTCAGTCATTGTACAATATACCCAGTTATCATATCACATATGTTGTTATTATACAATACACCTTCAGTCATTATACAATACATATTCAGTTATTGTACAACACATTTGATTACTACACAACATGTCCAATTATTACACAATACATATTCAGTTATTGTACAACACATTTTGTTATTACATTACATATGTTCTGTTATTATGCAATACATATTTAGTTATTACACAATACACATTCAGTTTTGGCATAAAGCATTTAGTTATTACTCAACATATTCAGTTATTGTACAATATATCCAGTTATCATACAATACATATTCAGTTATTATACAACACATACTCAGTTATTGTACATTTGACATTGACACAAATACAATTTAAGTGTTTCATGTGGTTTTTGACTTGTATTCATTGCTATGAGGAGAGAAAAACAGGATACAAATTTTGAGCTAATGATTATGATCTTATTTATGGCAATACTTTATTCAGTTCTTTGCCTTCTTTGTCTTATAAGCTTATGTATAGGCAGGTTATTGAGTCGGTTCTTAAACTCTGATGTTACTAATGGTACTAATTTTCTTGATTGGGTTATTATTCATTGTTGTTTGGTTCAACATTTCTTCGAGCTTAGCATTGGCTATATTCATCTCAATTCGTGGGCATTGTTTTTCTGGTTATGGTTTTCCTCATTTCACTAATTGTCATTTCTTTGTCTCTTATTTTTATAAGAGAAAACTTCTATACTTACAATTATTCTGTAATTGTATTATTTTTCTTCTCCATTTACCCTCGACATCTTTGTGTCGAAATATTATATCTTTTTCATCATAATTAATTCATTTTTATTTTTGTCCCTGACATCCTTATGTCAAAAACATATTATCTTCCGTCGCTATGATTCATTTATTTAATGACAATCAGTGTTCTCATCTGTCTTTGTTGACAATGCTCTTTGTGGTCGATATAGCCAATGACTATGTTGATTTTCTTCCCTGTTGTAATCCTATTCTGAACATAATTTCCTATAAGTAACCCATTAAAAATTGTTATCTTTCTTTCATCTCCACTACTCCTGCCTTACACATTTGTTGACAAAGGCTATTTGGTTCTTTCTTTGTATGGCTTCAATTTATTTTTATGGTATCTTCCTACCAACTTGCCATTTGTATTCTGTAGCTCATACGTGTGGTCACCCAGCTGTTTTGTTATGACCAGTGGTTCCATCTCTCTCTTCGTGTAGCCATCATGGTGTCGATGTCAATTGTAAGTTGCTGAGATTTTGTTGTTTGTCATTCACTCGGTTGGGACGAACTTAGTTGTTGTAATTTCCCTGAGTGTTGGTGGTGGTTGTCGTTTCTGTATTCTGTGCAGCTTCTGCCCTATTTGGCACGTCTTCATCTACTTCCTGCTGTCTTGTGTTGTCAGTGTACCATTGGTCTCTGCCCCTTTGGCGTGAACCTCTGTCGTATGACGGTCTGTGGTTGTTCGAGTGTTCCCTACTGGATCGCATGTGATTCACTTGATGGGTATGGTCTCCTGGTCTTCCACGATCATATGTATATGTTTGGTGTCTCGATTCACCCCTCGGTATCGTGTCGTGGTACCGCTGTCTTGTGTTCTCCATCCTCTCGCCATGATTATGTGGTTGTGGGAAATGGTGTGCCCCTCTCCCCCTTTCATGGGTACTCCTAGTATTTCTATGTTCTCCCTCACTCTGGTTGTTCGTAGTTGTGTTCTGGTTTAGGATGGGTGAGTTTGGGTGACCGTTCCTATGTCTATGCTCATTAGGCCGACCATTTTGTGTTTCGAATGCTGTCAGCAGTTCTATCATATCTGCAAAATCTACTGGCCTCGCAACAATTAATCCTGTTCTCACTGTGTCTGGGAAATGTCTTGTTATACTGGCAATTAGTTCTGCCTCCGACAAGTTGGGGTCTAATAGCTTTCCTTTGTTGGCTACTTTCATAAAGTAATCTACTAGCGACAACCCTTTGGTTGGATCGTACCTACCTGTCGCTAGCTCTACCCTAGTTTGGTTTTGTTTAGCTGGGCCCCAATACCTTGATAGGAATAAATTTCTGAATGAGCTATAAGACTCATGACCAGCTAGTGTTAACCTGAGCCATTCTAATGCCTTGTTTTTTAAGCTTTTCTTAACTATCATCATTCTAAGCTCGTTTGGTATCCTTTTCACTCTAAAGTATTCTTCCATCTCTTTAACAAAGAGTTTTGGATCGTCTCCCTTCTCCTCGTCAAATGTAGGTGGTGTGATTTCATGTAATATGCTGTTGGTGTAACATGTGTTATGTGTTGTGTCATTGTTTGGTTGTGAACCTCTTTCTCTGTATGGTGAGTCAACATTTTGTACATTACTCAAATAACTCTCATCTTGTACATTACCTACATCTAAATCATCTTGTCTTTGTAATGCCTTCACAACATCATTTACATTAGCCAAATTTTCTTTCCCTTTTTTCATTTCTTCACAAATTGATTTTAAATCATTCTTTATTTCTAAGTGGCTTTGTTTCATATCATTTATAGCATCCTGTTGTGAAAGCATCACATCATTCATTGTCTTAATTTTAGGAATTACAATTTGTTCTACAGTTTCATTAATAACATCTTTCTTTACTACCTCAATCTCTTTCCTTAATTCCTCAGTTATTTCTGCTTTTACATTTGTTATCTTACAGTCTACACTTGTATTACATTCTGTTATTTCATCCCTACATCTAGCAATTTCTTCTTCCAACACTATTTTATTCTCTTTCATCTCTGATTCTATCTTTCCCATCCTATCTCCTACCATTTCTATCCTAGCTTCTAAGGCTTCCTTTGTTTCATTTAAGTTTTTGTGAACTAATTTTAAATTAGTTTCCATTACTTTCATATTTTCTTTACACTCCTGTCTTCCTAATTCTATTTTCTGTTCTAGGTTCTGTCTACCTAATTCCATTTGCTGTTCTAAGTTCTGTCTACCTAATTCCATTTTCTGTTCTAAGTCTTTTCTCACTTCTTCCATTTTCTGACCTAAACTTTGTTCTATATCCTGTTTTAATTCTACCTTATTCTGTTCCATGTCCTGTTTTAATTCTGCATTATTTTGTTCCATTTTCTGACCTAATTCTACCTTGTTTTGTTCCAGTTTCTGACCTATTTCCTTCATATTCTGTTCTAGTCTTTCAAACATCATCATCATTAACCTTTGGTCTTTGCTTATCTCCGCCTGTTTCTCACCTTCTAATCCTTCCTGATAACTAGGCCTATCTGCCCCTTCCCCCACTCCTATTTCTATCTCTTTTCGCGACATTTCAATTCCTTTATCTAATTCACTTAATGTTGAAAGTCCTGTTACTTTGCCGTTTCTCAATAACATGGAAATCAAATGTACGTAAAAAAAAATAAAAAGTTTTGATCCTACTTTCTTTTCTGCTGGTTCTTCGTCCGGTTATTTACGTCTCCTGGGTAGTTGGTTTCGCTAGATGATCTCCGGTGTTTTTCCCACGTTGATTCTCCGTGTATCGATGTTTTGTTGATATCAGACGATGGTCTAATGGCGTCTTTCTCCTGCACGATGAGATAGCGTCCTTTTGATATTAGCACTTTATTCTCGTACCCTCATCTTTGCATTCCACTCCAAATTCGCGCTCCACGTTGGGCAAGCCATTTGTGGCGGGGTTTTATTAAAAGATTCTTTACACATATATTAGCGTGAATATAGCAGCAAATGGAGCACTGTTTTTGCTAAAAGGTGGACAGTTTGTTAGAGCAGACGCCACTCTTTTCTGCAGGGGAGGTGGTCGTAGAATGGAATGCATAAACCAACGTACTTTTATTATAAACACATTTATTCGTTCATCTACACTTCTTTTCACAAAGCAATTAGTTAACAATTCTTAAAATTGGATAGCGTCCATGCTGGCTAGAAGTTTGGATGTAATTCACATATTCACACGCCATCAACAATTATACGTCCTTACACTTTGAATTCACCGACGCTAATGAAAGTAGTTTCTGAGCGTCCTATGACGCAACACCGCCATTCTTATGTATTCATCCGCGCAACAGTTCTCATTGGTCGAACTCAAACAGTTGAGAAGACATTGTCTATTTTGAGTATTGAAAAAAATAGGCCCTGATACATTCAAATTAAAAGAATTAAAAATTTACACACTCTTACAAAAACATTTACATGAACAATTTTCTATTAGTCAATATTCTGTCTCATTGTGTTAAGGACTCTCCTTGAGCAGCCCCATTTAGCACCAGCTAACCTTTTCAGGATTTGCAATTTCTTTTCAACCTTTTCTGAGATGTTTGTTATATGTTTTTTCCAACTTAGCTTTCTGTCGAAAGTGATGCCTAAGTATTTGGCATCATCAACTGCTTTGAGTGGTTTACCATTATAATTTATGCTAACATTAACTGGTTTGTATTTTAGTGTAAATAATTCATAATTTGTTTTTTTCACATTGATAGTCATGAGGTTTTTGGAGCTCCATTCATGTACTTTGTTTAGGGCTGTTTCTATTCTGTCTTTAATTAATTCAGGTTTTTTTGAAGAGCCTGAAGTCCAAATGACTACATCGTCAGCAAATAAAGCAATTTTGGTTTCTAAAGTTTTTATTATTGATGGAAGGTCATTTATATATATGTTAAAGAGTGTTGTGCTCAGAACAGCACCTTGTGGAAGTCCTCGGTGTGTTTGTTTATATTTGGAAATGTATGTATTATATTTTGTGGCACAAAATCTTTGTGAAATAAACTGAGTTATCCACTTAAGCATGTTACTTTTCACACCTATTGATTGCAACTTCTCAACTAATTTATTTCTCCAGACTGAGTCATATGCTGATTTAAAATCAATGAATACTGCCAAGGTATCCTCCTTTCTATTGAAAGCTTCCTTGATGTCTTGGCTTAGTAGGAGTACATTTTCACTTGTACTATGATTCTGTCTGAAGCCGGTCTGTGAACTATTAATTAAGTTGTAATATTCTAGAAACCAGTTAAGTCTAGATGCCACCATTCTTTCCATCACTTTTGCAATAACACTGGTCAAAGATATTGGTCTGAAACTATTAATATTGTTTGAGGGTTTGTTTTTCTTTAAAATCGGGATGATAATGGCTTTTTTCCAGTCGGAGGGTACAGTCATTCTCCAACACGTGTTATACAGTTTAAGTAGGATTTCTTTTCCTTTCCTGCCAAGGTGTTTAATAAACTCTGGGTGGATCTTGTCAGGTCCAGGAGATTTTTTGTTCTGTAATTGTTCTATTGCTAAATCCAGTTCTGTTTCATTAAAATCCTGAATAAAAATATCATTTCGTATACCTTTTGGCTTACTATTTAATGTAACAAAAATCAATAATTTTGTATTAATTATGCTTCTCAATTTTTATGTTTGTATATCCATATATCCAGGAAAAGAAAACACAAGAAAGTATATAGTGTTGGGTTCCTAATTCTTCCTATTTAATTTTGAAGTACATACAAATGCTTTTATTCCCATCCCCACTCCTTTTTTGAGTTTTAATGTCCTTTAACTTTAGGTCATGTTGGATGATGAATGAAATGGGTGAAATAATGCTCATATGAGCTTAGAGGTTACCCGATATTCATCTTTCAAGATAACGGAAAACCCTGGAAGAAACCTCACACAGGTAACACACCCTGAGATCCATACATCCATACCACAAAGGTGGGTGCTTTGTTTTGGTTTCTGTGCCAATGAAACAATATAGTAACTATTATTTATTTATGCCAAGAAACTTAATGCTGGTGTTTTTTTTTACACACAAGCCGTGTGTGGGCAATGTTTAAGAGGTGGAGTCAGGACTGAAAAATTCAATGCCATAGCCGGGATTTGAACTACGGATCTTCCGCTTATCGAGCGGCTGCTCTAACCACTAAGCTACCATGGCCAACTTGCCAGTATCACATTAAATTCCCCAGCTGATTAGTACTTTCTTTTGGTTAGACCACAGAGGAATCTCATATCAGAGATAAATACCCCAAAGGCAACTTACAATAGTAAGTACTTTATGTCCCAGGCTTAAGTAATCTTTAGATGGTAATTATTATTCATTTATGCCAACAAACTTAATGCTGGTGTTTTTTAAAACACACAAGCCATGTGTGGGCAATATTTAAGAGGTGGAATCAGGACTGAAAAATTCAATGCCATAGCGGGGATTTGAACCAAGGATCTTCCGCTCATTGAGTTGGTGCTGTTTTTATGAATTACGAAGTTGTGATGGTGATGAGCTTTTGACTCTTTCGTTATCTCGGGTCGTGGTACTGGATGGAATGAACATACTCGGGGTTAACTTTAGTGAAACATTTTATTTGCACCTTCTTGCTCACAGTATTTAAATCGTATCACAGTAGAAAGTCTTTTATTTCAGTGGATCGACTTCCCTAGCATCGCCGAAATTTAATGCCTGAAAATTTAGCGATATTTTGCTAAAAGTGTTTTCTATCACTTTACACTTTGTCTATTTTACATCCTTTTATTTAATAGCGCACTTCGTATTAACTAACTTATTAAAGTTAGCTAATGTTTCACTTATTTTACACAAATTAATGGTCTTTAAACACTTAGTAAATTTACTTTCACTATTTTATGATGCGTACACATAAAAATACGTCCATCTACACCAAAGACATAGATGCTAATAATAATTTCTATTGGTTGCGAGTCTAAGATTCCGACTGCCATGCGTTCATCAAATAGTTCCCGCATTCTTAGCGAAGCGATCCTTAGCCATTTTCCCTTCGGTTTCAATATTGAACACATATAATTCTTTTATTTATACATATATATTAAAATTAAATATGGAAATATTTGTGACGTATTTAAACAGATTATGGAATAATTTATGGAATAATTTAATAATTTGGGAACTTATTTTTAAAACATGTACCTAGTTATTAGTGTAAATGAGGCACTTAGTATCAAAGGCCATCAAATCCATTTTTTGACCAAATTGAGTTATGCATCACTTCTGATTAAGATTTTACCTCAAGGAATTCAATGCAGTCATGATATGACAGCAAAACGTAACACATCTGATTAAAATAGATAGTAAAAAATGATGCAGAGTATGAATATTCACTAAATTCAGTATCTATATTGACATTTGTAGTTTCAAAGCCCAACAAACCCCTTTCAGCCAATTAGCGCTTCTTGGAGCTCTGAGAAACCTTTCTCCACTAATCGTGCACCATACACCAATTTTTCCATCATGAAGGGGTACTTCATGAACAATATTAGGTTCTAAGTTATAGGACCAGTTTTTTTCGAGGCAACAGCTGGCACTCGTGCATAGGTGAATACAATTTTGCCCCCCCTTTCTCTTTAGAACATTAACAAACAGGGAGCATGATTTTGCCTTCTCTCACTAAGACTCTCCAACAGCTCATATGGCCAATCTTCCGATGACAACAATTAAAAGTCCAGCAGACCACGGCAAATCAGCCTGGAAGACTCTTTTAGAATTTCGAACACCGGCCGTGAAAGCCTACACCTACTCAATTAAAAGTCTGTTTCAGGACACAATTATTAAGAGATTTGTGGGCACCTATGTCCCCCGACCTATCTCTGGGGTAACTTAAAACAAAGTTACAAGACAAACCCACACATGCTGGAAGAATTAAAACAAAATATCCAGGAAATTGCCAGCATTTCTCAATGTGAACTATAGCAAGTAATGGATCATTTCCTAAAGAGGTGCGAAAAATGTATGGACAACAATGGTGGCTAGTTTCACCATCTCCTTTCATAAAGTTGGTAAGTAAAGCCTTTAAAAGTAGTTTTGAAAATGTAGTATGGTTTCATCCTACCTTTCTATGATAGGAGCAGACAGTGAGTGCCGAGGATGCAGACAAGTAAAACACTGTGCAGCCCATTCGGAAGGTTTTTGCTCTCTCGGTATGCTTCTGTAGCACTATAAAGTACTATAGTACTAAGTACTACCTGGCAAAGCCATGAAGCATATTGAAAAGAATGTGAAACTGCCCAGAAGTTTACGCAAGGTTATCGCACAAACATGGCTAGATGATGTCCGTACATTCGGTTCAGATGCAATCATATCTTCAGGACCGTGTCTCATATATTGGCAGGTGCAAGATATCATCTATTTGTGTTTTATAACTGACTATACACCAAGTTACTATTACTTCACTTTTCTAATAAACAAGATAAGAAGTGATCATAGCGCTCGACAGTCAAGGTTGATACGCCTCATCACTTTGCCAGGTAATATTATAGTAATGTAGTATATTATGAAGTACTGTCTGCTTTTGGCAGGTTCCTTCTGTTCAAGCCTTTGATCTATTGTTCAAGATTTTTTGTAAAGTACAAAGCATAATTTTAATTACTCAATCTGCAAGTTGGTTGTAACTTTCCCCCTCTTATCATTTTTTAGATAGATTATGAAGGTATGATTGAAAAGATTATTCTGTAGGACCTCTAGCTTATCCTGAAAAAGCTGAACAACCTTAGTTTATGGAGCATTATGGCATTATGGTGTCTAAAATATAAAATAAAAATGAACAAGCATGGTAAATAATTTTTAATCTTACCGTTTTTTTATGATGCTTAGATGATGTTTGCAGAGGTGGTTTAGAAACACCAATTTTTACTTTAACGGATGGTACACTCAGCTTTCGCCCTGCCCCCTCTTCAGAAAAGAGATTCCTTAATAGCTTATTCTGGAAACACAGATTAGTTACATTATGTTAAATAACTTATTTGGTGTGTGTTACAGACCTAAAACCTTTCTAAATGAGAATTCAAATTTCTGTATGTTTTCCAATAGACTTAAAAGTCTAAATAGACTAGCAATATTTTTGAGAGTTATCCAGCTCAACTAATGAGAAATTAGTAATGGAATTGAAACCCTCCAAATCACAATTTCATCTTAATTAAACATTATTTCAATTACAGCAGCTTTTAAATCATACCTAAAATCACAGGCTCTGAAAGAATTTCAACTACATGCACTGATGATATACTGAAACTAAGCAAAATTTCTGCAACTTTCTTCCTCTCCAACATCAGAGCCATTATATGCTAAATAATTTGCAAACATTGTGCTATAGTACATTAGGCTTGCTCTGCTAAATGGAGGTAGTATTTCAATTCACAGTTTTTAAGTAACCATAAATCATTTACAGATAGTCTTTCAAAACCTGTACAGAAGAAGTATTCCTTTGATTGATATTGATTTCCCAATGGCACCATTTGGCATCACTGTGTACATTTGCTGTTAGAAATGAAATGAAATTCCTGATATCACTTTCTCAAGCCACTTAAGTGTATTTTTAAATAGTTTCTGCACATTATTCTTACGAAAGCTTATTTTTCTATCTACTTCATGTTAATTGAAATAAAACATTTGTAGAAATAGTTTTCATTATATATTTGCTTGTAGGTACGAGCAGAGGCAGAAGCAATAGTAAAATCTTTAAAAAGCAAGTTGCTATATGGTTTTGAAATTCTATACTCTTTGTATGTCACTGAGAAACAATGACAATTATAACTATGACCAAGAATTGAAAAATTCAAACCAATTTGAGTACCTCAGAAATGGGTGGTGTAATACTTTTTTCTCTCTTATGATTTACCAATTACGCAAAATTATTCCAAATTCACTCCAAATGAAGTGGACTTCACTGTCTGTTTTCAAAAAATTCAAGATTTGTTTATTCGCCATAAAGTACAGTATAGTGTGCACACAAAGTATGTATACCTTATAAAGTATGTATACTTTATTAAATTCAAACGGATAAATAAAAGTACAAATTACCAATATTTATGTAATTAAATGTTTCTCCTTACATCTTAGGACTCCAAAACATTGGTATATGTCCCCCCATTGTCTCTGCACAGCCGAATACGCCGTTATGTTCTCATGCTCATCTTACTCAACATCATTGGAGTCACTGTCTGGAAAGATACTCGCACCGCATTTTGCAGTTCACCAGTCGTAGCGTACCGCTGCTTCTGCACCTTCTCTTTGGTGTAACCCCATAGTGCATTACCTGGAGTTCTTAGATCAGGGCTCCTTGGAGGCCATGTGAGATTATCTGATCCTCTGCCAATCCAACGATTTCCAAACACTGCGTTCAGACATTGTCGATCAGCCACTATTAGGTGAGTTGGTGAACCCCTCACGTTGAAACCAAACACTATTTAAGATTCCCGCATTTTGCAGCTGTGGGGGGAGCCAGTCATAAAACATCTGGAGATAAGTGTCCTGATTAACAGGACCATCAAAATAAAGGCCAAACAGATGAGTTTGTGTCATTCCGACCCAGACCATGACATGTGGTGGGTTGCACTTGATTTCTTAAAAAAAAATTTGGATTTTCTTTTCCCCAGAAATAAACTTTGCGCTTACAAGAACTGCAATAAATCGTACATTCATTTGCGAACATGCCTTCTCAGATGTTCTTTGGAATTGTTGCAGCATCCGACCACAAGCATTAACATGTGTCTCCAAATCAGCATCTGATAATTCATTCACATTCAATGGATGCCAACACTTCATTTTCAGATCCACTTTAACGTTTCCTCATGGTTGATTCTGGTGCCCCTAACTCTGCAGCATGTTTCCTTAAGGATTTAACCAGAGATTGTTGGATAGATTTTGCCACGTCAGCAGAAAGTCCAAGTCTGGTGGATGGTCTACCACTTCTCGTTGCATCGCAAACACTGCCCATTAAAGCTGTTTTCCGTTCCCACGCTAACGTCTTTTTTGTCGGTGGTGCTTTCACAAACCGTGCAACGAAATCGTCCATGACATTTTTCATTGATTTGCCATCAATTTGACGCTCATGAACTCACACAGTGGACACTAAGCGTTCCTCAATTGTGTAATCACTTGTATCACCCATTCTTTTTCAATACCTCGGCATCAACTAATTTGATTCATAAGATTTGTTGATTTGTTGTCATAAGAGCGACAACAATCAAACAATGGAAGTAGTTAACAATGGGTATCTGACAGGAGAATAATATGAATATATGCCAACCTCAAAAAACCATATTTACTCACGTAATTTTAAATTTAGTACAGGGGTATATGGACTTTGTGCACACACTGTAGAATCCTGCTAATCCAAATTAACTGGGGGTGTGGTTGCTTGGATTTGGAAATGTTCAGATTATCCAAAAAATGAAAAAAGTGTATATAAATTCAGCTATAGGATTAGCAGCTATAAGGTAACATAGTATAGCGATGTGAGGAAGTGACAACGTTGCAATTATCATGCACAACATAACGACAATGTATTCTTCTGACATGTGCACATAGTGATCGCATGCGATAGAGGAAGTATGTAGGTAGTTTAGTTTGTTTCGCTACTGTTGGTGGTAATTCTACAGTAATTTATGCTTTTTGCTCATGAATTAATGCAGAACAGGTGCTTCTTTGTGTGACAGTTACCAGTATAGTACCTAAGTAAATGGGAAAATGTTGTTTAACAGTGACTAATTGCATTATGTTTAGGTACACTGCCTGTAGCAAAGTTCAGCAAAACATTTTGTGCAATAAACATTTCATTCCGATGTGTGTAGCTTCAATAATGAGTTTGTCAGGTCTATAATAAAAATGCTTTCTCCACACTACAAATAAGCTTTTCGTTATTTTTTTAAAGCATGGATTTTGTGTTTGGATTATACAGAATTTTGGATTTGCAGGGTTTGAATTAGTGCATATATGGCACTATAGTAAAAATTGTGTCATTTTTGAGAAAATAAAAAATAAGGTAACGTTCCAAGTGGAGTGGAGGGGATTTTCTTAAGAAGCGTATTTGTTGGAAGATTTATGCCCACAACTGCCTGCATAAGCACACATGCACATGCAAAGACTCCTCAAAGCATGCATTTTTGGTACAACCTCATTATGAATTTTTGGGTGGAATGCTAAAAACTTGGACTTGGAAGATTTAACTTTGATAATTTTCTACATTTAGTGGTACATATTTTGGTGCTTTTCTTTAAGTTTACAATATTAGTAATGCTTAAAATAAACAAAAAATTAAAATAAATGTTGATGCAAAACACATATTCCACCACAGAGTTATTAAAGTGCTCTCAATATCAACACATGCCAATTACACTTCATTACACATAGGGCCCATCTTCATCCTTTTACCACAGACCTACTAATAGTAAAGTGAGTATTCATATTGGTTCAGGTGGCACCATTTGAGCAGTTAGACCATTTGCCTACCACCTAGGTAACCCAGGTTCAATCCCATGAACCCACTTGTGGTATTTGTGGCAGAAAAAGCAGCCTCACTCATTCCACCAATTGCTCCATCATCTTTCCATTCATCCACTTTGCCTGCATTTCGTATCATCCTCTTCCTCACGATCATACCTGGTGCTGGGCTTACCACCCACTTCCAGGTCTTTACTCAATCGAGTCCATAAGTTTCTCAGTTCCCTGCTGGGCATCTGACCCTAGGCACAGATTTGTAAGTCCTAAGGGGTCTAAGTCCTACATAAGGGAAGGATAATCCAATAAAGAAGTATTCATATTACAATGGCCATACTGGATTTCGAACACCATCGGTAGGGTTGCATCACTGAATGTAAAATAATGAAACCAAATTCAGGTCAAACATGCATAATATCAGAATACTGACAAAGCAGGCAGGAGCTTTATTAATGTGCGCATTTAGGCCGTTGTCAGTCTGTTCCTGTCATGCCGTCTTGCCCACGAGATGTGTCTAGTCATGATACCCAGTCCCTGGTCAGATGCCGAGATGCAGATGGCCAAGATAAGCCTGTGTGTGTTATAAGATTCTGGCCTGGGGTTTTGGCCACCTGGACCCACTACCAAATGGCTAGTCTACCAACCCAGAGATAACATTATTCTTCACTTAAAAGGTGGCCAAGCCCGTCCTGAACCTCTTTCAAGTGCCTCTTCCCTTCTGAGTGTAAACTCCCCTGTCTTCAGGTCTCTTCCCGTAACAAGTCTGTCACAATACCTATAATCGCTCCACCCTTAGATCCGCACTTGATGTAAACACAAGCCGTCAACAACTAACACAGTTATGCCGAAACCAAAGCACACCATAAAATATAGTACCCTAAATATCGGCGATTATCTGTGAGTTTTCAAAATGTATGATAACCCTGGCAAAGACTACTTGAATGTAACGCGATAGCAGCAATATTCCTAAAGCTCCTGAGTAAATATCGTTCTGCTGCAACATTAACACGAGACGTGAGTCCACGCGACGTTTGTTTTGTGTTAGTCGCAGGTGATAACATCAGGTTATCACGGAGGGATACAAGGTGCGGATCTAAGGCTGGATGGAGTATAGGTAACCCCTGACACATCCTGGTCAGGATGTTCAATGCTTTAGGTAATGAGGCAAGTTTCCAAAGGCACAAGCATCCATCATGTGTCATCTGGTTTGAAAGACTGATTACAGCGAAAAAATAAATCAGACTATTTAGGGTTTTGGAGCCAAAGTATGTTACATGAAAAAATGAAAATATAAATTTGCATCTGCATACCATTAGCCTGTATAGCTAAGATTAGATTGGCTACAAAAATTATTTTAATAGGTTCCAAAACTTCACTGGCTGTTGGCTTTGGGATTCTATATAGTTTACTTCCATTCTAACTACCTGTCTCAGTCCAGTTTCTGTAATATTTTGAAGATCCTTCCTTGTCTTATTCTTTCATTCATTTCAAGATTGCCAATAGATCCCACTCCAAGAATTTTTACCTTCATCACTCAACTATGTTAACTAGAGGAAGTATTGTACATAAAAGAATGTCTCCCATTCTAAATAACTCTTTACATGCATAAGTTTTTCTTCAGCCTTTATTTCCTCAAAAATGTTGATTAAAATTATATAATTATTGTGACGTTTGACACAAATTACAGATTTTAATGAACTCAACATTTGTTTCTGTGTTCTCTCTTTGGCAAGTTACCCAAAATACAAGAATGCAGAGGACTACACAGGCATTTGAAGAAAATTCAATATACCTTTCTTGTTTTCTTTTTTAGCAGTGTTACTATCACTAATAAATAATGTTTTAAATAGAACTGACAAGACGATTTTTGAGAAAATGGAAAAAACCAAGAAACTGTTTTCTGTATATAGATTGTCTGGGATAAGGGAGATATTCTTGAAAATTAAATGTCCAAATGAATTAGGATTTCATCCAAATTTTTGTTCTGGGTTTGAAAGACCTCAAAAGACTTCAATATCAGTTTCTAATCAAATGCTATACAGCCTATATATTAGCTAAATTGCATAAAAAGAAAAAGAATCTGATGTGTTACATTCATGACTTTCTCTACACATTCCTTAGCAAGCTACTCTTAAGAAAGCTTATTTATCTATCTACTTCAACTGGATTAAGATAAACATTTGCAAAAATGGCTTTATTACATATTTTCTTGTAGGTACAAAGGTACTAGGAGGATACAGTAGGCTTAAGCAATAGTCAACATTTTAAGAGCTGGTCAGTTTGTGATGACATTTAAATGTTGTTGCATACCTACGAGAGGAAGGAGAAAAGAATAAAAAATCTGATGTGTTGAACTCGCATGACTTTCTCTACTCTTAAACTAATCATTCTTGCAAACTCTTATTCCTATATCTTCATGTTAGTTGAGATAAACATTTGCAGAAATTATCTTATTGTATAATGAAATTATTTCCGGGCTGTTATGCCATGGTCTGCTGGAGTTTCATCCACAGCTGTGGCAGACATCTTAAGTGGTGCGGTCGTAGTCTCCTCGGAGAGGTGTGGACTGTCTAGCTGCTGTATTTATCCCTTGAGTGGCCTCCACTGATTGCTCCGGACAGCAGACAGTGGAAGGGAGGGAGGGGGAAGGCTTCACCCAAGCTGTTATTTCCTTCTGATTGGTTCACTTCAATTTCTCCTGTTTTGTGCCTTTCCCTGTCTTCAATGACAGGATACCAGTTGCTTTTAAGTCTAAAAACTTCTTTTCTTATTGAAATTGTGGGGATGTTTATATATTTCAATAGCTTCACATTGTAGTCGGGCATGGTAGTGTGTTGTGGATGATAGAATGCTAGTGTCCTGGAATTTCATTATGTGTTCCCCTTCCACTTCAATGGCATCTTGGGCAACTGCAGACTTATCCATTTGGCCCAGGCGGCAGCTTCTTTTGTGTTCGGTGAGTCTAGTGTTGATGCTGTGTAGTTCTAACATAAACTGAACTGCAGGAACAAGGAGTACGGTATACAGCGGCTAATGACAATGGCTCCCAAGAATCTAGCTGATCCTACTAGTTTGTTGAGTTGTTTTGTGGGCTTGAAGACAGTCTTGACACTGTGTCATTGCAGTATGTGCTGAATACAAATGGTGACATTCTGGAAGTATGGCAGGAAAATTATGGCATTATGCTCGGGCTTGTCTATTGTTTGCGAGGCAGGGTTTGGTCTGGCAGTACGGCAGGCTCTTTTAACTTCTTGAATTGAATAACTATTAGATAATAAATCATGTTCCAGGTGACAGAGTTCTTGTCATAACAAATGTGGCTCGCAAATGCAAGAAGCACGATTTACGAATATCTTAATCATACCTCGTTTCTGTCTGGGATGATGATTTGAGACTTTATCCATATGAGTGGGCCTATGGTAGACAGTATGCCCAAGTATGCCGTCGACCGCCTGGGCCAAACGCAATTGCCCAACATGCCATTGAAGTGGAGGATGAACACATAAGTGCCAGGACACGAGCATTCTATCATCCACAGCACACTACCATGTCCGGCTACAATGTGAAACTATTGAAAGATATAAACGTCCCCAAAATTTCAATAAGAAAGAAGCAGCTTTGAAATTTAACAGCAACTGGTATCCTACCATTGAAGGCAAGAAACGTCACAAAACAGGAGAAATTGAAGTGAACCAATCGGGAGGAAACATTACCTTGCGTGAAGCCGCCCCCTCCCTCCCACCGTCTGCCATCTGGACCAATCAGCGGAGGCCACTCGAGGGATAAATACAGCAGCTCAGACAGTCCACACCTCAGACGGCACATTAACTTTTCCAAGGAGACTATGACCGCACCTCTTAAGATATCCACCACATTTCACGAATGTTTAATTTTTCCGAAACTCGCACAAATAGCAACGAATATTTCCAAATGGTTCGCTCTACGAATAAGTTTATTCACACATAAATTGTGTGTCTTAGCAAGATCTACATTTTATGTAATAGTAAGATTTGGTCCATCTCTTATGGTTTACAGTTATGCCAAAGTCATCCAAAGCAAATAGGACTACATGGGCTATAGCCAGGGAATTCATGATATACATTTCATTTGTCATAAAAAGATCTTAAATATGTAGCAATTTAATCAAAACCATTAGAGCCATTTTGGAGAAAATCACAATTTTCCATGCTAAGGGTAGTTTAGGGTGGAGAAATTTTCCTTAAAATCTTTGTGTAGCATCCTAAGTTGTTAAACTTAAATGCCAACTATGGTTTTTAACTGACTTCTTTGCTTTAGAGTTATGCTGTCCACAGGCAGAGACTAACCGACAGAGACTGAACCCATCCACCCACACCCACACCCACACCCACACCCACACATCTTTTTTCCTAAAAATGTTTTGTATTCAGGGAATACCAAAATATGTATTTACTGTGAAGTGTTGATATCAACTGCTAAAGAAAGTAAAAATACACAGTATTAAATGCAATGGTCAATATGTTAACAAGCTTCCCAGATAACTGACAATCTTGGACCTTCAAATTTATTTAATTTTTTATGGCACTTTAAATACTTCTTCCAGGTTTATTAATAGACCAAAGTGTGAGAATTCCTCCTGTAATTGTTGAAATCTTTCTATGGCAGCGTTTTTTGTCCTTCTTACCTGAATATCTGAGCTTCGTTGTGAGACAGAATATTAGAAGACCCCAAAAGAAAATCGTTTATGTCAATATTTGTTAAAAGTGTAATTTGTTTTTTGATATTGGTATGAGTTGGTTAAATGGCAAAAACGTGTTAATAATGTTCATTGTTATGAACAACTAAGTTTGCCCAAAGACGTCCTAAATCTTTCCATATTTGATTTTAATATATATGTATAAATATTAGAATTATATGTGTTCCATAATAAAAGTAAGGGAGGATGGTTAGGGATCGCTTCCCTAACAAGAAAGAACTATTTGATGGATGCATATGCGGATGTATACGAAAAAGGCGGTGTCACGTGAGGACGCCATAATCTGCCCACTCGCGTATGTGTAATCAAGGCATGAGGACGTGTTGGTGTAATGTGTGAACATAGAACTTTCATCAGACATTCATCAAGCATTGGCTCCACTAAATGAAAAAGTGGAAAGGTTTTAAATCATTTAGAACGGTGCTAAGAGGAATTATTTAATGTAAAATATCGAAAAAGTGTTAATAAAATAATACATTGTGGTGAAGAAACATTGTGTGATTTTTCATTCCATCTGTTACCACACCCTGAGATCACAAAGATCTCAATAGCTCAAAGACACAACGTTATATAATAATTACAAAAACCACACCAGTTGAAATACTACCTCATCTAAATTACTTATGCAATGTTAAACAATGAATTAGACTAGACGTTTTCTCATATATTCAATATAATTGCTGCCATAAGTTAATAGACTGCCTTTGTTCCAAGCCTATTCTACTCCTCATAATGCACTGCCTTAATTAGGTGTAACAGTTACCTTCGAAACCAAAAGCTCACACATAATCTATATATTTTCTTACCTGCCCATTCTTAATAACATTTATTTGATCTTCCATAACAGTATCACGATTCTTTTCCAGAAAACCATCACTCTGATAAGTAACATTATCTGCAAAATGGTGAATCAAAAATGCTGTCATGCCAAAACGAGGCCGGGAAAAATGCTTCCATTTGTTACATTTGTTATACAACTTTTCCACCCAAGATGCATCAGTTCCTTTAGGCATCTGAAAAAATAAAACATGTCTTGCTGTTAGTAAATTATCAAAATCTGTTCTTACAATTAACATGGAAACATGTTTAATGTAAAATTAACTATGGTACAGCCAGACTGATAAACTCAATGCCAAAGTGGATATGTTATCTCAAAATAAATTAGAGAATGCAATATGGTTTACGAGTTTGCAGTTGCAGAACTTAGCATCATGCCAGCATCAGGGACGGTTTTACCCTTAGGTCACAAGGTCATGTGCCCCTCCAATCATGTACTGGTGCTCTAGACAGAACTGTAATATGTTTTATTTTTTCTTTAAATGTGTTATTTGCATTGATTTTTGTTTGATATTCACGTTTGTAAGCTTTACGAAACTTGGCAACCCTGCGCGGTCACAGTCTCCGTGCGGACTTACAATTTCTTGTATTTAACATCATACCCTCATTCTTAGCTGCGGGAAGTGACAGGGGGGTTATGAGGAATTCGCTTGCATATGGTCACAATAGTGATGAAACCTGACACTATGCGGCGCTGTCACTAAAACTTGTGAATCAATGTTTTCCTTCCTTCACCGACTTGTTTCGTTTGAAACACTACAAGAGTCCTTGTCCAGTTTGCTGCAGTAGTGCAGTGTAGACAATATATTTTTCAGTTTTAACTGTGAATAAAATTGTGTATAACAGTTTTCTTATTCAACTGCTAAGCTTATATAATTCAACATCACTAATGTATAGTGAGCAAAACTATTAAAATGAATCAGGTGAAGTTCTTACAAACTAAAATCTTAAGTTTTGAGGACCGATTGCTAGCAAAGGAATTAGGACCTCCTAGGCCAGATCATTGCATAAACTAGGTTTTTAAATATAAAAGCAGAACATACAACAGACATTTTAATAAAGCTGTGTATGAAAAATGGGAATGGATGTCGGGTGTTCTGTAGATAATGCACTGTTTTGCTTTCCTTGTGTGTTATTTGGTGAGGAGGGCACAGGAACTAAAACCGGCGTAAAAGACTTCAAACATTTGCCGGAAAAAAGCAAGAAACATAATTTATCAAAGACTCATTTACATAATGAAATGAACTTGCTGTTCTAGGCAAAAGTGATGTTAGAATACAGCTCGATGATAGCTACAGGTGTCTGTTCGCAAACACAATGAACTTGTTGATAAAAATAGGTACATTTTGTCACGCATTATTGATGCTATTAAGTTTTTTAGCGAATTTGAACTAGCCCTGCGTGGCCATGATGAAACAGATGATTCCGTTAACCCAGGAGTTTTTAAAGGTCTAATAAACTATACCGCAGCCCTTGACAATGTTTTGAGAGATCATTTAGAAAATTGCACTGTCTTTAAACATACATAAAAAATAGTTCAGAATGACATTTTAGACGCAATTTTATCAGTTTGCAGAAATGATATCTTATCTGAGATAGGTGATGTAGAGTTTCTATCCCTTCAGGCTGATGAAATAACAGACAATTCGTGTAAAACTTTACTGTCCTTAATTGTAAGATATCAAATTGAAGGGAAAATATTTTAGAGATTTTGGGGATATTTCGAAGTGACTGACTGGTTGAGCAGTAATCATTGTAGAACAGTTACATGAAATGGGAGTAGAGAAAAGTCCAAGGAAACTTATATGCCAAACTTATCATGGAGCTTTTGTTATGAGTGAAAAGAAGGGTAAGGTGCAATGTTTGATAAAAGAAAGGTATCCTAATGCAAACTACATCACTGCTATGCACATCAAGGAAATCTTATTCTCCAGAGTGCAACATCAGCTTCATCTCACAGAAGAATATTTTTCCAAGACTTACAGGGGATAGGGACATTCTTTCTTTCTGAGGTCTCCAAAAAGGATGGATTATCTAACTGAATTTGTTCAGAAAAAACTTGACAGTGTCTCACCGACAGGGTGATATTTTCAGTATCGCACTGTTAATACCGTTTTCGAGCAGAAAGATAAATCTACTAAAATGTTGAACATATAAGAGACAACAAATTGAATGTACAAACATTGAGTGACTCTGAATTCACTTTTTGGTTTCAATTCTATCACAAAACTATGCCTCATGTAGCAGTATTCTTTGACTGTATCCAGAAAAAAGACATTGATGCTGTTAAAGTTATTGAGTTTGTCAAGCACTTAGTTAATGCTATACCTATTGAAAGTTAGGAAAATGTATGAGCACGAAGAACTGTCTGTATATGAACCACCAAGTAAGAGGCAATGTGTTGAACACAGCAATAGTAGGAGTAATAGGGTCATAGCTCTAGAAGTTTCTGACACGATTACAAGCAATATCAACGATAGGTTTCAGTTCTCAGGTCATTTGAATGTCTTGAAGCTATTTTTGGTTGACAGGTTTCCCCACTACCGCAATGTATTTCCTGAAAGTGCCTTTCAGACAATCTTGAAATTATATTCCACAATCAATAGTCTGAAATTTCGAAATGGATTAGAGGTGCTGTATAGTCGTGAAGATTTGCGTAGAGCATCCTGTGCAACGCCTCTTCTGCAGTTTTATGTGAAAACAGCATGACACGGACCTTCTCTGAGTGTGTGATGGTTTTAAAAATAATTGTTACCCTTCCAATGATGACTGTAGAGACCGAACGATCATTCTCTACCCTCACTAGAATAAAGACATTCTTACAAAATTCCATGGGGAACGAGAGACTGAACGCACTGGTGATGCTATCAATAGAGAGGAAGATAAACACCATTCCAGACTTCAACAGACGTGTGGATGAGGAATTTTATACAGCCAAAAATAGGAGGATTGAGCTGATATACAAAAAATAAGTAAGCCTTACATCTTAATTTATTGCTTTATTTTCCTTATATGCTATTGTATGTCGATTTTTGTGTGCCCTACCACTTTTAAATGTCACGAGCTGCCACTGGCCAGCGTGTTGTCACGGTAGTTCAGTTAGTCAGAGGTGCAGCAGCACAGTAATCTGAAAATCATGGTGCAAAACCCAGTTATGATATTGGGCATGTATGGAAGAACAATTGATTAAAATTAAGTATCTATTTAAATCAAAAGTCGAGTCGATTAATAGCACTCCACAATATTTACTTTAGAACTTTGCAGAACATGTTTCAAAGCTCAACTTTCCTCCATTATTAACCAGACACTAACTGGTTCTCCATGGTGTGGCTGTGATGTTTCCTCTGCGGTCTGTTCCGGTGGTGGTTCGAGAAACTTGCTGTAAATATCCTTCTGAGGGATGTTGAAATTTAATACTCTGTTTCTATTTCTCAAAATGAAGATTTGTTCCCATGTGGACAGCTCTTGTTTTCCCGTTATGTGTTTTGAGAGTTTTGGTCCTGGCTTTATGTAGTGATTTTTTGTGCAAAAGTGAGTGGCAACTGCTGATTTGTCCAACTGTTTGTTTATGTTTATAAAGTGTTCCTTGGCTCTTATTTCTAATTTCTTTTGGTTTTTCCTATATACACTTCCTTAGAGCCACTGCATTCAATTTGCAAGTTTTTTTATTAGGCAGAATGGCATCTATGATGTTTGAGTTCTGTAGATTTTTATGGAGTAATGGTTCACTTGTGCTAGCTGAATGTTATGTTCTTTGAAAACTTTTTTGAATTTATCAAAGGCCCATGGATGGTATGTGAATTTTATGAATGTCGTTTTTTTTCTGCTGCTGTGAGTGTTATAGTTTCTTTTTACAACTTTTTTGTTTCTACTCGTTTCACTTTTTTATCTACTAATGATTTGGGGAAGCCATTTCTTCGTGCTATTTAAATTATTCTGTAATATTCTACTTTGTATTCTTCTGCTGAAAGAGGGATGTTCACCAATCTATGCATTAAACTATTTTCTGTGAATGCCAAAGTTTATTCCATTCTTACTTTTTATTATTTTTACATCCAAAAATGGTAGTTGCTCATCTTTCTGTACTTCCACAGTGAACTTTATGTTTTTTACCTGGATGTTTTAGAGTCTTAGTGCATCACTGAAGTGTTCTTTTTTTGGAACAATTGCAAAGATGTCATCTACGTACCACTGCCAGAGTTTGAACATCCACAGCAAACCTTTGGTGATCCTTATTTCTAATGGACTTGTATAAATATCTGCCAGGAAGGATGAGAGAGAGTTGCCCATCACTAAACCTGAGGTTTTATGAAAATATCTTGTTTGGAACTGGAAAAAATATTGTTCTGTGTAAATTCGACAGTCTGGGCATAAAAAATAGCTATAAACTTACAGAATGCATTAAGGAGTTTGAATTAACAAAAGAGAACATCCTAGTATCTTTTGATATAAAATCGCTGTTCTCCAGTATACCATTAAAACAACTTCCACCACAGATCAAAAACTGGCTCAACTGGAATGTGATCACCTGAAATTGCAGAACACACAGAACTTACCAAATTATGCACAGAACAAAACTCACCTTTGGATTAAATTGATTATAACAACACTGTTTTCAAACTTCCAAGAAAGAAGATAGTTGAATATGTGTATCTGTTTAGAGCCAGAAAGGTAGACTCTAATGTGACGTGCTTAGCACTGAATAAATAGATAAAATAAGAGGATTATACTGGTTTGACAACTGCAAACATTATAGATAATAACGAATAATTATAAGTAAAAGGTAAAAAAAATCTTATGTGTTGCACTCGCATGACTTTCACTACTCCTGTACTAACCATTCTTACAAACTCTTATTCCTATGTCTTCGTGTTAGTTGAGATAAGCATTTGTACAAGTTATTGCTTATTTCCTTGTAGGTGCAATGGGTATATTAGAATACAGTAGGTTTCGAGTGATAGTCAAATCTTTTAAAGGTTTGAAATCCTGTTCTCTTTGCCCGCTTAACATATAAAGAAATGAACGACGACGTTCCATTTCACAAAAGTTTTTAGTTTTCCAAAATTGAAACAAACAACAAGGAATATCTCCGAAATAGTTCACTCTACAAACAAAATTATTGAGATATAAACTGTGTGTTTTAGCAAGATCTACAGTTTTTGTAGAGTAAAATTTTGTCTATCTCATGTAGTTTGAGTTATTCAAAAGTTGTCCAGAAAAAACAGGATTACATAGGCTATAGCCAGAAAATCCAAAATACACATTTCATTTGTCATACAAATATCTTAAACATATGGCATTTTAATCAAAAGAGCGACTTTCAAGAAAATAAAAATTTTCCATGTATAGGGTAGTTTAGGGTGGGGCTATTTCCTTCAAAATCTTCATGTCGCATCCTTGAAAGACAAACTTAAATATCGCTCTGGCTTTTAACCAACTTTCGTTTTTGACTTATGCTGGGCACACATGTGCGCGCACATACCCCCCGCACGGACGGACGCCCATGCCCACCCCTGTAAACCCCTCACCACACACACCTTCTTCTAAAAATGCTTTTTTTTTTTTGGATTCAGGGGGTCTCAAACCATATTTCCGGTGAAATCTTTACATCGAAGTTTTGGGTGGAATACAATACCTTCAGTAGAGAAAGTAAAAAAGGTCAATAGACTGTGTTCCAGTGTACTTTATCTTAATTCACCTTTTGAAACATATACTTGTTATTGGACACAACAAATTTATAGAATAAATATATAGTTTACAGTAAAAAACAATAATGCAGCCATATTAACACCAATTAAATAGAAAACATTTACGAAGGGTACAATTTATGTTGAGCAATAATAAAACACAATCTCTTGAGGCATACTGAAAAATGCAGCTGAGCATTTTTAATTCTTTTTTTCATATATTGTGGCGGGGTTTTATTAAAAGATGGTTACACATATTAGCGTGTATATAGCATCAAATGGAGCACTGTTTTTGCTAAAAGGTGGAAAGTTTGTTAGAGCAGACGCCACTCTTTTCTGCAGGGGATGTGGTCGTAGAATGGAATGCATAAACCAACGTACTTTTATTATAAACACATTTATTCGTTCATCTACACTTCTTTTCACAAAGCAATTAGTTAACAACTCTTAAAATTGGATAGCGTCCATGCTGGCTAGAAGTTTGGATGTAATTCACATATTCACACGCCATCAACACTTATACGTCCTTACACTTTGAAGTCACAGACGCTAATGAAAGTAGTTTCTGAGCGTCTCTATGACGCAACACCGCCATTCTTGTGTATTCATCCGCGCAACAGTTCTCATTGGTTGAATTCAAAGTGACGAGAAGACATTGTCTATTTTGAGTATTATCAAAAGAAATAAGTCCCTGATACACCCAAATTAAAAGAATTAGAAATTTACACACTCTTACAAAAATATTTACATGAACAATTTTCTATTAATCAATATTCTGTCTCATATGCCCCTTGTTTTGTTTTTCAAATTGTCACCTTATTTACAATCTTGAAACACAATACAACACTTCTCCCTACTTCTATGATTCAATCACTTTGTACAATATATATATATATATATATATATATATTTTTTTTTTTTTTTTTTTTTTTTTTTTTTTTTTTTACAGTCTTCTTCACTGTTTGTCTTTGTCCTTTGTTTTGACATAATACAACATGTCTTTATAAGTTTCACATATTCGGTTACTACACAATGCATTTGGTTATTATACAATACATATCCAGTTATTGTACAACACATTTAGTTGTTACACAATATGTCCAATTATTACACAATGCATATTCAGTCATTGTACAATATACCCAGTTATCATATCACATATGTTGTTATTATACAACACACCTTCAGTCATTATACAATACATATTCAGTTATTGTACAACACATTTAGTTGTTACACAATATGTCCAATTATTACACAATGCATATTCAGTCATTGTACAATATACCCAGTTATCATATCACATATGTTGTTATTATACAACACACCTTCAGTCATTATACAATACATATTCAGTTATTGTACAACACATTTGATTACTATACAACATGTCTAATTATTACACAATATATGTTCAGTTATTGCACAATATATCCTGCTATCATAACACATATGTGTTCTGTTATTATGCAATACATATTCAGTTATTACACAATACACATTCAGTTTTTGCATAATGCATTTAGTTATTACTCAACATATTCTGTTATTGTACAATATATCCTGCTATCATACAATACATATTCAGTTATTATACAACACATACTCAGTTCTTATACAACACATACTCAGTTATTGTACATTTGACATTGACACAAATATAATTTAAGTGTTTCATGTGGTTTTTGACTTGTTTTTTTTTTGCTATGAGGAGAGAAAAACAGGATACAAATTTTGAGCTAATGATTATGATCTTATTTATGGCAATACTTTATTCAGTTCTTTGCCTTCTTTGTCTTATGAGCTTATGTATAGGCAGGTTATTGAGTCGGTTCTTAAACTCTGATGTTACTAATGGTACTAATTTTCTTAATTGGGTTATTATTAATTGTTGTTTGGTTCAACATTTCTTCGAGCTTAGCATTGGCTATATTCATCTTAATTCATGGGCATTATTTTTCTGGTTATGGTTTTCCTCACTTCACTAATTGTCATTTCTTTGTCTCTTATTTTTATAAGAGAAAACTTCTATACTTACAATTATTCTGTAATTGTATTATTTTTCTTCTCAATTTACTCTCGACATCTTTGTGTCGAAATATTATATCTTTTTTATCATAATTGATTCATTTTTACTTTTGTCCCTGACATCCTTATGTCAAAAACATATTATCTTCCGTCGCTATGATTCATTTATTTAATGACAATCAGTGTCCCCATCTGTCTTTGTTGACAATGCTCTTTGTGGTCGATATAGCCAATGACTATGTTGATTTTCTTCCCTGTTGTAATCCTACTTTGAATATAATTTTTTATAAGTAACCCATTAAAAATTGTTATCTTCTTTCATCTCTATTATTCCTGCCTTACACATTTGTTGACAAAGGCTATTTGGTTCTTTCTTTGTATGGCTTCAATTTATTTTTGTGGTATCTTCCTACCAACTTGCCATTTGTATTCTGTAGCTCATACGTGTGGTCACCCAGCTGTTTTGTTATGACCAGTGGTCCAGTATACAATAGTTCCATCTTTCCAGATCTCTTCTCAGATGCCTTGGATGCTTTGTGGCTTTTTAAGAGCACCTTTTCTCCAATTTGTGGGGACCATTTCCTGACGAATCTCTTCACCTTGTTCCTCCCTTTTTCAGCCTTCTGCTGTAATCTTCTGAATGCCAATTGACATTTTTCTTTCTCTGATAATTCTCTTTGGGCAGCCATGGTAGTGTCAATGTCAATTGCTAATTTTCTTGGTTTCGTGTTGGTCATTAGCTCGATAGGTGCGAACTTGGTCGTGGGGTTCACCGAATGGTTAATCACCTCCTCTATATATCCGCATTTTTCCGTCCAGGAAGTGTGGTCTCTGTGGCAGAGCAAACGAAAATAAATACTAATATCCCTCATGATTCTCTCAGTCGGGTTTCCCTGGGGATAATATGCTGAGGAATAGTACAATTTTATTCCTAATGTTTCTAAGGTGTTCTGAAACAACTTGCTCTTATGCATGGTCGCATTGTCCGATAGAAGACATTTTATTCTCCCATATTTTGGGATGTAGTCCTTGACGATTTTATCTAGGCATGTTCTGCTTTTGATGTTCTTAATGGGGTATATTTTGGTGAATTTTGTAAAAACATCAAACATGACAAATATGTATCTGTTTCCACCTTTACCCCTTGGCAGCTCTCCATGCTCGTCAATACACACCAATGCATTTTTCTCGTTCCTCACGATGGATTGTGGGATGACATCGTACTTTACATTAATTGGCTTGGCCTTTTGGCATAGGTCGCATGAGGAAATTAACTTCCTGACCTTCTTGCCAAGATGTTTAATGTACAATACCTCCTCGATGGCAAGCATTGTCCTCTCAGTACCGGAGTGAAGCATCGAGTGGTGGAATGCCAAAATGACCCTCTCCTGTAAGGAATTTGGTACCATCATTTTCCATTTCCTTACGTCGCGACCATGCAATTTAAATAGGATGTTCCTAAATTTGCCTATTTTGGCATCCAATCTTGGTATTATGTCTGGAGCCTTGTCGAATAGCCTCTTCAATTCAGGGTCTTCTTGTTGTAGCTTTGCTATGTTCTTGAAGTCTTGCAAGATCTCGTTGTTTTCTTTGCTACTTATCTGCATAATTTTGATCTCATGGTGCGGACTGTATATCGTCTCGGGTATGTGACTCTCCGACCTCAATCTTGACAATAAGTCACTGAAGATGTTCTCCTTCCCCGGGATATGTTTGACCTCTATGTCGTATGACATGATCTCATGTATGTACCTTGAGATTTTGGAGTTGGTCAGCTTGCATTTTTGAATGAAGGACAGGCTTACGTGATCTGTATATATAATTATCTTATAAAGATATATATATTGTCTGAACTTCTGCAACGCAAAATGGATTGCACCTATTTCCAGTTCGGTTATGCAGGCATTGGCTTCTATTTTATTTAAAAATCTAGAAGCTGTGGCAATCACATGTTTGTTGCCATCTGCATCTTCCTGTGCTAATATTGCTCCATATGAGTGCGCACTAGCATCAGTGTATACTAGAAAAGGTGAATTCGGATCCGGTCGTTCCAGGAGAATACTGTGCTTGAAAAGTTCTTTGATATTCTCAAAGGCCACCTGGTGTTCAGCATTCCACTCCCACTTAGTATCTTTTTTCAACAGTGCTCTAAGGGGTACCAATTCCTTAGCGTAGTTGACCACGAATTTCGACTGGTACTGTAAAATGCCCAGAAACCTCCTCAACTGTTTTAAGTTACGTGGGGGTGGTATATGCTCTATGGCCTTGACCCTCTCCGGATTAGGTTGTATGCCATCAGGTGTTATGATGTGGCCTAGAAATTCAGCTTCTTTGACGAAAAACTCACACTTTTCTAAATTTAGGGTCATGTTGCTTTCCTGGAACTTGGATAATACATAATCTATGTGATGTAAGTGTGACTCGGGATTCTCACTGTATATTAAAAAGTCGTCTACATATTGCGTCACAAAAGTCTCGATGGTATCTCCAAAAACTTTGTCTAGAGCCCTCAGTAGTGCACTGCTACTGGTCGATAGTCCAAAGGCACATTTTGAAAATTGGTATACCTTTCCCTTGTGCAAGAAACAGGTATATTTCCTGACATCTGGATGAAGAGGAATTTGCCAGAATGATGCTGTCAAGTCAAGACTAGTGAAATGTTGACCTCCCTTCAATTTCGATATTAGTTGGTCTACCCCCTCAGGCCTGTAGTGATCCGGCAAGGTATGTGTGTTTATCTTCCTTGCGTCGATGGTCATCCTCAATTTTCCCCCTTTCTTATGGACCCATACTACTGGATTCACATAACATGAGTCCGACGGCTCTATTATTCCGTCCGCTAACATTTTCTGGATTACTCTGTCAGCTTCCTCCCTAATGGAGTTGGGGATGGGCCTGGATTTGTGTGAATAGGGGGTTATATCTGTTACTGTGAAAGTATGTACGTACTTGTTACACGTACCTGGCTTTTTATCGAAAACTTTTCTGTTTTTAACCAATATTTTCCTAAGTTGGTTTCTTTCCTCTTCAGAGATGCCATGTGCCCCCCAGACCTTCTCATCGATTAGCTGTAGCATCGATTCTTCTCCATCTGTTGGTAGTGGTTCAGGTTGGTAGTTGTCCCAGGCAACATACTCGTCTTCTGTGCAGATCCAATGGCTGCAAACGTTAGTTTCTTCATCGCTCGTCCAACCTGTTTTCTTCTTATGTACCCTTAGGTCTACCAATCTATTCTCGTGGACATTGATGTTTTCCACAAAGAATTGTTCATCCGGATGGATCCCTGTCTGGTCTGGTTCCTCCTGGCATGTTTCTTCCTCCAGGAACTTCGCAGTGCATTCTGAGGCTCCTTCCTTAATGATAAATTCATGTAGGTCATAGTTAATTACTGACCTCCAAAGGTTAAGCAAATCACTGCCAATGATTAGGGTAGCTGTTAATCTTGGTATTACTAGGGCAATAAAATCGAACTTCCAACTTCCGATTTCAATTACCAGCCTTACCTGGTATTTAACATGTTCCTTCTTCTTGCCAATTGCTGTGCTGCAATATACTCCACACACAGGCAAGAATTCAGCATTTCTTTTAGTTATCAGTTCCTGGAACAGCTGTTCGTCACATACTGATGTGCTGGCTCCTGTATCTATCATTGCTGGCAATTCGATACCCCATACCTTTAGCCTAATCATTGGTGGATTGGTTATCTCCTTTCTTTCACTCGCCTGTCTTCTCAAGGTACCTACATTGCATTGGTCAATATCGCCCCTACTGCCACACAGGTCAACTTCCGGGACACAAAGTTGACTTGTACTTAGTTTTCCTGGACGTTGGAGGTGATCGTAGTTTCTGTATTGTGCAGTATCGGTCCTATCCGGCACATTTTCATTCTGTTCCTGTTGTCTTACGTTGTCGATGTTCCCTTGGTTTCTGCCCCTTTGATGTGAACCCCTATTGTACGACGGCCTATGGCTGTTCATGTATTCCCTACAGAATCGTATATGATTCACTTGATGGGTACGGTCTCCTGGTCTTCCACGATCATATCTATGCGTTCTGTACCTCGATTCACCCCTCGGTATCGTGTCGTGGTACCGCTGTCTTGTGTTCTCCATCCTCTCGCCATGATTATGTGGTTGTGGGAAATGGTGTGCCCCTCTCCCCCTTTCATGGGTACTCCTAGTATTTCTATGTTCTCCCTCACTCTGGTTGTTCGTAGTTGTGTTCCGGTTTAGGATGGGTGAGTTTGGGTGACCGTTCCTATGTCTATGCTCATTAGGCCGACCATTTTGTGTTTCGAAGGCTGTCAGCAGTTCTATCATATCTGCAAAATCTACTGGCCTCGCAACAATTAATCCTGTTCTCACTGTGTCTGGGAAATGTCTTGTTATGCTGGCAATTAGTTCTGCCTCCGACAAGTTAGGGTCTAATAGCTTTCCTTTGTTGGCTACTTTCATGAAATAGTCGACTAATGACAATCCTTTGGCTGGATCGTATCTACCTGTCGCTAGCTCTACCCTAGTTTGGTTTTGTTTAGCTGGGCCCCAATACCTTGATAGGAATAAATTTCTGAATGAGCTATAAGACTCGTGACCAGCTAGTGTTAACCTGAGCCATTCTAATGCCTTGTTTTTCAAGCTTTTCTTAACTATCATCATCCTAAGCTCGTTTGGTATCCTTTTCACTTTAAAGTATTCTTCCATCTCTTTAACAAAGAGTTTTGGATCGTCTCCCTTCTCCTCGTCAAATGTAGGTGGTGTAATTTCATGTAATATGCTGTTGGTGTAACATGTGTTATGTGTTGTGTCATTGTTTGGTTGTGAACCTCTTTCTCTGTATGGTGAGTCAACATTTTGTACATTACTCAAATAACTCTCATCTTGTACATTACTTACATCTAAATCATCTTGTCTTTGTAATGCCTTCACAACATCATTTACATTAGCCAAATTTTCTTTCCCTTTTTTCATTTCTTCACAAATTGATTTTAAATCATTCTTTATTTCTAAGTGGCTTTGTTTCATATCATTTATAGCATCCTGTTGTGAAAGCATCACATCATTCATTGTCTTAATTTTAGGAATTACAATTTGTTCTACAGTTTCATTAATAATGTCTTTCTTTACTACCACAATCTCTTTCCTTAATTCCTCAGTTATTTCTGCTTTTACATTTGTTATCTTACAGTCTACACTTGTGTTACATTCTGTTATTTCATCCCTACATCTAGCAATTTCTTCTTCCAACACTATTTTATTCTCTTTCATCTCTGATTCTATTTTTCCCATCCTATCTCCTACAATTTCTATCCTAGCTTCTAAAGCTTCCTTTGTTTCATTTAAGTTTTTATGTACTAATTTTAAATTAGTTTCCATTACTTTCATATTTTCTTTACACTCCTGTCTTCCTAATTCTATTTTCTGTTCTAGGTTCTGTCTACCTAATTCCATTTGCTGTTCTAAGTTCTGTCTACTTAATTCCATTTGCTGTTCTAAGTTCTGTCTACCTAATTCCATTTTCTGTTCTAAGTCTTTTCTCACTTCCTCCATTTTCTGACCTATCTCTTCCTTATTCTGTTCCAGTTTCTGACCTAAACTTTGTTCCATGTCCTGTTTTAATTCTGCATTATTTTGTTTCATTTTCTGACCTAAACTTTGTTCTATGTCATGTTTTAATTCTGCATTATTTTGTTCCATTTTCTGACCTAATTCTACCTTGTTTTGTTCCAGTTTCTGACCTAATTCTTTTTTATTATTTTCCAAGTCCTCTCTCACTCCCTCTATTTTCTGACCTATACTCTGACTTAAACTTTGTTCCAGTCTTTCAAACATCATCATCATTAACCTTTGGTCTTTGCTTATTTCCGCCTGTTCCTCCCCTTCTAATCCTTCCTGATAACTAGGCCTATCTGCCCCTTCCCCCACTCCTGTTTCTATCTCTTTTCGCGACATTTTAATTCCTTTATCTAATTCACTTTTGGTTAAAAGTCCCGCTACTTTTCCACTTCTAAGTATCATTAACTAATGGAAATAAAATAAAGACACAAAAAATTTTGATCCTACTTTCTTTTCTGCTGATTCTTCGTCCGGTTATTTGCGTCTCCTGGGTAGTTGGTTTCGCCAGATGATCTCCGGTGTTTTTCCCACGTTGATTCTCCGTGTATCGATGTTTTGTTGATATCAGACGATGGTCTAATGGCGTCTTTCTCCTGCACGATGAGATGGCGTCCTTTTTGATGTTAGCACTTTATTCTCGTAATTTTGCATTCCATTCTAAATTCGCGCTCCACGTTGGACAAGCCATTTGTGGCGGGGTTTTATTAAAAGATGGTTACACATATTAGCGTGTATATAGCATCAAATGGAGCACTGTTTTTGCTAAAAGGTGGAAAGTTTGTTAGAGCAGACGCCACTCTTTTCTGCAGGGGATGTGGTCGTAGAATGGAATGCATAAACCAACGTACTTTTATTATAAACACATTTATTCGTTCATCTACACTTCTTTTCACAAAGCAATTAGTTAACAACTCTTAAAATTGGATAGCGTCCATGCTGGCTAGAAGTTTGGATGTAATTCACATATTCACACGCCATCAACACTTATACGTCCTTACACTTTGAAGTCACAGACGCTAATGAAAGTAGTTTCTGAGCGTCTCTATGACGCAACACCGCCATTCTTGTGTATTCATCCGCGCAACAGTTCTCATTGGTTGAATTCAAAGTGACGAGAAGACATTGTCTATTTTGAGTATTATCAAAAGAAATAAGTCCCTGATACACCCAAATTAAAAGAATTAGAAATTTACACACTCTTACAAAAATATTTACATGAACAATTTTCTATTAATCAATATTCTGTCTCAATATTATGTTGCTTCTATCGACTTATAGTGCATTCATGCATTTTAACTCTTTTTTTCTTATATTAAGTTGCTTCTATTAACTAAGTGAATTCCTCAATTGGGTAAAATTTGTTTAAAAGCAGGAATTTATTTTAATCAGTTCTCAGCTTTTTTAATAGATCCTATGTTCCTCAGATTAGATGGTAGGATATTACACAATTTTAGACTATTATATTTAAAAGACTTTTCAAACAGTTGTTTTATGAGTAGGGATGTGCAACTTATTTTTATTCCATGTGTTACGCTTATGAATTTCAGAATTTAGGACAAGACCATTGAGATTAGATTTAACATGTACTCCTATTAGGATTTCTTTTATGTAAACACAGGGTAGAAAACAATTTAATTATAAGTAAGGAAAACGTATTAGAAGAGTGGAATAAGTATTATGGGGAGCAGTTTAAGAATATAATACTGGAACAAAGTGAACAAGTGGAGATAAGGGTAGAAGAGGAAGATGGTACTGATACAATTACAGAGGTTGAAGCAACAGAGGCAGTAAGAATAAGAATGGGGAAAACAGCTGGTAGCTATGAAATAGCGCCAGAGTTTATAAAATTGGAAGGGTCAAATGTGACACAGATATTGACAAAAATATTTAGGAGGATACGGAGAACTAGTATCATTTGAAAAGAATAGAAAAAGAATATTGTAATACCAATCCACAAAAAGAGAGACAATAAGGATTGTGGCAGTTATAGAACAATTTGTCTATTATCTGTTGTATATAAATTATATACAAGGATATTAGAAAGGAAAGTAAAAAGAGTAATTGAAGGAGAACTGGAAGAACAAGTGAGCTTTAGACCTAACAGACAGACCCAAGATCCTATTTTTACTCTAAGGACAATGATTGTAAAACTAATACACAAGAATAAACAAATTTGCTTAGCATTTCTGGACTTGAAGGCAGCCTTTGATACAGCACATAGAAAATATTTATGGGCCGCACAGTAAAGAAAAATGTACCGAATCAGCTAATTAAAGCAATGCAAGGTGTATATAATGGATCAAAGGGGATAGTTAGAATAGTAGGAGGAACATCTAGGGAATTTAATATTGAAAAATGAATTAAACACGGGAATAGTCTTAGCCCAGTACTCTTTATTAACTTTATGGATGAAATAATTAAAATCTGTAATAGGAGAACACCAGGAACCATAATAGGATATTGAAATGTGAGACCAATCCAACTGCACATACTGGTATATCAGTGGCGTGTGGTGAATGTATTGGTCATGGTAAGCAATCTCATTGTAAATGGTTAAATGAAAATATACTGATACATAGTACATGCAATTAAAAACAATAGTATCACAGTTTTGCCACTTCACTATATGCTCTGTGCAGTTCATTATTTTTTTTTTAATGAAGGTTAGAAGATCATTCCCAGATTTATGATACATGTCTCGAAACAAGTAAGTGACAGAGAGTTCAAAGACTGTCACATAGGTCTATTTTAGTGATTGAAAAGACAATTCTGGAAAAGACGATTTGTATTTGTTGAAGTTCTTAAAATTTAACAATTCCAGAAAACACAGAGACTCAATATTACAAATATTTCTCTTAGATGGAGTAGAAGCGTATCTAGAACCTCACAATACAAACGTTTATAGTGCATTTTCCTATTCAAACCATCACTGCTGGTATGGCGTTTCGTAGGCAGTAGATCACCAATGACTTCAACTTTGTCCCATACTTCATCGACGGAATTGCGCTTCTCTTCTAAGGTCCTCTGAAATTCCGTAACTTTCAATAAGCAATATCCAGTATCAGATGACTTTGCATGGAGAATAGCATACAGAGTGTTCGTGATGGGGAACACCTATTATAGCAAACATCTCTAACAAATTTGAAGGTGAAATCCTCCATTGTGCTTATGAAACCGTGTGCAGCAGTATAAGTATCTTGATTGCAGTTCTTATCTGCATTTGCAATAGTTTCAAACAGTGGAAAAAGTTAGTTTCTGAATTCATATATTCTTTCCACCAAACGAGAGCTGTAGCTCCAGCGCATTTGCGAAACACGCAGCTATCTTCTGTGCATATCATTATCCAGGGCCTCAGTTCTCTTAGAAGACTTTTCCAAAAATGCTGCTATTCCATTAACAGTCATGAAGAATATCCAGCATTCTCGAATGTGTGAAACCGCCTGTGAGAGAACTAGATTTAATCTATGGGCGAAACAGTGCACAAATAGAGCTTGGGGAAATCATCCTCGTACTTTTGCTTGAAGGCCATAACAGACGCACCATCATATGTCTGAGCAACTAGCTTTTCCCCACAGTCAAATTCACCCATGAGTTCCTTTACAGTTGTGTATAATGCACCAGCTGACCGATCATCTGAAATATTTATAAAGCGGAGAAACCTTTCTTGAACGTCACCGTCAGGTTCAACAAATCTCATTACTGCAGAAAGTTGGGATAAATTTGCAACATCTGTACTTTCATCCAAACTAATGGCAACAAAACGGGTCTCTTTGATTTCTCTCTTTATTTCCATTATTAGAACATTACTTATTGACTCAATTAAGTCGTTCTAGATCAGATTTGATAGCCCAGTGATGCAGTATTATTAGTTATGGTAGGTGTTACGTATTACACGTTAACAAACTAAATGAAGTGCAGTTTCACTTAATTATAGTGAAAACTTTATAAAATCTAAACACAAAATAACTCTCGGCTTCTGATCAACAAAATCTTTATTTGCGTCCTTAGCAACAAACAACAAAACATCGCTTCTCTTTTGCAAAGAGAATACAATCTAACACACAACATTCTCCCACCTTGCAATTTTAGAACTTCAAAAAATTGCAACACGAGAGGCTCATTCATAAAATCTTGCAGGGCGCTTCACTAATCTCCCACTACGAGTAGACAATATATCTCTGCACTGTGAGGTCCCATTGAGATCTTCTCTCTGTTCTGAGGAATCAGTCTTCGGGGTAGTCTCCTCAGATAATTGTGTAGAACACTCTAAGGGAACCAAACGTTGAACAGGACGCATTATAATTCCATTCTTTGTTCGAACCCTTACAACACGAGTTCGCCCATCCTTTCCAGGCAGGAGTTCCTCAATTACTCCGAGCGGCCACTCAAGTCTCTTCAGGTTGTCTGCTTCAACTAATACAACATCCCCTTTCTTCACGTGATCATGCTGGTTCCGCTTGAGCAGTAACTGTCCAAGGTACTCTCTACGGAATCGCTGACGCAGTGTATTTCTTAACTGCAGACAATATGCTGCCCTTCTTTTAAGTCGGTCTTCATCTATCTGATCAAGATCTGCTACACCTATTTCTTGAACCTCCTGTAAAAACAGGGCGGGCGTGATAGGCCTTAGGTCATGAGGATCTTCAGTTTCTGCAGTCAGAGGGCGGCTGTTAACAAGGGCTTCACACTCACATAGCAGAGTCAGTAATTCCTCAATAGTTAGGCACGATTTCCCAAGGACTTTACGCAGGGCATCTTTCACAAGTCCAATCAATCTCTCCCACCACCCACCCCACCAGGATGCTGTGGGTGGATTAAACTTCCATGTGATACGTTGGATGCTGCTATACATTTCTATTTTATGCCAGTCAAGTTTAATCATCATATTATGGGCACCTCTAAAATTCGTTCCATTATCACAGAAGATTGTGGAAGGCCTTCCTCGGCGTGAAACAAATCTTCGTAAACCTTGAAGAAATGAATCTGTGGATAGTGACGTAAGCAGTTCCAAATGTATAGCACGATAAACTGCGCATGTGAACAGGCAAATCCATACCTTCTGACCATCCTTCACAAATAATGGGCCATTTAAGTCAACACCAACAATTTCAAAAACCTTTGCATCTCTCACACGATCTTTTGGTAGAGGTGGCGTAGTGACCTTCAGTCGTTCTCTCTTGTACCTCCTACAGATGACACATCTTCGTATGGTTGACCTCACAATCCTTCTTCCATTTAGGATCCAAAATTTCTCTCTGAGAATACCCAACAGAGTCTGTGGTCCAGTATGACCATGTTGAACATGAACATCATAAATCAGTCGCTGAACTACAGGACTGTCTGCAGGTAAGACAGCAGGTTGTCGGAATTCTGGGATGTCATCTCTCTCAATTATTCTTGTCTTCACTCGCAGAATGCCATGTTCATCCAGGAATGGAACCACTGATGTAAGTTTCTGATCCTCAATTCCATGGAAATGCTGTCTCTGAATCAACTTAATCACTGTTTTTTTCACTCTCTTCTATCTCTGAACATGTAAGTTCTCCTCGCTGTGGACTTGTAGACTTACAGTTTGAGACGAATCTTTTAATCCATCCAATGAACCTGACTATTTTCTCAAATCGAGAAAAATATTTGTAGTACCAGTCTGAGTCCTGTGAATTTTCCGATACCAAGAGAACTGTAGCGGATTTTCGCCTCTCAAGCACGATTTCTTCTTTATTTACGCTACAACAGTCTGTAGGCCACTCACTCATGGGACGGTATAGCCAGGATGGTCCCTCCCACCATTTTGACGCCAGGAGTTCTGCTGTTGTACATCCCCGGGTAGGCAGGTCAGCAGGATTCAACACACCTGGTACGTGTCTCCAACATTCCTTTTGTGTCAGTTGTCTGATCTCTCGAACTCTGTTCTCAACAAACACTGACCACAGAACTTCTCGTTTTATCCATGCCAATACTGTTGTCGAATCGGTCCACAAATAAACATCTTCAACATTAATATCATTTTTTATAGATGATAACAAACGTGTATTAATTGTAGCTGCCATTAATTCAAGACGCGGAATAGTAGGTCGAGGCAGTGGAGCCACCCTCGATTTCGCTTGGAGGAGTTGAACACGAACTCCTGTCTCGGTGCATGCCCGCAGAAATATCACTGTTGCGTAGGCATCTCGACTGGCATCACAAAAAGCATGCAGGCTGCAATTCAGATGTGTCTCTGGAAGCCTCCTAGGAATCTGTAGTCTACTGATTTTTTCCAGTGCAGTGAGCCACCTTTTAAACTTAGTTAAGATTTCCTTAGGTATCTCAGCATCCCAGGAATATTTATGCAGTTCTTGGAGCAGTAGCTTAGGCAATAACATAACCGGAACTGCAAATCCAATTGGATCGTAAACCTTGTGTACAACTGACAGCATCACTCTTTTCGTTATCTTCTCTGGTGACAGTTCCTTTAGGTGATCACAGTTTAAACTAAGAGTATCGTCCGCACGATTCCATCGTATTCCCAGAACAGACGACATCTTATCCTCACCTTCATACACAATATACGAGCTCTCCCACCCTCTAAGCTCAAATTGGTGACGAGCAAGAACATCTTGGGCAACTCTAATGAACAGTTCTAGTTCACCTTCATTCGAAACACTTGTTACACAGTTGTCAACATAAAAGTTCTCTTTCAGTTGTTCAATAATGCCAGTGGTTAAAATATCTTCATTTTCCCGTGCATCTTTCAAGGCATTTTGCAAGAGATGTTCAATTACAGCTCCCAGCAGAAAAGGGCTCGATGTCACTCCGAAAACTACTCGTTTGTGTCGGTATGTTCTGATTTTATCTTTTCCCCATAGGAATCTCAGAAAGTCACGATCTTCAGGTGCCACGGAAATCTGAAGAAAGGCTTTACGAATATCAGCAATAACACCAATTTTTTTCTTCCGGAACTTGATGAGGAGAGAAGGAATAAGCTGAATCAGATTTGGGCCCTTTTCTAAACAGTCATTTAGAGAAGGACTATTACCCTTTCTTGCCGAGGCATCAAAGACTGGTCGAATAGGTGTTGTTGATGAATTCTTGATAACAGGTCGATGAGGCAAGTAGTGACCACAAATGTCTGTCTCAATGGCTGGAATTTCTTCTATTATTCCTTCATCTAGCCAACATTTAAAAACTTTATCATATTCTTCTAAGTATCCACTCGCTTCCAGTTTTCTTCTAGTAACTTCCAGTCGTTTTGATGCTAAGTCGTATGCAGAATCCAAAGGGAGATGATCATTCAACCAAGGAAGCTGAACTTCATACCTTCCATCTTCGTTTATCTTTACTGTTTCGATGAAGTTCCTCCTTGCTTGTTCCTCCAACTGCTGTTTCTTCATTTCTATTATCGGATCCTGTATTCCTAGCACGTCCAATTCCCATAGGTTGCAGATCTTTTCTAGGTTGAGTAGAATAGGTGTTGTCTCACTCTGCTTACTTGGTATGAACACGTCATGACCGAATACAGTCCACCCTAAAGCAGTCTTCATAGCAGTCAACCCTTCTACTCTTTTGCACTCGTCGGAGAGTACCGATCCCAAGAAGTCTGCACCAATAAGAATCTCGATATCTTTATCCTCTCCTACATCCAGATGAATAAGTCTTAGCTCCTTCACTTGCTCTGCTGTAAGACGAGGTACATGAGTACAAATAATATGCTGACCAAGGGCAGTTAATTCTAACTGATTAGAATTATCTAGATTCTGAAGGACAACCTTAAATACTTTGTGTTCTACTGCCGATTCGGTCCGACCTCCAAAAACAGAATGATTCAAAGTGATCTTCTGAGTTGCTTTAAGTCCTATTCTCGACGCTAAATCTTCTGAGATATATGAATGTTGAGATGCTGAATCCAGAAGAGCACGCACAACTTCCACCTTATATCCAAAAACTATTTTAACTATGATTGTCTGGAGGTACACACAAGAATAATTAATACAAAAATTAGTAACCGACTTCGATTTTAATTCTGCCTGTCTTTCTTCCTGTAATTTCTTTTCGGAGATATCACACATGATTGGATAGTGCTGTCGTTTACAGACATTACACGAGAGACGCATGTGACATCTTCTAGCAGTATGTCCAATCTTGAGACATTTAAAACAGGCACCTTTCTTTGACAACTTTGTCTTCTTTTCTTCAGATGTCATCCTTTTAGCCTGTGGACACCCTGACGACAAATGGTTCTCTTCACCACAGAAAATACAAACATTTAATACTCCTAGAGTTGCCACTAAGCCCTGTGCACTAGGAGTTGGACATTTCTTCAAATATTTTACATTCTTCATTGTATCAGTTACATTAGCGTTACTAATCTTCCTCGTAAGTTGCAGGTACTCGTCAATTTCCACTTCAGATTTCAAAAACTTTAAAATATTTTTCAGTTTCTCCTGTGACCCATATTCTCGCATATTTTCTTCTTTTCTTTGCCAAATGCGGATAAGTTCATCACTTAAACATGACTCCACTAGAGGGAACAATAATGCAGCGTAGTTGTCTGTTGTTAATCCCATTGTTTCTAAGGACCTGACATTAACCTCAATCTTGTCATACAAAACTGAAAGCGGCGGCTTTTCTGTCACTAGATTAATTATATCCCTCACATAAATTTCTATTAGCAAGTCTCTACGTCCATAGCGCTCTTCTAATAGTTGTACAGCTTTAAAATAATTCTCGGCAGTCGGGGGAAATCCATTTACCAGCTCGTAGGCTCTCGTGCCTGGGGTCATAGATTCTCTTAAATACAAAATTTTTTCTACGTCCTGTAATTCATTACTTTCATGAATTCTCTTAAACTGTGCCCAGAATGGTAGCCATTGCTTAATATCTCCCGAGAATTTGACAAGTGACAACTTCGGCAATTTCGTGAGCAATCTGCTGGATTGGGACGTAACTGACCTCACAGAAGAAGCATCACACTGCACTTCAGCTCTTACAGACTTTTCGTACTCACATTTAGCTATTACCCACTTGTCACGGTATGCTTCTATTTCTTCAAACTCCGTAGCTTCATCTTCACTTTCAACTTCGCGGACACTGCAAGCTTCACGGATTCGTTCGTCAAGTACGAATAATCTATCAGCTTTGTCTTCAAGGATCTTAAAACATGTTAAAATATCTTCATGTACTATATTGACTTCCTTGATCTTGCTCTGAAATGCATTATAAGCTCGAGAAAACGAACGGCGTAATTGTGTTCTTTCTCTTTTTAACGAGATCACTTCCACCATTTTATTACGCCTGTCTATATTTCGTGTTTTCTTTTCATCAATTAAACTAACTGCACAACCAGTCCTGTCGCGGTCGCCAGATGTTACGTATTACACGTTAACAAACTAAATGAAGTGCAGTTTCACTTAATTATAGTGAAAACTTTATAAAATCTAAACACAAAATAACTCTCGGCTTCTGATCAACAAAATCTTTATTTGCGTCCTTAGCAACAAACAACGAAACATCGCTTCTCTTTTGCAAAGAGAATACAATCTAACACACAACAGTAGGTGTTGTGTTGGAGTGTTTTGTTTCCCATTGTTTGATTGTTTGCATTATATCGTTTGCAGTTGGCCTAGTGCGATTATCTTTTGTCTTCATTGTAAATGTTATAGATATTAACGAATAAAATTGTGATAATAAATACACTAATATTATTTCAATTGTGGCCTCCAGAGCAAAGAAGACTATCTCATTAGAAAGACTAAAAGTTAATACATCGACGTAACATATAATTTTCACGGGGGTCGCGTCTCAAGGAAAATTATCAGCTGTAAATTGTGAACATACTTCATACCCGTACCACGACCGAGATAGGAGAGAAAGAGTCATCGCAGTTCATCGAAAGAGTTAGCCGGATCTTTTATACGAGAAAAGAATTCATCATACCGACCCTTCAAAGTGACGACGAGCAGAAGATTCCCTTCATACTGGTGACGGGAGATACCAGCCGGAAGAGACTCCTTCATACTGGCGCCCAGACGCGCGACGGCTCGAATACAGGCGTATAGAGTAAAAATATGTACCTGGACAAAGAGTGAAAAGAAGACATTTTGACGGAGTATCCTTTTTCTTGTGCTCCAGAATTCAAGTAAGACTAGTACTAATTTATGATACTACGCAATAAGAAAATTGTACAGAAGATGGAAAAAGTTGAGAAAGATAATGATAGTGTAGAGAGGGAAGTGAGTGATAAGTTATCAGTAGAGGGTAGAAAGAATGTAGTATGTAAGGAATCTGAAATAGGATTGAAAGAAATATTGGAAGCGATGAACAAAAATACAGCAGATATAAAAGCAGATTTTGTTAGAAATGTAACAGAACTAAAAGCAGATGTAGCAAAACTAAGAGAGGATAGTGTTAGAAATGTAGCAGATTTGAAGGAGGATAATGCCAGAAATATAAATAAATTGTCACAAGAAATTGAATTATGTAAGAAGGAATGTACAGAAAGAATTGAATCAAGTAACAATGATATAGCTAAATTAGGTGAGTTAGTAAGCGTGATAAAATTAGGACAGGAATCAAACACAGTAGAAATAGCTAGGCTAGGAGAATTGATAAATGAAGTTAAGTTAGGACAGGAGAAGACAGTGGTAGAAATGAAAGCTGAATTAAGTAAAGAATTTGATGAAAAACTAGCAGAACAGAATGCAAAAATTGCAAAGGTAGGAGATGAATTGAGAACAGAGATAGTCGTGGTAGAACAGAGTTGTAAAATGTATCAAGATGGAATTAGGTCAAAACAAAATGACATTGATGTAAAAATTGATAGTTTAGAAAATGTTGTAAAGGGTATAAGCGCTGAGATGCAGTCACAGCGAGAAGAATTGAATAAAGTAAAGGAGGAAGCCAATGTAAATGTAAATAGAATAAATGAAACGGTTACAAAGGAAAAAGAATTTACAGGAAGGCTTTCCCAAGTTGTGATTGCTCTACAGGCTGATAGAGTTAATGACAATCATGATCAATTTGTGAGTGAATGCAAAAATATGACCAATACTGATGCACTTGACAATAACAGTAATATGGCGGACTTTCAGGAGAATGATTTAGCTATGCCAATGCACTCCCCTAGTCAAAACCATAATTGTCACGCTAGTCACTTGTTCCATGACCTAACCCCTCCGTCATTTGACGAAGAAGCCGGTGACAATCCAAAAATTTTCATAAAAGAACTGGAGGATTATTTTAGGATCAAACGAATTCCGAACGAGATACGAATGATGGTGGTTAAACGCTGTCTTAAGAAAAACGCATTGGAATGGTTAAGACTAACTTTGGCGTCTCACGAAACATATAGTATGTTTCGAAACCTTTTTATAAATAGATTTTGGGGACCGGGACGTCAAAACCAGATTAAAGTCGAACTGGCTACCGGACATTATGACAGTAAACGTGGTATTTCAATGATGGAGTATTTTTTGAAACTGGCGAACAAATCGAAACTACTCCAACTTCAGTTGAGTGAACAGGAGGTTATTGAAGCACTTATTCGCCATTATCCACCGCACATAAGAAATAATCTGATCGTGGCGAAACCGGTTGATTTTTCGGACGTAATTGAATTATTGGCAGAGTTCGAGGCACAGAATAATTACCAAGAGACTAACTCCAGTCAGCGATATGAAAATGGACAGCGCGCTGTAGGTGGCCAAGGTAGGAATCAAGGAACGCAATTAGAACGTCTTAGAAATAATTTTCCAACAACGAATGAGAACCAGGGAAATGGTGTGAGAGATGAAACACACCAAAATAATGGTGAAAACTACAGAACAAATAGACGTCCTGATGTAAGATCGAATTACAGAGGTCCTATACCGCGAGACAGACAAAATCCGCGATACGAGAGACGTAATCATGATTATGGTGGCGATACCAGAGGGTGTGGAAGAACCAGTCAAATTAATCACATCCGGTTTTACAGAAATTACAATCGTAGGTGGAATGGAAGCTACGATCCGAGAAATCATAAAACAAATTTTAGTGGGGAGGGGCATAGAACCCCTGAAAGTAGCCAAAAAAAAAAAAAAAAAAAAAGAAAAAAAGAAAAAAAAAATCGAAACATTGTCAAGAGAAAATATTTTTGTATTCAACGATGACATGTTTTTCAACACAGTTGTTATATTGTTGTACAATTACATTGTTGTGGGGAGATCATCACAGTACATGCAACATTGTATGGCTGAAAACAATTTTCCCAAAATAGAATTAGTTGCATATACTGTGATGAGGGGCATTTGATGCAGTATTATTAGTTATGGTAGGTGTTGTGTTGGAGTGTTTTGTTTCCCATTGTTTGATTGTTTGCATTATATCGTTTGCAGTTGGCCTAGTGCGATTATCTTTTGTCTTCATTGTAAATGTTATAGATATTAACGAATAAAATTGTGATAATAAATACACTAATATTATTTCAATTGTGGCCTCCAGAGAAAAGAAGACTATCTCATTAGAAAGACTAAAAGTTAATACATCGACGTAACATATAATTTTCACGGGGGTCGCGTCTCAAGGAAAATTATCCGCTGTAAATTGTGAACATACTTCATACCCGTACCACGACCGAGATAGGAGAGAAAGAGTCATCGCAGTTCATCGAAAGAGTTAGCCGGATCTTTTATACGAGAAAAGAATTCATCATACCGACCCTTCAAAGTGACGACGAGCAGAAGATTCCCTTCATACTGGTGACGGGAGATACCACCCGGAAGAGACTCCTTCACCAGTAAACACTGTCCCCTGCTCCATGAAAGTTTTTAACTTGTCGTCATACAGACAAAGCAGGTTTACAAGTTCTACATAATTCCCCTTGCTGCTGGATTCTGATTATTCATCGTGACCCCTAAATGCTAATTCCTGTTTCCCCAAAAAACAAACAATGTCAATCAGGTGTTTCATTACTTCTCTATTTTTTCTTACTAGTTCGTTGTGCTGATTTTCCCTCACTTTCTTGTGAGTATCCAGTAAATGGTCAATTCTGGATTTGCCAAATATTTCCAGTAGAATGATGGTTTGGAGATGAGTGCTAGTCAAACTGTGTTTTTTAATTGCTTTATGTTACTGAACCCGCCACTAGACCATACATTTTTTGTTAGCAAACGGGAGACAACACCAACAATAAAGCTTTTGCTTGTACTGACAACCAGTAAGCCATTCATTAGTAATATACAGCTGTGAACTGAATTTTCTTACACAGCTTTTCATTGGAGCAGTAAAGTTTAGGTCAGGCATTGGTTTTCCTTCCTGCACAACTTTAATCTTTTCTTCATAATTTCTAGAAGAAAAACTTCGTGAGATAATATTGCACACAATGCAACCATCCGCGTCTGCAGTTCTGCTCTCCAAAGAAAGCAAAGATTCCATGTTTTGTACCCTCTCCAAGCTGCAAGCACTAGTGAACGCAGCGTTTGAAACTGCTTACCTTGCTCTAGCACGGCACGTGGTAAACCATCTGAAAATCTATCATAAATCAACTGTTAATAAGATATCAGTGATATCGCACTTGTCATCGAACAATAAAGCTAAACTCGCTGCAAAAAGTCACTCGCTACTTGTGTATTTGCTTGAAATACACTTATTATACTGCAACAATGCTGGAAGGTCATTTGCCTAGTCCCGCACTGAACACATGTGCTTCTCCTGAGCCGATGCCATGATGGGGCCCGAGCTGACCCAAAAACCTACCAAAACGAATCCTCACGGACACCGTACGTTGTTGCACGCATGATTGCATCTATTGAGAGCGTATCGTTGTACATAAAATGGAAATCTTAGTTCAGGTCAATTGCAGTAGCAAAGCTCTTAATATAGAATTAGAATGCACTGCTAGATAATGTAATATAAATAATTTTGTAGCATTGTAAAGGGTAAGCACTGCTTACCTTGTGTACATGGACCACACGCCACTGTGGTATATGCAGACGACATAATATTAATAGCAGAAAATGAGGAAGAACTACAGAGGTATATGATAGAATGGGGATAAGTGCTTGGAAGAAAGGGAATGGAAATAAATGCTAAGGAAAGTAACGTTATGTATATTTCAAAAGAACATGGGCAGGAAATATCCATCACACATAAGAATAAAATAAAAATCTGATGTGTTGCACTCACATGACTTGCTTTACACTTGCACTAACCATTCTTACAAACTCTTACTCCTATATCTTCTTCGTGTTAGTTAAGATAAACATTTGTACAACTTATCTTATTGCTTATGTCCTTGAAGGTACAAGGAGAATATTAGAATACAGTAGGCTTTGTGCGATGGTCAAATGTTTTAAAGCTTTGGGATTCTATTGTCTTTGCACACTTAACATATAAAAAAATGAACAACGATGATCCATTTCACGAAAGTTCTAAGTTTTCTGAAACTCGCACACATAACAAGGAATATCTCCGAAATGGTTCACCCTACAAGAAAATTTATTCAGACACAAATTGTGTATTTTAGCAAGATCTACATTTTTTGTATAGTATGATTTGGTCTATCTCTAACGGTTTACCAGTTATGCAAAAGTCGTCCAGAGTAAATACGACTACAAGGGCTATAGCCACAAAATTCAAGATATACATTTCATTTGTCATAAAAATATGTCAAACATATGACATTTTAATCAAAATCGTTAGAGCCATTTTCAAGATAATCAAAATTTTCGAAAAATTTTCCAAGTAAAGGGTAGTTTAGGGTGGGGCTATTTTCTTTAAAATCTTCATGTCGCATCCTTGAAAGACATTAAACTTAAATACCAACTTTGGTTTTTAACCAACTTTTCATTTTTGAGTTATGCTGTCCACAGACTGACACACAGATACACACACACACAGACCTTTTTCTAAAAATGCTTTTTTTTTGGATTCAGGGGGCCTCAAAACATATATTTCCGGTGAAATCTCGACATCGAATTTTTGGGTGGAATACAATACTTCCCCTGCTAGATATGTATAAATATCTAGGAACAACTATAACAAGTGATGGAAGATGGGGCAAAGGAATACTACATAGGAAAAGAAAAGCAAATAAAATGTATTATCAATTTAAGAAAACTATGCTTGAAAGGAAAGAAGTATCTTTGAAAACAGAGATGCAATTATACCAGTTGGTACTGGTACCAACACTTATATATGGAATGGAAAGTATATCATTACAAGGTAAGCAAATAAGTAAAATTCAATCCAGTGAGATGAAATATTTAAGAAAAGCATTAGATAAAACTAGGAGAGATAGGGTAAGGAGTGAGAGGTTTAGAGAGGAAGTAGGCCAAAGATCATTGGAGGAGACAATTGAACAAAAGCAATTGAAGTGGTGGGGACATGTATCCCAAATGGTAGAGGACAGAAATGTTAAACAGATATTCAAAGTAAAGATACAAGGAGGGAAAGAAAGACCCCAAATAATGTGGGAAGATAGAATGGAAAAGACTGGGAGACATAGGAATAAGACGGTAAAGGAAATGAAGAGAATGATGTGTAGTATGGAGAAATGGAGAAGGTGGATTGACAGGGCCACCCCTATGCTGTAAAGGCAGAAGAGGAAGAGGAAGAGGAAGAAGAGGAAGAGGAAGAGGAAGAAGAAGACGAAGAAGAGGAAGAAGAAGAAGAAATGCAGGGTAGAGTTACTACGTTCATTTTCTTAAAAAGTTCCCTGCAACATTCTCTTTTGAAATATCCACTATAGTGTTCTCAGAGCTTTTTTTTTTTTTTTTTTTTTTTTTTTTTTGTAGCTTGAAAATCTGTTTGCTGTTTACACTATTTTCCCATAGTATTACTCCATATTGTAAATGTGAGTGAAAGCAGGCAAAATAGTAGCTTTTTAGCACATCTAATGTAACATGAGACTTCAGTTGACAAAGTACAAAATAAACCCTGCTATATTATAGTCATATGTTCTATATGTCTATCCCAACAGAGATTGATATCAATCCATAGCCCCAAGAATTTGGATTTAGGTTTGCAATTTAAAATCTTTGATCCAAATTTGAAACAGGTTTGTGTGGCAAATTTGCCATTTATATGCTGAAATTTATTGCTACAGTTTTGTACTCACTTAGGATAGGTTTACTAGCTCTGAACCACAAACAAATATGGTATCTGTTAGTTTCCAATTTTTTTTAAGGTCAACAGAATCTTTCCCACTCATAAATAGGCTTGTGTCATCTGTGAAAAGGGTGATTTTGGCATCACTTTTATCTTTTAAACACATTGGCCAATCGTTTACGTACAGCAAAAATAAGAGAAGGCCCTCCTTGAGGGACTTCCACTACATTTCTTCGATCTGAGGTAGCCTTTGTTGTTGCATGTTTGTTCTCATCTCTAAATTTGAGTTCAACAACTTGTTCCCTTCCTTCCAGATAACTTGTAAACCAATTTAATGCAATACCCCTTACTCCACAGTTTGACAGCTTATCTAGCAATATATTGTGGTTAACCCTAAGTCACCATTGTCTAGAATATCATAGATGCTATCAACAAAGTTCATTATTGCTAAATTAGTTGACTTGTTTGCCTGAAAGCCATATTGACACTAGTCAATCATATTGAATTTGTTCAGAAATTTAATTAGCTTTACATACATTACTTTGTCTAGTACTTTGGAGTATGAAAGCAGTTGATGATGCCAAATACTTAGGCATCACTTTCGACAGAAAGCTAAGTTGGAAAAAACATATAACAAACATCTCAGAAAAGGTTGAAAAGAAATTGCAAATCCTGAAAAGGTTAGCTGGTGCTAAATGGGGCTGCTCAAGGAGAGTCCTTAACACAACATACAAAATGTATATTAAACCAAACCTCTTGTACTGTTCTCAAGCTTTAATAACAGCAGCAAATGCTAACATCAATAAACTTGAACAAATACAAAATCAGGCTCTTCGCCTAATCACTGGAGCAGTTAAATCCACACCTATTGGTGCCATGCTTGCCTTAACACGGACCCCATCAATAACAACAAAAACAGAAGAACAAGCATTGCTCCAACACGAGAAAATGTTACGACTGCCAAACTCTAAATGGACAGAAGAGAACCTCCCCCCTTCAATCCTTAAAACTCATAGTAGTTTCCTAGAAAAGGTAACACAGATTAAATCCAAATTGAACATTCCTAACACCAGAGAAAATCTACTTATTAGAGAAAATCCATTGGAATTATTGCAACCTAACTTCAATTTGGAATTAATAGAGGAAATAAGTAAATCAGACACACCAAAAGAAATACAAAAACTTCTAGCTCTGGAAACAATCAATACTAGGTATCCCACAGAAGAATGGCTGCACATATATACTGATGGATCCTCGAAGGAAAACCTTACTGGAGCTGGAGTTACATGTTCACATTTTTCCTTTTATCATTCTGTTGGCAGAGACACAACAAATTATGATGGAGAAATAGAGGCTATATACATTGCTCTCCGACAATTATTAAATCTTCCCTTAAATAAATTTAACAAGGCAGTAATTCTTTCGGATTCTAAAGCTGCAATTCAGGAAATATGTTCAAATACTACAAAGAAGTCAACAAAAATTAGAGAATGCTACAAAATGTTAACACAACTCCAAAAAGTTAATAGGACTGTTCATCTCCAATGGATTCCAGCACACTCTGGAGTCATGGGGAACGAAGCTGCAGACTCACTTGCAAAGAAAGGCACAACAATAAAACAAAAGTTTAAATTCAATTTCTCATATTCCTCAATAAAACGCTTGATCATTAAACATTTTTGTCATTCATACCTACAAGAAATAGAAACAAATGCCAAAGATAAAAAATGGATTACACTACTTTCCAATCCAGATATAATCCCCCAGAGACCAAGGAAAACAGCTGTTGCAGCCTTCCGACTATTGACAAATCATGACTGCTTGGCAAGTCATCTCTACAGAATAGGTATCTCAGCCTCACCAATATGTGTCCTGTGTAACGATCCAGCAGAAATGAATGAAGAACACTTGAAGACCTGTGAAGCATTAAGATCAGAAGAAACTACAGTTCAAAAGTATTGGAAAGCACGAATGCTAATGGCTTCATTGCCAGATGCAAGGCACTAGAAAACAACAACAACAACATTTTGGAGTATGATGATAGCACGGCTATAGGTCTATAATTATTTATCTTTTCTTCACCCTTTTTAAAAACTGGTTTAATTTTCACTATCTTAAGTATTTTAGGGTGTACTCCATTTTGCAGAAAATTATTCATTAAAGAATAGAGTGGTTTAATTAGGAATTGGCTGCATTTTTAATTAGATAATTGGAACTGCCATCCAAACCATAGGATGTCATGTCGGTGATTATTTTTAATAACTCACTTTCCAAAGTAGGGCTTAGAAACAATGATTTATTATTAATGACTTTAGGCTGGTGTGGTTGGGATTTGGATGATTTATTGGGTTTCTGCACATTTTTTGCTGTGTCTGTAAAGTACTTATTGAATAAATTTACAATACTCTTTGGATCAGTAATGACATTACCTTCATGTTTAAGATGAATGTTTTCTGAAGTATGGTTAGTATTTTTGTTCGTTTCTCTTTTGTTGTTGCTGTTGTTGGTTTATTTATTGATGCTGTATCCAGTGGATTCTGGCTTTCCGCGTCTGGTGTTCTTGATGAAGTAGAGATGTAGATGCATCATAAGATGTAATTTGAATATACATATGTTCTTATTATGCTGTCAGTATTATAGTTTCATTTTACATTTTCTGAGGAAACGAAGAAGAAGTGGTGCTATATAACGTATGTTCCAATTTAGAAGTGAGGAAATATTCCAAGGACTGTGTCCAATACATGCACATATGTGTGAATATAGAGATGTCGAATGTTGGTAATTTCTAGGGCATTGAAAGAATATATTTCTCTTTTGATTGCATCCCACATTCCCCTTTGTTTATTGTCTTGTTACTGCTAATGAGTGACAAATGAGCCATGAAAAAATTGGTAAGACTGTCAAAAATCTTTATAACATTCTAACTTCTGTTTACTTTCATTTTGCTAATCACACACTAGGGAAGGTTAATGCATGTAAAAGAGTGTCATTTTGCAACCAAAAGTGAAGTGGGTAATTTTTTACATCTCTGTTCATAAGCCACATATTTGAAATTGATCAATAAAAGATCGGCACTGCTTCAATTTCAGCCAATTAGCATAAGTCAGTCTAAAATTGTTGAAATTAGTTTAGTGCACTTAATGCTCAACTACAGTCGTTTGTACCTGGTAACTAAAATAAAGAAAAGGTTATGTAATTATTTATGCCAACAAACTTACTGTTGGTGTTTTTAAACACACAAGCCGTGTGTAGGCAAAGTTTGAGAGGTAGAACTGGAACTTAAAAATTCAATGCCACAACTGGGATTTGAACCACAGACCTTCCGCTTACCGGGCGGACGCTCTAACCACTGAGCTATTGTGACAAACTGCCAGAATGGCATTAAATTCTCAAACCAGTTCGTATTTCTCCTGGTAAACCACAAAGGCAGTCTCACATCAGAGACAAATTACCCCAATGGCGACTTACTATTGTAAGTACTTTATATCCCAGCATTAAATAACCTTCAGATGGTAATTATGTAATTATTTATGCCAACAAACTTACTGTTGGTGTTTTTAAACACACAAGCCGTGTGTGGGCAAAGTTTGAGAGGCAGAACTGGAACTTAAAAATTCAATGCCACAACTGGGATTTGAACCACAGACCTTCCGCTTACCGGGCGGACACTCTAACCACTGAGCTATTGTGACAAACTGCCAGAATGGCATTAAATTCTCAAACCAGTTCGTATTTCTCCTGGTAAACCACAAAGGCAGTCTCACATCAGAGACAAATTACCCCAATGGCGACTTACTATTGTAAGTACTTTATATCCCAGGATTAAATAACCTTCAGATGGTAATTATGTAATTATTTATGCCAACAAACTTACTGTTGGTGTTTTTAAACACACAAGCCGTGTGTGGGCAAAGTTTGAGAGGCAGAACTGGAACTTAAAAATTCAATGCCACAAGTGGGAAGGTCTGTGGTTCAAATCCCAGCTCACTGTGGACTGAGTGGTAATGAGAAAGCTGATTTTCTTGCAAAAAAGGATACCAGCAGTGTATAGAAGTCTATAGTTAATCTACCATTTTATGCAGCTAAAAGATTAGTCAACTCTGAATTCAAAAAAAATTATTGCAAAATATTACTATGAAAAATCAAAAAATAAAAGATGGGAACTACTATCCTTGAAAAACCGCAGTTGCAACCTTCAGGTTGATTACAGGACATGATTGTCTGGCAAAACATTTAAACAGAATTGGGATGTATTCTTCACCACTCTGTCCTCTATGTGATCTGCAAGAGGAAATGGACCACGGCCACCTTCAAATATGCCCGGCCATTTCTAACACTGCATCCATCAGTGAAAAATATTGGAGAGTAAGAGGATTAATGACTTCATTGTCAGAAATCCAGCATTAGCTAACAACAACATTGTTAGGTGGCGCAAAGCGGAAGTACATTTCTAGGTACCATTGACTCACTCCATGAGTGACATCATAAATTGGAAAGCAAAGGCACAAATAAAAATGAACACCATGTATAAGCAAGCATTAGTGGTGCTAATGGATTTCGTTCATGAAATTGTCTTAGTAAATGCCATTGATGGCTTCATTCTTATCAGAAATTTGTACTTTTAAGCTCTTGGCAGCATGAAACAGATACATTTATGCACTATTCTCTATTTTAAAATGCTTTCCCCAAACCCTTCTTGTATACTTTTGGAATCAATGCTTTAAAACAGTAGCATTATAAAATTACCATTATCATTATTAAAATAATATAAAAATACTATTATTAAATAAAGAAAATTGACTGATAAACCATTCACTGTTTGTCCAGCTTTGGTGAATACTATTTTTCACCCCTTTTTCCCTGAAGATCCATCTTAGGTGACAACACCTGTGCATGACTTTGAAGATATTCAAAAAGTCTTGTATTTACAAAAGCAGAAACTACAGATTCTCTCAAATTATCAACTCCCTTTCTCACATCACTGTTCACATATCCTTAAAAAATCAGTAAGGGTGTCCGTTATTTTATACTTTTTTCCTATCAGTGTTAGAAATCAATCTTGTACATTACTGCTGTCATAGATGACAAGCTATATTCACTTAAATTAGTAATGGAATTTAAATTACATGACGAGCACAGCTTGTAGTAGTGTGATTCCCAATAACATTGCATGTTATTATTTATTTATGCCAACAAACTTACTGTTGGTGTTTTTAAACACACAAGCCATGTGTGGGCATTGAATTTTTAAGTTCCAGTTCTACCTCTCAAACATTGCATGTATTTACATTCTTAACTGGCATTCAAAGTATCTCCATCTCTCTTTAAAAAGCTATGAACAAAAAAATTGAAATGTGACAAGTATATATCAGGGTCTGCAATGAGTGTGAAATGGAAGGAAAACAAAGATGTTTACTTGGTGTTATTAAAACACAAAACTGCTAACATTATAGCAAGCCCAGCAGAAGGTAAAACCAGACACCCAGAGAAGAAATGTAAAAAAACTGAAGTATGGCTTTGAGTACCAGAAGCAAATGGGAGATTTCAATTTGTAAAATCAAGTGACAGCTTTGTTTCCTATAATGCAACACACAACTACACATATGCATATTCAACTATTTCACTGTACATAAAAAATGACTGCTAAGATCATTATAAGGACTTTAAGAGCCAACATTGCTTGCTAGCTGATTGAAAGTTTAACACTACCAGAGTTCAATGTTAGAGGTCAATCTTCAGCTGGAGATATATAAGACTTTAAGACTGCAAACTAAAATTAGGTATCCATTTCTTATGTACATTCCACTCACAAACAAGAAAGACAAAATAGAACAAAAAAGATGTGTTGTAAGTTACATTAGGGAAAAATATAGCAAAAATTCTTCATGAATGCTAAAAGTGTTATATCACTCTTCATTTAGAGAAATGTTTTGAGATTTACCACATCCAACAATCCTATTAAGCAATCAAAATCCCTGAGTTAATGCTTTTAATATCATTCATGCAAAGTTTCAAGAAATAAATCCTATTGTTTGACTTTGTATAAATTTTTACACTTCATAATGTACAGCTGCACTAGGATTTAAATCAGATTTCTGAGGTAGTCATGAAGTTATGTCAAATGCTCAAAAACATGAGAGTGTAGACTTTCACGGCCAGAGTCAATATAACTAGGAGTTATTTTTGGGCTGATAAACCGTGGTCTGCTGGAGTTTAAGTACCCAGACGTGACATCCACAACTGCAGCAGACATCTTCTGTGACGCAGTTGTAGTATCCTCAGAGAAGTAACTGGCATCCTGTCACTGAAGGCAAAAAACTGCACAAAACAGGAGAAATTCAAGGAACCAATCAGGAGAAAATAATACCTTGGGTGAAGCTCGCCACCTCCCTCCTGATGTCCACCATCCGGACCAATCAGCAGAGTCCACTCAATGGATAAATACAGCAGCTCAGACAATTCACACCTCAGACGCCATGTTAACTTCTCCGAGGAGACCACAACTGCATCACTCAAGATGTCTGCCACAGTTGTGGACAAAACGTCTAGGTACTTAAACTCCAACAGACCATGGCATAACAGCCCAGAAATAACTCCTAGTTACATGGTTAAAAGCATGTTTAATACTCACTAAGTGTGGAAGGAAAAGAAATGGAAAAATGTGAACATCATGAAACAACACTCAAAAATTAAAAAACTACAAAACAAAATATCCTAAGCTTTAGTCTTTAGAGTAATACCATTGGTTAATATAGAAGAAATAATTATAGGCTTGGGAACAGCCAGAGGGGGTATGTCCTGAGGGTGGAATGGCTGACGTATGCAGCCGGCGGGTATATAAGACAGAAGGGCAGTTCAACCTTCGGTTCAAGTAAGGCATAAGTTTGGATTAAGTTTGGCACCAGTTTTCGGCTCAAGTTCGGCACCAGTCTTCGGTTCAAGTCTGGCATTAGTCTTCGGCAACAGTTTTCGGCTCAAGTTCGGCACCAGTCTTCGGCACAAGTTATGCACATGTTGAGTACAAAAGGAGTTAACCTGATTTTGAGTCGATTAGTATCTATGTGGTGACCCAAGGGAACTTCATCTTGCCAAACCAGCAGTTTGAAGACAACAGTTGATTTAACGGAGCCCAAGGAATCAGCGGCGTACTCCCGATGGTATTAAGGAACTCTACCAAGATAAGTAATCAGCGAGAGTGTAATTCCATTTTCCGTCATGGTATAGGAGTATTCAGGGGGTTGTCATAAACTGGTGAAAAATGTTATATAGTGAAGGTCAAGTTTTAAATGTTATATAGTGAAGGTCAAGTTTTAAATGTTATATAGTGAAAGTCAAGTTTTAAATGTTATGTGTAGTAAGGACAAGTTTTAAAGGTGGTGTGGGAAATGAAAATGAACTATCATTAACTGTCGGGAATAGTAAGAATCAAGAGTTGTTAATGCCAGGAGAAAATTATTAACAGGACTTTAGTTACTTATGAGAAATATATATAACACAACTTTTTGTTGTTGCTTAGCCACTCCTAGAAGAATTATGTTCATAAATTTATGATATGCAACATTTTCACAAACTCAACAATGAGTGAGACATGTTTAATTTTCATAACTCCACACCCCATAAAGTATTTGACATGTGACAGGTGTATACCAAGCTTCACAGCAATTAGTTCCATTACTCTCAAAGATTAAAAAAAATAAATACAAAATAAAAAAAATAAAATCAGAGAGAGAGGGGGGGGGGGATTTAAAGAAGCCATTTCTACTCTCAGTGCAGCTCATTGTATATATCAACAATATTATTTCTTCCAAATGAAAGTTACATAACAATTTTGTTTACAGTTTCATTACATATAAGGTTTACCACAGTTACTTACCCTGCATTCTTCATCTAGAAGATCAAGAATTCCTAGCTTTGTTTCAATGAGATCAATACAAGGTTGATTATCATAAAAGTCTATGAATTTCCATTCTATTTCTTCTTTCAAGTATTCTTCCTGCTCCAACTTGAATACATGCTGAAAGCACATGGCAAGTAAATTAGGATTAATATTCAGAAATCAATTAAAAAACCTATAGGAACTTTATTTACACAAAGAAAGGACAAAATCCATGTACCCTTAAATTACTTTCTTAGCAATATATGCATAAGTGAAAATCTATCAGTGTGTAGTGTTACCTGGTTGAACTGTTGCTGCAGTTTTTCATTTGCATAATTAATACAGAATTGTTCAAAACTGTTGATTTCAAAGGTCTCAAAGCCATAAATATCAAGCACCCCTATAAAACGTTGTGAAGTGCCACTACTTTCTAGTGCTTTATTTACCACAGCAACTATCCAATTAAATAGTTCTGCATATATATGCTTTGCTAGTGCATCACGTGCACCAACAGCCTGAAAACAAAGGGTAAGAAATACAGTTACTCTTCTTTGTTGATGTTCCGTTTATAAAGAATACATATAGAACCATAGTAAACAGGCATTTAAAATTCCCATGACAAAAACATGTATAAAGAATTGAGACTGTGTGAAACAAACTCAAACATTTTAATGCATGGGCAACATTCAAATCACAGATCTTCAGCTTTCCAGGCTAATGATGTTTACTTTCTCTACCACTTACCCATAACAGTAAGTAGAGGAAGTACTGTGTTCCACTGATTAATTAGATATCGTTATTTTTTTTTTTTTTTTAAATAAAGCATGCCCCATTTCATAGGAATACTACATGCTTGCATTTATTTATTTACATACAATTTACATTTTATATATATATATATATATTGTTGGTGATGTTGTATTTGAGCATTTACACTTTTATTTACCTCTAATTTTTTTATCTACCTTAGTCTAATTGAATACTTCTCTATTATGTGTATATTTACAATTTTTTATTTGATGTTTGTTGTTTAATGCTATTTTATTTTGTTTGTTAGTTTGACTTTATTTCTTTAACCTAATGCTATCATACAAATCATAAATCTAGTTCTTAACATAGAGTAAAAGGCAAATATAATTATAACAGCGGTAGAGTATTGAAATGTGTTTGGACAATGATACTGGTTGCAATCTTGGTAAGGAGTAGAAATTATATATATATATATATTTGTGGGATGTGTGTATGTGGGATGTGTGTGTGCGTATGTGTGCATGTGTGTGTGCGTATGTGTGGTGCGTGTGTGCATGCGTGTGTGGTGCGTGTGCGTGTGCGTGTGCGTGTGCGTGTGCGTGTGCGTGTGCGTGTGCGTGTGCGTGTGTGTGTGTGGGGATGTGTGTGGGGATGTGTGTGGGGGGATGTGTGTGTGTGTGGGAGGGATGTGGGGGTGAGTGAGTGGGGGTGAGTGCGTGGGGGGATGTGGGGGTGAGTGTGTGGGGGATGTGGAGGTGAGTGCGTGGGGGGATGTGGGGGTGAGTGCGTGGGGGGGTGTTGGGGGTGTGTGGGTCTGTGTGTGTGGGGGAGGGGTCACTTTATTCACTAACCATGTTGAATTAATATAAGGTGCATAAAAAATTAAAATATTACAAAGATGAATAGAAATAAAATAATTGTTACCTCACCTCTGAGACTGTCATGGGTTTAAAGAAAACCTCACGCATGCTGACAATCTTACGATGGCAGAGCCAGCTCCGCATTTCACTTGCATCAACTTGCAGCAACTGTGATAGGATAATTAAATGGCGATCATCTGCCTGTAACAAATATGTAGGCATTTCAATCAAAAGCCATTTAGCAAAGAACAGATTAGCCAGCAACTAATTCTTGCAAAAGTGGCATAATTACAATAATTTTCTGCTAGAGTATCTGTAGTTCATGATTTGTGAACCCATTCACTGAGAGACAAGTGTTTCTCACAGTAATAAAGAACACATAATTTTGTAAATATGTGTTAGTTTATTTAGTGGGCAATGTTTGAGAGGTAGAATCAGGACTGAAAAATTAAATGCTATAGATGGGATTTGAACCATGGATCTCCTGCTTCATGCGTGGCTACTCTAACCACTGAGCTACCATGGCAACTTGCCAATATGACATTAGTCGGTTGAATAGTCATACTAGCAAGTTGCCATGGTAGCCCAGTGGTTAGAGCAAGTCAAACATGAAGTGGAAGATCCATGGTTCAAATCCCACCTATGGCATTGAATTTTTCAGTCTTTACTCCATCTTTCAACCAATTATTACTTTATTTATGTACCTGTATGCTAAGCTGCACACATCTAAAAACAGTAGAATATTAAGAAAGACAAGCAAGTAACCTATACATGCAGTACCATAAGCACTTCTTTACAAATTATTTTCCAGTTCAGAAAGCTCCTTGTTTCACTCAAATATCTTGAAAAATTATGCAGTAAATTTAATTTTCAATACCTATCAATTTAAATGATGAACTGTGATTTAAGCCAGCAGTGTCATGTGCTGGGGTGGTGCATACGTATAAATGGCCAATAGTGAAGTGGATAGGAACAACAATACCTAGAGATTCCTTAACCAAGTCAAAGTGAAAGCACAAAACAAAAAGATGGTAACTTACAGGAATAGCACTGCCTTCACTATACCCTCCTCCTTCCTCTTCAGTAATTGCTTCCATAATTTTTACATTTCCTAGATGAAGAATAGCTGCCAAAATTTTGAACATATCTGCTTGATCATGCTGTGAGAATCCTAGCAGCGTTAGTGCATTTATTGTTTCTTCCAAACCTGCTGCATCATCCACTCCATCAATTGTAGGGCTTCCTCCTTGGTTTAGGTAATGAAACTCATTTTGGTGCGCTAAGAGACAAAGGATTGAAAACTATAATTATTCAAGCAGAAGCACCAAGAACAGCTGCCAAATGCTATTTGACTGAGTAAGTCAACCTCCGATTATTTATATTAATGCAACATGCACATTAAGGAGACATGTAAAGATGACCATCCCATTTGTCAAACAATAGTTTCTTTAGTAGTTAGGCTTCTTGTGCCCATCTCTTTGCTCAAAACAACGCTGATTGCTCAATAATGTAAACATGCAGAAATGCTGCAGAAAATTTAGAAAATGCATTTTGCCATATATATGAAAGCACATTCATACAAAACACTATAGAGCATTTCTGACCTAGTAATTACAGACCCTTCTGTTCTTTTATCTCTCTTTTCCTCTTTTTAGTTTGTTAATTTTTAATTCTTTGTCACTTGAGTCAATGAGGTCATCAATCTCAAATTATATTATGGTTACATATTTACTAATGTATTTTTCTGTATCAGGTACTGTGCCTGCCTGCCCGCCTGCCCGCCTGCCCACCCGCCCACCCGCCTGCCTGCCTCCCTGTGTGTGTGTGTGTGTGTGTGTGTGTGTGTGTGTGTGTGTGTGTGTGTGTGTGTGTGTGTGTGTGTGTGTGTGTGTGTGTGTGTGTGTGTGTGTGTGTGTGTGTGTGTGTGTGTGTGTGTGTGTGTGTGTGTGTGTGTGTGTGTGTGTGTGTGTGTGTGTGTGTGTGTGTGTGTGTGTGTGTGTGTGTGTGTGTGTGTGTGTGTGTGTGTGTGTGTGTGTGTGTGTGTGTGTGTGTGTGTGTGTGTGTGTGTGTGTGTGTGTGTGTGTGTGTGTGTGTGTGTGTGTGTGTGTGTGTGTGTGTGTGTGTGTGTGTGTGTGTGTGTGTGTGTGTGTGTGTGTGTGTGTGTGTGTGTGTGTGTGTGTGTGTGTGTGTGTGTGTGTGTGTGTGTGTGTGTGTGTGTGTGTGTGTGTGTGTGTGTGTGTGTGTGTGTGTGTGTGTGTGTGTGTGTGTGTGTGTGTGTGTGTGTGTGTGTGTGTGTGTGTGTGTGTGTGTGTGTGTGTGTGTGTGTGTGTGTGTGTGTGTGTGTGTGTGTGTGTGTGTGTGTGTGTGTGTGTGTGTGTGTGTGTGTGTGTGTGTGTGTGTGTGTGTGTGTGTGTGTGTGTGTGTGTGTGTGTGTGTGTGTGTGTGTGTGTGTGTGTGTGTGTGTGTGTGTGTGTGTGTGTGTGTGTGTGTGTGTGTGTGTGTGTGTGTGTGTGTGTGTGTGTGTGTGTGTGTGTGTGTGTGTGTGTGTGTGTGTGTGTGTGTGTGTGTGTGTGTGTGTGTGTGTGTGTGTGTGTGTGTGTGTGTGTGTGTGTGTGTGTGTGTGTGTGTGTGTGTGTGTGTGTGTGTGTGTGTGTGTGTGTGTGTGTGTGTGTGTGTGTGTGTGTGTGTGTGTGTGT